>JAOUZG010036171.1:254387-272780 GCA_026289955.1 Argiope argentata
TATATATATATATATATATATATATATATATATATATATATATATATATATACTCCAGTACTTCAGAAATGATGTTTAGATTTTCATTTCTCAAAGCATTATTAACCCATCATGTAATTATTTCAACACTTTCCACCTTAAAAACAAAATTATTATATATTTACTTCCCCATTTAACTTCTTGAAAATAATTTATTTCCTCTTTAGTTGATTCTTATTGCTTAATTTACCTTTCTTTAACAATTCCTATTCATTGTGCTTAATTTATCAATTCATATGGAGATTATATTTGACATTTAACAGAATTTTAAATTCCACTTAACTGTAATACAGTCATTCGAGCAAATAAAAGGCTAATTTCAAGAAAACAATGACAATATATTCTAAGATAAATGTTCTCTATTTTTTCTTCCTTGTATAAAGAAACTTGTAAAATATTTTTTCTCCACGTAATTTGTCCAGAAACTTAACTACCCGCGATAAATAGCACTAAACTCATTCATTTTCTGTCTGAGTAATCTAGAAAAGAGAAAATTGGACTTTCCATTAAGTTATCTTCAGAAAGAAAATTAAACTTCCTTTGTTTGTTTTCTTTGTCATTTAACCCAATGAATCATTATTGCTTAGTTTTATTGAATTTCTATAATTATATTGTTGTATGTAATTTAACGGATATTTCCTTTAAAACCTATTTTTTTACGCTATGTAAGTTTTTGAAATAAATCAGAAGTTTTTTTTGAAAAGTTATTTAAAATAACAGAGAAAAATAAAAATTAAATTATTTATAGCTTTTCCAACAGAAGGAAAAAGGTATTTTATTGTTTTGAAATATTTATCAGAATTCAAAATGCATACGAAAATAATGATCGAAAGGTTTAATTTGAAATAATTATATCTTGATAATACTTATAAATAAATATCTTCTTTAGATTATTATTTTTTACTTCCAGAACCAGACGAAATTTAATTATCTAATAAAAAAAGAAAATTAGATTTTAGCAGTAACAAAATAATTCCAATAAAAATTTGGTGATAGAAAAATATTTTTCTGATAGATATCTATTTATAAAACGTATTCCAATACATAATTTGTTCTTGACTTTATTTCCTAAAATATATTTAATGCATAAATGAATTATTTCCTTAAGACTTCAACAAAATAAATGGCAATAGATTTTTGAAATAGTAATAACAGTTTTGATTTCTAAACTAATACATTTTTAAAACATTAGATAATTTTGTGTTGGTATTTCCTGATACAAAAGCATTATTATGTGTATCTAAAATACATTTATTTTAATGAAACAATTAAACAAACAATTAAATCACCAATGAGAGATTTTTTAAAAATAAAGTATCTATAAGTTTTTCAAAGTATTTTCCCATATATCATATAGATTAATACTGAAGCAAACAAAAAGAAAATTTTGTAATTGCCAAAAATGATTTAAACACGTGATCATTTGTTTATTATCAGCAATAAATTTTACTTATCGATTCTGAGATAAGCGACAAAAGCCAAATTGGCGAATGTTGGCCTTTTTTGGAGTTTACTCACAACATCCGTAAAAACAAACGAAGTATTCAAAATTGATATACTGTTATTATTTATAAAAAATAGCGAATTTTTCAAAATGTGTGAAATTAGGAATTGAAAGTTATTGTTTATATATATCATTATTGTTCATCATTCTATGGTGGTAAATATAAAGAAAGATAATTGTAATAGCGCGAATACTTTGATTATATTCAAGATTATTCCGTCATCAAAGATGTTTACGATTACTAAGGTAATATTGAATTCAAATTTTGTAGGAACGTTAATGTTTTTGGAAGTTTGAATCTACATGAAAATAATCTTCACAATTACAGAAGTTTATACGTTAAAAATTATAACACTTTTTTAAAATTTTGGCGTAGGTGTGGCAAAGGACACTTTTGTGTACCTTAAGTGTCCAAAACAAATCCTTATACATGCCAAAACTTTAACCTTGTAATCAAAATTACTAATGAAGACTATGATTACTAATTATAAAAAAGGAGAATATTCTGAATCATTTGCTAAAACACGTTTTAATTTTATCAAAGACAAATATTTTACATTTTGTCACCCATATGTTGGTTTCCTTCTATACAAAATTTATCCCTTCAGTTTTTCAAAATATTTTGCACATCTATTTTCCTTACATTTTTTTCTAGGAATGATTGAAATCATTCTCTGAATAATTTAATATATATATTTGTGATTTCAAAATCTAGGTTAACAATAATTTTCATTTTAATTATTGGATCGGAAAAGCATTTGTAAGCGAATCTCAAATTAATATAAAAGAATACTTTCCTCTTCATATATTGATAATCATAAGATTTTATTGAAATATATCTCAATAATTCATTTTACTATTGATAATCATATATAAGCTATATTTATGTTCTCTGGTTTGAAATAGTTTTAGGAAAATTTATAAACTTAATAAATAAATTATGTTGCCTGTAATTATCTATTACTTCCAAAATATAGTTCCAACGCCCTTTAATAAGGTACAGAGTAGGAGGCACATGTGAGTTAATAAACATTCTCTTTTCAAGTCTACCGTACAGTTTATGGCACTTTCTCTACTTTGTCCTGCATACTTTCAGATTAGCGAGTACTTGTAACCGCATTCACAGAATACCTCCCCAACAATTTTAATTGAATCCAGCTGTTACTAACTATGAGACTTTCCAAACATCTTAGAATTTTTCTTTCTACAATATTTCATTAAAAGGGATAGGAGAATATTAAACTATGTTCATTATAAGCATATATTTTGATTAATTAATTTGACTTATTTTATGAGTGGAATTCTGTAATCGATTACGTACTTTTATTCTAATACACTTTTCTGAATTTAGAAATACTTCTATATATTCTTGATATGGATTAATTATTTTATGATTGAAATTTATTTATCTGTTAATGGATCAATTTAAATAAATTTCATTTACATAAAATTTGCTTCAGTTGACAGCAAATTTCAGAAAAAAATATTTTGTTTCTAATGTTAAAAATAGATTTTGTAGCAATAAAAATACAGATTTCTAAGAACTGAAAAAAAACATGAATGTCATTCCTTTTTAGCTCACTAATTAAAATATGTTCAAAACTAATTTTAACATATTTTTATGGTACTCTACAATCTTTACAAATATTATAAAGTACGATGACAAAGTTACATTTTATTTTGAATTTTAAGGAATTTAGTTTTATAACGATAAATAAATGAATAGAAATGTGACTGCGATATTATTTCATAAAAGTTATATCTGATTTAATTTGATAGTTTGATTATTATTCAAAATTTTAAACATAACTTTCCAGCATAATAAGTCTATTAGTAAAGAAAATGAGTTTAGCGGTATAGTAATGGCAGTTAAAAGGATTACAAGTGAAAAATCTCTCTCCTGTCCCAAAAATTCAACGATAAACAAAGTGACAACGACTTGGCAACCTGATAAAAAGTTAACAATTTTCGTGAAAGAAATGAAAGTCAAAGCATATTCGTGAATTTCGGGGTTATCTCGATTAGGGAACAAAGATACGATATCCTTATGGACGTTTATTATCCTTCTCTTGGAATTTTTAAAAGTCGAAAGGCAGGGTTGAGGTTAATCAATGGTATAGCACGCCGAGTTGAGAAACTGGTGAAATTTTTTTTGGGCGCTTTCATAGAAATTTGCTATTTGTGTTTACTAAAAACACTATTCTTGGGTACCTACAGCTGTGTAAAGTAAGTCTCACATCGCATGCTAAACCTCCGCTGGGCGTGCTATTTTGTTCCACATTGCCTTGTGATGTCATGTCTTTTCCTTTTACAAATGTCTATTAAATTCTGAAATAGCAACAACTTAATGAGATCAAACAAAATTTTAAAATAAGTCCTTATCTTTGAGTTAGGCTCAGTTAATAATAAAAAATGCGATAAAATTGCAAACCTAACCATTTATATTTATGAATGCTCTGTTTATTAACAGAAGATTTATTATATGGAAAGACTTTTATAAAAATTAATGTAATGCCGAAATTAAAAATTCCTTTAAATTTTTTCTATTATATTTTGGGTTTTTTTCATAATTTCGTTCTTTAAGTATAAATTTAAAGTGTGAGAAAAGAATAAAATAAAAAAAAGCATAAACTAACATTTCTGTTCTGTCAAATGTTTAGTAGGATACAATAAAATTTTATTATTTGCTTGAAACATTAGACCATAACTTATGTGTAAATAGATAAACGGCGGCACGTATTAATTTTTTTGTTTTTCCTTTTAAGATTAAATTTATGTCCATTATAGAAATTAAATTTTTTCTCATCCTTTATACTTTGTTAAAAATAAGCATACAAAAATAATTTTATGCTATTTATGTTTTTAATGTTAAAGCGTTAGAGAATTAATATATTTAATTGTTTGAGAAAGGTTTTCTTTCAATTTCTTTTATTTTCTATACAAAAAAATTCTGAATCAATAAATTTAAATGAGATTGTTGGCAATACTGTTAAATATAGTGATAACAAATGTTTTTTCTAAATATTTACACAAATTAGGAAAAATACTAACGATGAATAATAATTGTATTTCCATAAAAATATAGGTATAACCATATAATGAATACTCTGTTTTGTTTCCGAATTCATTCAATTAATAAAACGGAAAAGAAAAAATATAAAAGCTTTTCAAGATAGTATAAAATATTTTTTGGCTTTATACAAATTCTTAAAATATTTGCTCATGAAATATTTTCATATGTATGTTCAACATTTTTTAAATATAATTATTTAAGTACATCTAATGTAGTTATATCAATATTTTTAAACAAGACAATGTTTACTTAATTTTTAAAATAAATAAAAATTTCATACATGTATAAGTTTGTCCAGATGTAAAAACTATCAAAATTTATGCTGATTTATTATTTTTGTTATGAAAAACAAATATGCATTTATATGTTTGAAATGAACATTTTATTTGGTTTTACATTCTATTTTCAGATTCTTCTAAATCAATAATATATCGATATAGAATAAAAGTACGCTTAAATTTAAAAATGACGAATGCATTTATTCCTGTTATTGTCATTTGATAAAATATTAATAACAATAGTTTTTAAATATTTTAATACAATAAGAGATATTTATTCTTTCAGGTATTTTTGCAATTTCATTAGTATATTGGTAAGTTAATAAATTCTGATATATTTTATTTGTAAATCTTCGTGTATTTTATACCGAATTGATTAAGATGAATTATTGTTAAGTAAAAAAATATCGTCTGATGTTGAATTGAAAAATCCTAATTTCTCAAATATAATATGAATGGATTGGATAAATAATTTTATTTATCTAATCCTTAAAATATTTAAATTTTAAGGATAAGACCCTTAAAATATTTAGATTTTGAGGGTCTTTTTTTAGTTATTATAATTTAAAAGCTATTATTATAGTTGAACTATTGACCCCACTGTTTTCTTAATTGATAGGGAACTTTTTTATGCCAATCATTTCTCGCTTCAAAACTCCGATTATTCTGACAAGTATATTGCATAAAGGCGACTGAAAAAAGTTAAAGGTAAAGGTTTTATTTGCTTTCTGGTTTGGCATTGTTTAAGACAAGGGTTCTCAAAAGGTGGGTCGACAACCAGGGGTGTCGCGGAATGGGTCCAGGGGGGTCGCGAGATGCGGAAAAAAGTTAAAAGAAAATTAATTTATTGCTGCAGTTTTCATTTAAAAAAAGAGTACACATAAAGCTTTTAATACGCATAAAAATTTGTCTTTGTGTCCTATTAGTTAATGGGATACATGAGATTGTTTAGAATTAACCGATTTTTTTAATGTCTGGAATGAACTTTGTAACACACAAAACAATGTAATTTTTCAGTGTCAAACGATTTCTTGATTTTGTTTTTAAATTTATCACTATGGAGAATACTTGTTCACAGTTGTAATATGTAGAAAATGGCATCAAAGTTTTTAATGCTGTTGTGGACAGTTCTGGGTATTCCTTTTTAATATGTAGCCAACATTTTTCAATATAAGTTTTGCTAAAATTTACTTTAGCTGACTGATCATTTGAAATTTCAGTTGATCATAATGATCATTGAAAATCAGTTGATCATGATGATAATTGAAAATCAGTTGATAATGATGATCATTGAAAATCAGTGGATCACGATGACGGACATTTAGCTCAACTTTTGTAACGGCTTGCTCACTGAACCCATTAACTATTCACACAAACCCACTCATATCCTTAACTGGAATGTAATCTGTAAACTGTTCAATCAAAGTTTCGAGATGAAATGATACTAGTAAGGAGAAAGATGAAGTGTCAAGAGATGTGGCGCCAATACCTGACACATACTTTAGGAACTCTTGAGTAAGTGTAAAATTTTCAAAATAGCTGTCTAAAAGAGTTAAAAATTTAGGAGGTCGCAATGTCTAAAAGTTTGAGAACCCCTGGTTTAAGAAAATAATACAAAACCGTTGAAATGTGATTATAAAAGTAACTAATGTAACTAATTTATATATCTTCGTCAATAAAAAGATATAGAAATTATTGTATAATGTTTATTTCTTGTTGGCGACATTATTGTTAATAAATTAGAAACATAACATTAACACTTCAAGCAAATATACAATAAAAAGTCTTTAATATTTTGTATTTGTTTTCTTCATTTGTACCAATCAACAAAATAATATATTTATGCTCTCTGCTTCATTAACTCTCTAATTCATTTAGAGATAATTTTAGTCAATTTAAAATCCCTTTAATACAATGATAATTTAAAGTTAGTTTAAAACGAATTTTCTGTTTCTTTCAGCAGAAGCCATAAACAACCAATAAAACCTCTTTTAAGAGGCTCATAAAAATGGCATGCCGACAGGTTTAGAAATAGATAAAATTACTTGTCGTTTAAAAGGAGGAACGTAGAAAATAAAGAGAAACGTAATTTTAAATCTAAGGTGAAACTGTGGGACTCAATTCCGGAAGGTTTATAGTTACGTGAGAACCATTACCACAAAATGAGACAGACGATTAGAAAAAAGTTTTAGTGCTTCCCACAAGACAATTTCCGGATTTGGTAAATTTAACCGCATTCGTGTTCTTGTAGGTGAATTTAACAGATAAAAGATTATATATTTTAAAAGGCTTATATGTTCTAGGATTTGCAATTATTAAGTTAAATTGAATTTCTTTTCTGATCAGAAACTTGGAAATTATTGAGTAAGGAATAACTTGAATTCTTTGCTAATATTTCTTTAAGTTCTTTACCTTAACATCACATAAAATTCGAATATCTTCCATACATGTAATGTGTTAAATCATCTGAATTTTTCAACAAAATAAAACATTACATTGAGGCTTAACATAACAATAAACTTTAGGGAATCATAATCCTAAATTTTACTTCATGATAATTTATTCTTTGGAATATTTATACTATATTTATTTGTTTAGGTTAATTTGAAGTAATATCTTTAGATATAATATATTTTTGTGTAAGTTTTATTTTTTCTTTAATCTAACCATATGAATTAATTTTTCAATAAAAAAAATCTTTTCGAATTCTTATATATTATTTTGAATCTATTTTTTAATACATAATATAAATATTTCATATTTTTTAAATAAAATTATCAATTTAATTAAAACATTCTAAATAAAATTCCTAACAAACTATTTCTATTATCAGTTTAACACTATAACGCCGGGAATTTCGTCTATCCTTAAGCGTTTGTCGTCGTCGTTTCGAAAATAGTTGTAAGAACTGAATAATACCACAAAAAGAAAGCGCCTTTTGATTCACCATGGCTTGATTGGCAGAGCATTGGATCGTCGGTCCCTGGTTCGATTCCCGGGCAACGCATTTTATCTAAAGACCGGAATTTTGATTTAAAATTGTTCCTATTATTTCTCTAAAATCAAGATGATTCTAGAACATTTTTTATCATTCGGGCGAGCTGATTCTCAAATATTCTCCAGATGTATAAAAGCAGAGTTCTTCTCAGTTCTTCATTCTGTTCTCCAGCGAGTTGCTTGGTGCTAATAAACGCAATTGTTTCCAGTTATCCGTGTCTTTAATTCAGTCTTCGCGACAATATGTTCGTGTAAATTTTATTATTTCTTTAATCTAACATATGAATTAATTTTTCAATAAAAATATCTTTTAGAGTTCTTATGTATTATTTTGAATCTATTTTTAATACAGAAATGTAAAAGTTTCCTTTTTAAAATAAAATTATTAATTTAATTAAAACGTTCTAAGTAAAATTCCTAACAAACTATTTCTATTAACAGTTTAACACTAGCACGCCCGGGATGTCGTCCATCCTTAAAGGTCTGTCGGTGTCGGTTCGAAACTGCGTTATAAAATAACTGTAAAAACTATATAATTGCAAGATTATGATCAGTAAGGTTTAGTTTTAATCAATTTTAATATTATCTCATGTTTATAATATATTATGACATTTTATATCATAACAACTCTAACAAAATTAATTACTTAATTTTTTAAAATGAAATGAAACAATATAATTAATAAATATTAGTATAATAAGGAAAATCGTAATTTTTGTGAGAATGCAACTACCATTCATTGTTTTTATGCATAAGGTTTTGTATATACTTTAATTGCAATAAATACAGTGATATTCTAATTTTTGTACATTTTCATGCAATAGACACGCATTTTTTCAGTTGCATTTCCATTAAATTCTTTAATTTCACCCCTTTTACGTTTTTGTAAACTTTTAATTCCTTTAAATTAGGTATTTATTAGTGAAGTATTATCAATTTCATCTGCACTTTCTTCAGATTTTTCACAATCACTTTCGCGCAATCTTATGTTTTCAACGGAATCTAAATTAGAATAAGACAGCTCTCAACCATCCGATTCATTCTCAGTAATCTCTGGCATCAAATTAGAAATTTCATTAGGTCTTAAACCTTTTCTACGAACCACCTATTCAGGTTGTTTGCTCTGAACAAAGTTCGAAAATCGAATGAATTTTTTTGATAAGTAGATAAAAAAATGTTATGTACCGAAACACAGACTCAGCCATTTTAGTAGAATGGATTCATTTCTGCTGTGAGCCCAATGACACTGCATTAAAGGTAAAATAAGCGTGGGATAGTAATTTGGGAATTTTTGTTTTACTTAAAGGACTTTCATTTGTTAAACGACAGCTGTTTATAATGATTAATTATCCTGATGTCAAAATGATATCAGCGGTCGTTCTGGTATATTTAGTTGTAAAATTTAAACTAATTAACCTAAAACTACAAAACGGTTTCAGTATTATCAAAATGGAACGCTATGAAAAGTCACGAAGAATTTTCAAATTCCTTGAGAAAATGCGGATAGAAGAACAAACTAAGCAGGCTCCGGGGTCCAAACGTCACCGTCGGATGTTCTAGTGTTGATTAAAAAAATAAGAAATGTAGTCTTAAATATGAGTTAAGTTACAAATGTTGTTGTTTCGAAAAGCATACAATTTATGGATCTTTTGCTTTCCCCAAACTTACTGTTGTTGTTGTTACTAATGGCACTTGCCATGGACAAGCTCACAGATGCATCAGCGGATTTAAGTCGAAATAAGCTTATCTTGTTTTGAAATAGCGCCAATTATGGCCAAGAGTAAGACTTTAGCCACACACTCATCACATTCGGTTGTCCAGCCCCTTTTCACGGGGGAGAGGGGTAGATTCACACGCCTCAAAGATAGAACACAGAGGAATAACCACGCCCTAAGCGGGACTCCCAGATCAAGAGGATCCGGCTTCCTTACACTACCTCTGTGTAAGGAAGCCGGAAAAACTTACTAAATACTTATAATGTTTTGCAATTGGATTCACTGTTTAGTTTTGGAAAGATAAATAAGCTACAATAATTTATATCCAAAATCTGCAGTTGTGAGCTAAATAAAAATCAGTCTACATGGCTTGAATTAAAAAAATCTAGGGTATAAATTTTTAAGTGCAATATTTTGCATGGATCCTTCTGTCTCCTCGACGATGTCATGGGGTTCTGAAGATTAATTATTAATTTCTGATTGACAAAAATTTTGGAATTTGAATAATATATAAAACAATTATTTTTGTGAGAAATAAAAATATAAAACTTCGATGAAATTGTTAAGGTGATATAAAATTAAGAGTGAATATTTCATTCTTACTGTTTTTCTACTAAACCTTAATATTAAAAATAAAAATTGCAAGTATGAAATAAATACACTATGTCAATTTATTTTTATTATGCCACTCTACATCAAATCAAAAGCAATAAGGCTTCGAAATAAGTGTGAAGGATTTCATCATTAATTTCCTTCAAAATTTCCTTCTTTCTTTTCATTTGTGTACAAAGACGCACAGAACAGAACGCCGTCTCATACCCCCTTATCTGTGACCATTCTGGTCACTTCACGGTTTGGTGGGCATGTTACGGGAATTTTATTTTAATTAATAAGATACATACAGTAAGAAATATAAAATAAAAACAAAACTATTTACAGAATTTACAAGAAAATGGGATGATAATGAGAAAAGTTTACAGAGGTTTTCTTCTTTTAAAAATGGTTTAACACTATTATTAGCTGAAATTTAACATGAGTTATGATGTTAGTGAATAATAGGAAACTGCTTTTTTTTTATCCTCAGTCTTTTTGAGTATGAAACTTGTTGAGGACTAGGAAGGTGAGAACAGATTTCTATTTCCACTTATGAATTTAATTATGTGATGAATTTTTTGCCTGGATAGACGGTTGCTGGCGACTCTTCTCAGCCATTCCAGTTCATGGATTGGTGATGGTTTCTTCATATGCCAAGAGATTGTGAGAATACATTCCGTGGCATAATGAAGTGCCGTGCCAGTCCCACCACAACTGCACTGGTCACCCTCAGACAGGTTGAACCTTTTAAGGTAGGCAGGAAAAGGGACGTGTTCTGAGAAGAAAATTATATCCTCTCTGATCCAGTTTGTAGGATAAAGATTGACTGAAGGCAGAATATTGAAGACTTTCCTGCCTGTGTCACCATTGCTCCAATATCCTTGCCATTCTTCTAGCATGTCTTTCCGGAGCAGGGCTTTTATATATGGTTTGGGAAGTTTTGTTTGTAAACAAATCTTAAATTTTCAGTTTTACTTATACAAGTGCATAAAAATAACAATATTTCAAACCAGTAAATAATTTTTTTAAGCACAAGTTAACAACGACAATTGTTTTTTCTTGTAGAAAAATTTTAGATTTAGTGAAGGACTTATGAAGGATATTGGAAAAAAAATACATTTTTAGGTTATTATCGGTTTAAAAAGCACGTTACAATGCATAATAACCTATTGCTCAGAATCTGTATTTATGTTTAATTTCGATTATTAATTTTCCGATAAAGTAAAGATTTTACAGTTATTTTAATGACTTTTGAATGGATGCAGATAAGCGATCTTCGTCGGCAACAACAAATTTTGTAAACATTTTTCAACTTTGTGACGAGTTTAGGGAGGATAGAGAAACAAAAAGCTATTCATGAAATACTGGATCAATGACGCTATCTTTATTAGGAGAGAAGATACGTACGTTAGTTTTTTTTAACTTGCATGGAGACTGAAAATCCGAGAGACGAAACTACAGTCGAGTAACTTCTGTCTTCGGAGCGTTTATCTCCAGCGAATTCTATTAAGCGCTTTGTAATGTTGCGATTATTTATTACCGATTTGTTACTTGTGTGCTGTTGTTTATTGTAAGGCCTTTTCTAATCTTAGTAGTTTAATTTGCAGCTTGTGTATAATAGATTTCTGCAAGTTCTGTTTTTTGTCTGCTTCTTCTGAGTTTTGGCTTTAATTTCTTATTTTGGTGTACTTTATCCGTTATTGAATTTTCTAAATTTTTTACAGCCATTTCTTTGAAGGAAATTTTCGTAACACCATTTCTTTTTCTTTTACCTTTAAAGTTATTTTGACGGTCAGCTTATTTCCTGTAGTAATACAGATTTTTTTCTTCGATCAATGGTACAGAAACTAATCTTTATTTATTTAGCGTTATTCTCTCAGAATATTTTGCTGTAGTTTTGTAAATAGTTTGATTCAGTCTTGCTGCATCACTTAATGACATTAAATAAGAAGATTTATTCATACTAATAAAGACCATTAAAAGAGAACAATACAGTCTAGGAGAAAAAAAATTGGATATTTTATTTCCTAATAATCAGAGAAATTAAAATAATCCTATTTTTTATTAAATTCATGAACTAAAACTTATACTTTTAATAGTTTGTTAGATCCGCTTAAATATTTTAAATTATAATATTTAAAACTATTGTTTTATTATCCAAATATATTTTTAATAGTTTATTAGATCAAACTAAATATTTTAAAGAAATTTGAAGAATTATGTAGGTAAAGGAAATTAAAAATAATAGAGATTATAAGGGATAGTTTTGAGCCCCTTTAAAATTAATCAATAGGATAATATTTACCCACTTAACAGTTTTGCCCATATGCCGTACGTGCATCGATTTATGGAATTTTGATAGTTGTAAGCTAAAAATAAACCATTCATAATGATTATAATTCAATATGAAAATTACTTCGAATACATAGAAAAGTCATGAATTCGATGGATTTTCATTTAAAACAAAATAAGAAAATATTCCTAAAATATAAGGTGTCATTTTATTAGATAGTAAAAAAATCATTAAAGTGGTTAAGTTCATTTTAAAAGGTAAGCAGTTTTTTTCAACCTTAATATTCTAAAAATGAAGCTGTATATATCGTTTATTTCAAGGATTACAAAATTATTGGCGATTGCTTAAGCTATCTTTGTTAACTTATAATCGAAAAATCTCTTATTTAAATTTTAGTTTAGTAAGAATATTATTTTTTTAAATCAGAAACAGATTATATTTAAAGTTCAGAAATTGAAATCAAAATTTGGATTTGAAATTTGCGAATAGCAAATTATGTGTATAATTATTTCCAAATTCCTTATTGATACATATTTAAAAATTTTATATATATAAGGTAAAATTATGCATTGAAGTATACTTTATTCAATTTCCTAGGTTAAAATATTCTTTCAAAAACATGAAATATATATAAAAAATATTTCTGTATCATATTTGAAAGTCGAAAGATTGAAAGAAGAATATTTTTTAACACGCGTGAATATCTCTTGTAATGCAAATTTTCAGATAGTAATAAGTGATGCGAAAACCTTTAAAAAAAGAAACTGATCGATCTGTAAGACAGGTGACTAAATTCGATCTTTCTTAAATTTCACTATTACAACCTATTTTTGAATCTTTGACTAGTAAATTGGCAATAGGAGATTACTTAGAGATCACTGATGGTAAAAGTACTACTTTTCTTCCTCCAAGAATTTTCGCGAATCTTTGTCTAACTAGGGTGAAAAGTGAACAGAAATAATCTCTTTTTTTTTAAGCGATAGATTCATATAGGCGATTTTGTCGTTGAGTCCTTAAATGGAATAATATAAGAGTTTGGATCGATTTAAGAGTTTTTATTTGCCAAGAAGACTTTGTAAATCTTAAAAATTATTGTTCTGAAATTTTTTGTTGGCAAGTGTAATATTCTTTAATTTATTTACAATTTTGAGAAATTTTATATAATTTACGGTTAAGTAAAAATTCAATTTCAATGTTTATTTTTCGCTTTTATAAGAATTATAATATATACACTGCTATTAAAAGAGTAGTTTTAAATTGTGTTATAGTTGGTAATTTGAAACAAATCCTATATTATTTTGTAACATACTTAAACAATATGTTTTTTTCTGTTTTCTATTAATGTAATCAATTATTGTTTCTAATGGTTACTACAACGTCATGGCCGGATAAACACATACCTTTCAAAATTGTTCTCTTCAACATACTTTTATAAAGACATTTTTAAAATTCTTTTTCATATTCTTCTCATTTAATATTCTATATACTTCTACTTTTTTCCATAAGCAATGGAGACTTCTTTTCGCATTCAGATACTATAATTCCAATTTGATTCAGATTATTGCCGAATTCCTTATTTGGTTTAACTTGATTTAGAAATGGTTTTAATTTTTTGAATCTAAAAAACACATTTGATTTAGTATTAACTTTGATTCCTAAGAGTACACTTTCTAAATCATGCCACTGAGTTTCAATTTTCTTGGAACTTCTATTTTTTTCACAACTTTCTTATCCAATTTTTTGAAAAAAGTTTAAAATATTATATAAATGAAATTAAGAATTTGATCTTCTAACTCTATTATTGTAGACATTTATATTCAAATTTTTATTTATACATGATTAAAATCTCTCCGATGACACTTCGTAATGAGGATAAGATGCTTCCAACATGGTGATTATATATCGTCATCCTGAAGAATACACTAACAGATGGGAATTAGACTCCTCCCATCGGTGATGGGACGTACTCCCTACGGGGTGAGTTTACAGTGGCCGGTGATGGCCATTAGGACTTACTCACTGTTACTGCCAGTATTGCTGTTGTGGAAGTCTGGTCATTCAGCCCTCGTGTTTTAAATCCGTCTGCCTTTTGGCGGTTCAGAGAGTTTAGATATGAATAAACATGGTTAAATTCAATTTAAGTAATTTATCAAAAGTAAGCTTAAGGAAAAAAATATAATTTTTTGTACTTATAGTATTTATTAAAATTGAATATACTTCTTCAACATAAAAAAATTACTAATATTTTTTTGATAATTTTTCCGCTATTTATTACAGATAGGTCGTTAAGAAAATGCTGATTCAATCTTTATATTGATGCCACGACTGAATAAATATAAGGGTCGCGTTTACCAACTATTATTGTCTTGCCTCGGTATTGTTTAGTGGTAAAAATTTCTGATTCTACAAAAGCTGCTGTATTTGTAGATATTGGGGATATAAAATCTGTAACAAATTGTATTAAAACCGAGATATTCTCAAAATATCCATGACATACCCAGGAATATTTTAATACAATCTTTTATAACTTAATGATTTTTTTAGAAAAATAGAAATGGAATTTTAATTTTATTAATATAAATATTTAACTCAAATTTCAAGCTTTAAAACTATATTTATAAGACAATACCTGATAATTTTGGAGAAACCAAAAATATCTCTCTAGATATAATATTTTTGACGTTCATCAAATTTATCAATTTCTTCATAATATAAAATCTGCTACAAATTGTATTGAAACAGAAATATTCTCAAATTATCCATGGCATACCTAGGAATATTTAAATACAATCGTTTATAATTTAATGAATTTAAAAAAAACGGAATGGAATTGCAATTTTATTGGCATAAATCTTTTAACTCAATCTTCAAAAATGCAGTTGTAGGACGATACCTGATAATTTTGGAGAAATCAAAAATATCACTCTTGACGTCATAATACTATTGAAGTTCATCAATTTTATCAATTTCGTCATTTCGACTACAATCGTATTAAGCAGAAATATTCTCAAAATATTCATTGAATATCCAGGAAAATTTGAATACAATTGTTTATAATTTAATGAATTTAAAAAAAAGCAATGGAATTGCAATTTTGTTGATATAAATCTTTTAATTCAATCTTCAAAAATGCAGTTATAGGACAATACTCGATAACTTCAGATAAACCAAAAATATCATTCTTGACGTCATAATACTACGTCATAAGTTCATCAAGTCATAAGTTCTACGTCATAAGTTCATCAAGTTTATCAATTTCATCATAATATAAAATCTGATACAAATTGCATTGAAACAGAAATATTCTCAAAGTATCCATGGCATACATAGGAAAATTTAATTACAGTCGTTTATAACTTAATGAATTTTTTAAACGAATGGAATTGCAATGTTATTAATATAAACATTTTAACTCAATCTTCAAACTTTAAAAAATTATTTACAGGACACTAGATGATAATTTTAGAGAAATATAAAATATAACTCTTAAGGCCATAATATTTTTGAAGTTCATCAAGTTTGTCAATTTCAAGATTCTCAATATTATGCCATCGAATAGTATGGAAATTTAGACAAAACAATACTGATTAATTGTTACTCTTGCGAAATGAAATGTTCAAAATTCTAAAAATTATGAATAATTACTTTTCAGCTTTCTGAATTGCACACATATACAATTTAATTTAAATCATATGTGAAAATAAGACATAATGTTGTTATACCATTGATGATATTATTAATAATCGATATTAACCCTTTAACGCATATGGGCCCTTATATGGTACTGCAGTTTTGATTCAATTTTATTTTCAAATTAAGAATTATAAAATAATTCAAACTATTTTAATCCATTAAACACATATTTTGCAATAATAAAACGCAAAGAAATTGTCTATGATTTTATGACATTTCTAAATAACCTCACTTTTGTGCGAGTGGGTGAAAAAGCAGATTTGAAGTGCGAGTGATTCATTTTCAAGAGACGATAACGGAGTAAAACGTAAGTACTTTTTTTTACAAAAAAATATTTTCATGGAGTCGATATACTCATCCTCCTCGGTGGATAATAATTTTTCTCGTTTTTTAACTGTAATGGTTTTTGTCTCAGTGCATACGAGCCCATATATGGTTCCGTAAGAGAGACCCAAAATATAAAACTTTTTCATTATTTTTCTTTAAATATGTCTTATTGATAATTAAATAAAGCTATTTCCACAGTGAGACATTTTTTTTTCAATTTTTTAAATCAATTCTTGCTGTAAAGTTTAAGATAAAGTATAAAATACAAGCATAGGAAGAAAACTCTTAAATATTAAAAAACTATTTCCACTTCATGGCAAAACTAAAATGTAAAGGAACTCCTTGAATTTACAAGAAAAAAAGAATTTCTAAATTCTCGTGTTTCTTTTTACGAAAAATCCTAAATGTAGTTAAAAAGATGAGAACCAACCTTCTCTAAAGCCATCATCCATCAAAGTTTGTCAAAATTATGTTGGAAATCTTCCCCAGGAGATAAGTTGCCGCATTTGATGTTGGCACGAAAATTCACCATGTAATAGTAGGGTTGATAAGAAAGTTAAACGTCATATGAAGGAATCAGTTCATCGCATCAAATGCCACTAAGAATACTGAAAAAAAGGGACATTCTGAAATATCAGTGCTAATAGTATTTGATCTTCTTTCAATAATTTATTAGGATATCCTTAAGAACACATTTCAGTGTTTTTATTTCTTATCTGTGAAGAAAATTGAAAAAGAAGGAAGCTATAATTCTAAATAAAAGTGTAGAATCACTCATTTAAATAAAAACAATTAGAACTTCAAAATTTATATTGGAAGACAATTACTATTGAATTTTTAAATTGTATTTCAAAACTGTTTGAAATTTCTTTAATATAAAAATTTATTTAAATGAATTTTTTTATTTTTTACAAAAGATTAAAACTGAATAAAATTTAATAATCTTAAAAAATAATTAAATATATTTAATATTATTTATCCACTAAATTGGTACAGTGAATAATGTTATTCATTAAATAAAACATTTCGATTAGAAAATGTCAATTTTCTTTGAATTTCAAACTCACAATTCATAATTTTTGTTACTATCAGAGAAATACTAAATTATATTATTAGAGACTGCGTGGAATCATAAAGTTTAAATTACTTTATTTTAGCATTGAATCCTCAAATCTATTTAACTTATTACTAATCAAGTGTATGAGAAACTAATTTTATTTTCTTTAAATTAATTATTATTAATTTTTTTAAAAAAATTTGAAGCTCATATATATTTTATACAATAAATAACTATAATATTTAGAAATAATGCATTTTACATTCATTTTCTCGGTTTTTTTCTTATTTCTAATTTTACATTTATATTCTAGTTAGAATCACAGCTTTCATATAATTTGATTTACTAATTTTTGCTTAAATTTTCAGAAATTTTTAATGAGAGCTGTTGTTATTTAAAGGATTTGCATATTCAAAAAGATTACAAATGGAATATTTTTCCATTAGTTTTAAACATGTATATTTGGTTATATAAATTATATATATTCAATAAGTTATTATATATTTTATATATATTCAATATATATGAATCTATTATATGAAATGTAGAGAACTCAATACATCCTTTTAAAAGGAAAACGATTTTAAAGCGAAATGTAAAATATATATAACAAATAGTTGAATTTAAATTTTTCATCTACCAAAAATACATGAATATTTATATAGAAATGAAACTCTAAACGGCTTACTCCTTAATTTGTTGATGAATTAGTTTAATTAATTTCTTTTGTAAATAATTATTAGAGTCAAAGAAAATGGTCCCTCTCCCTCTCTCTCTCTTTATATATATATATATATATATATATATATATATATATATATAT
>JAOUZG010036171.1:273180-284067 GCA_026289955.1 Argiope argentata
ATATTCAAAAAGAATTGTTTGAATTTTTCTTTTCTTAATGTAATTCTATAGTTGGAATTTTATTATATTTAATATGTTTTCATTCATTGAGAAAATACAGTAAAATATGTATTTCGTAAATCAAAACATTAATGCTGTCCTGCTTCTCCGGTAATGTTCCATGTTAAGTAAAAATTCTTTTTTCGGAAACAATTCATACATCTAGAACGAAAAAATATTTTTTTAAAGATTTAATGATATTTTTTCTATTCCATTCTTTACACCTATCAGAAGAATGAATACTACTAAGTTAATTACTGTAGAAGACCAAAGCATTGTTTCTCCTGATAAGAGATCCTTTTATGAATGTATACTTCTAGAGGAGAATACAAATGTGAATATGTTAAGGTAAGTAATTAAGTAATATCTCAGAATATCAAAAAAATCACAAAAACTTTGTCATATTCCTGCGAGAATTAATTCAGAAGTATTATATATATAAAAAAACAATATTTTTCATTTTTATTTATTTTATTTACTTAATATACGTAGTAAAACTTTTCATTTTTATTTATTTTTTTGGCTCTATTATAGATATAAAAGTCTCTATTATGAAACTGAATAACATTTCAAATGACTGTAGTGAGATTAATATTTTGTTGCCAAATTATAGGAGCATTTCCTCCAGTAAACTTTTTTTAAAAGTGTCATTCCATAAAAGAGATAATAATACCCCCCCCCCCCATTTAATTGCATTATTTGTTATAAAGACAATTCGCCCTGTTTCGAGTAGCTATATTCCTAAAATTTAGCAACTAGGAAAACTGCTTTGTTGTTAAAAAGTTAAACAGAACTTACTGGATGCCAAATTAAACTGTTGCGCCTCTCTTTACTAACATGTCATATCTTCTGAAGGAATTCCTTTTTTGTTGATGTAAACAAGGGAATAAAAATATTATTATTTTAAAAGCATATTATGAAATATATTTTAAATCAATAAATATACCTTTCTTAGAAAAATTTTTTGACATTATTTAGCCACAGACTAACAAATTTGTTGTATGAAACCATTATTAAAGGAATTGAAATTCTCCAATTCATATTAATGTTTGCTACTTGTAAAGAAATGATAAGTGGTTGTTGCTTAAGAATTATTAAGTGTTTATCTTTGACTGTATTATTGAAATTATATAAATATTCTCTAAATATCCTTAACTGGGGGGATGTGGTATAGACTGCAAAGGATGGACTTCCGGTTACCTCTATTCTTTTTTGTGCTCAATTCAACGGAGGAACTATGTTGCTGTTGTTTTCTCGTGTTCAGCTTTGCAATGGAAGTACGAGGTATGGATTCCTGTGCATCTGAAGGTAGAACTCTGACTTTTAGCTCACACACGTCACAAGCCCTTTTTAAGGGGCACCTTCAGGTTCTACCTTCTACATTCAAGTACGCAGGAGTCCATACCTCGTACTTCCATTGCAAAGTACCACGAACAAAGGAACACGAGACAACAACAACAACAACATAGTTTCTCCAATGAATTGAGCACAAAATAGAATAGAGGTCTCGTGTTCCGCTTTGCAATGGAAGTACGAGGTATGGACTCCTGCGCACCTGAAGGTAGAACTCTGACTTTTAGCTCACACACGTCACAAGCCCTTTTTACGAGGCAGCTTGAAATTAGCCTCATCAAGGTACCGCACCCAATTGAAATCAATTTCGTTCCATTCAACCTTATTAAACATCATGTCTACAAAATCAAATCTAATTAAACCAACCAAATCAGCAAATGATGGCTGATTTGAATTTTGTAAGAGAACAGAGACGCATAAGAAGTTGTATATTCACTTGCATTGACTCTTTTAGACTCATTAATTACCTCAAATTAATATAATCACCAAGAGGAGCTTCCATGCTGTACAGTCAACGTATGCTTCTTAATTTGGAATACAAATTGTCGTATTAGTAACTAAAGTTGTTGTTGTTATTAGTGGCAATTGTCACGGACAAGCTTCGCGGAGACATCAGTGAGTGTTAAATCTAAAGGAGGATCTCTTGTTTTGAAATAGTGCCACCTAGGGCCACGTTTACGATTTAGTTAACCACTCATCACAGTCGCTTGCACAGCCCCTTCTTACTTTTGGGCATATCCATACGCCTTATATATAGAACACTGAAGAACAACCAAGCTAAAAACCTGGTTGTCCAGCCCTTGGGAAAGACATTCTATAACCGAACGACAAAGTAACTGATGATCATCATGTAATTAGATTATGACATTATAATATGATCCCACATGTTAATCATCAAAATATTCGTTTATTAAGTAATCAATCCTAATCTGTAAATATTAGATGCTGCATATCTTGTATGGCACCCTGTAATATTACATAAAGGATTACGAGTCGATTTTTAGCTTAACTCTTTTAATTATTTAAGTTTTTTTTTTCGTAAAATATTTGATTATACAGTACAAAACAATGTGGAAGTAATTTCTTTCATATCTAACTTTGCATATAATTTTTATTATCTTTTTGAATTAGCATTTGAAAACTTATTCTTGCTCTTTTAGCTTATGTATATGAGACAAAGCCCCATCGTCTAAGTTCAGTTACTTCTCGAATTCTTAGAAAAATTAAGAAAGCAAATGGAGCAAGACAGGACTTTTTTTGAAAAGAAAATTTGATTTGTTTTTTTAAAATAATTTCTCACTTTGAATTCACCTAGGAATAGAAAAATATTTTTAATTCATTTTATATGAAAAAGGTACTAATCTTTATAACTGAATGCATCCACTGTTAATATATGCATTTCTTCAATCGTCAGTTCTAATTGACTTATGAGCTGTCTTTTGTTCATCATAATGTGCGACTTCAGATAATAGGAACATGAATTAAATTTCTTCTAAAAATATTTTTGTTATTTTAATTTATGCCTCTCTATTGTTATCTTCATCCACCCTAGAGATATAAATACCACTGGGGAGGGATTTCAACTTACTATAGAGCCTCCATACAATTACTCATGCATTATAAATATCGTGCTTCTCTTATTGTATTATTAAAAGTTCTTCGTATTTATTAAATTGACTCAAAATTGGTAATTAATTAAGAAAATTTCATGTTTACTTATTAGAATCGAGAAAACTTATGAATATATTTGGCATTGCATATAGTAAAACATTCTAGGAAACCTACTTATTGAGAAATATTTTTTTAAATCCGTTAAAAAATCTTAAATGTTTTTCTTTTTCGGCTTAAATAAATTTTAGAATTAAAAAACAATCTTAGAGCAGGAAAAGCATTTAAAAGATTTTTTCATCTAGGATAATCAGTGTATGAATATTTTATTAATTTCTTGAAATATTAATTGACGGATTATTAATATGAATGATACATTACTAATTGGCGGTTGTTAATTACCATGAGAATGATGGTTATGATAAAATCTTTAAACAAAAACTGGAAAAGTCTTTGAATAACAACCAAAAAAGAAAATCAAAATACTCTGCTTAGTATTTTAATTTTCAATTATAAAAAATATTTCGAATTAAAATTTTTTAAATATTTTTTGAAACATTTTGGTTATAAAATATGCTGAATGTAATTCGTAAATACAACTAAATGCAATTATTCATGCTAAAATCTCTAAACAATCATAAGATATATTATTTTAAAGATTATTTACAAGCGATATATGTGTCTATACTTTGAAAAAGGAGAAAAATCTTTCTTGACCTCTGAGAAAAACAAACAAATCGATTTGAAACATTATATTAATCATGTTATCTAACATCATAATTTTCAAAACATCTCAACTGAATTCATAAGAAAACAAAAACAACTTACCTTTACATGCAGAAAGACTTCCTGACTTTATAGGAAATCCAATTCTTTGAAGAAACTCTTCCCGGTTATCCAAAACATCTGCGACAGGAAAATATAATTTTCCTTTTAGCTTCTTGGATTTGTGCATAAATAGCGGTGGATGTACAAGTTCAAAATAAACAATAATGTTTTTTTTTTCAAATGACTATCATAAATTTTGGATATGTTTCATAGGACTAGAAAAAAACATTTTTAACAAGAAAAAAAAAGAATTTGAGCATATTTTGTTTCGGATTGATGGAACAGTGGCTTTTATCTATTCTCAATGTTTTACGAATTACTTTTTGCTCTTTTCTGCTCTTAATTTCATATTTTTGAATTAAATACCAGGTTCGATTGTACCAAGAAGAAGTCGTTTTAAATATTTTTCTCAATTAGTTGGAAAGAGTACCAAAAAAAGGGAGGGGGTGAATAGAAAATCCAAACTAGATAGTTGAGCTGTTGGTATAAAATGCTTTCAAGCTGACAATATTGCAACTTGCGACAAAAACAAGTAATATAAAAAAGTCAATTATTACTAAAATCGACAAAGAAAATTTTTATTTTAGTTACTTTTAATAAAATAATTACAATTGTTGCTGTTGTTGTTGTCGTGCTCCACTTTACAGCGGAAGGAGGGGTGCAGAAGATTCTGACTTCTAGCTCATGCACGTAACAAACCCTTTTTACGGAGAGAACTTCATTCATCCACAGATTGTAATTTAGGTCTGGAATAGAGAATGATCATCTTTGACCCAGTGCCCACATCGATATTATTGACGATATTGAGGATTTTGAGACCAGGACAGATTTAGCGTCCATTACTGACTCAGTCTTCGACTGGCAGGTTCGTACTCACAGCCGAAGGGATATGAACCTAGCGTCTTACCAACCAGGTTATTCCGTCCTAGTAATTACACTTACTATAAATAATTGATCAAAAAATTACACAATTACTATAAATAATTGATCAAAAGTTATACAAGCGTTGAATTTTCAATGTCAATTGAGTATTCAACGCTAATTGGAGCAACGCAAATGCATGAATTTACTACGCCAGTTGGAATAACGCAATAAATGTTAGCAATTTTTTTACTTTCTTTATTCTGTTTTATTTCATTTCTTAAGAACTTCAAAATAAATGCGAAAAATAGATTAAATAACATTGCTTGTTTCAAATACACCAAACCTTGAGAAAATAAACAGAATCGTTTGAAATAAACAGCCGAGAATTTGTTAAGCTTAACCTCATTGGCATTAGGCGAAGGCAAGCTGAATTCGTTACTTATTTGGATATGGGGAAATGGAAATTTTTGACTAGAAAGTTAGTTTTTAATTCATTAATAAATTAATGAATTAATAAATGCCATCTGCAACAAGTTTGTACTAATTTACTTATCAGGGAAAAAGTACATTCCCTAGCCTTAATTTACAAGTTTTATGAATGCGTTGATGAAACCCTAATTAGAGAAGAGCATAGATTAAGCATTGTTGAAAATAGGGAGTACACTGCTTTTTTTTTCTGTAAACATGATGTAGATGCAAATCAACTTTTCCCTCTCTTCTCCTATTATTTTTTTTCTTTCAAACTGATGAAAATGTTCCCAAGATTAAAACTTAAAACTTATCCTGAAAAATGTGAGGGTCTCTATTGATGGGAATGAAATAGAATATGCTATTACAGTTAGAGTAAAGTAAAAAAAAGATACCTGATTCTTTTCAGGAGCCACCGTGAATGTTTGAAAGATGAGTACAATATATTTAGGAAAAACCAGAAAATATTTTATGGCGATATAAAAGTTGAACGGTAGAGGATAACTTTTTTTCGGATCAGATTTTTTTTCAAAACTTATTAAAAATAAAAATTGATTTCATCTGTATGTCATTATAAATATTATTAATGAATATATTTATAATGACGTATTAATAAATATATTTATAATGACGTAAATATATTTTCTTTCAGAAAACATCCAAGTATGAAGGATTGAAACAATAAATTAAAAAATTATACCTTTTACCCTTCACAATCTCCTATTTAAAAACTCTAACTTGAATTTAATAAATATAATAACTTATTTTCAACTATTATCACAGTTAAATAAAATTTCCTTAAGTACATTTAATCATTAATGATTTTAACTTTTTATGAAACACAAAAGGGATTTTTTTCCTTAAACGGTTACTAAAATAATATATACAAAGAAAAGTTTTGGCTGTTGTTTATACATTTTGAATTTATAAAATAATAGCAATCCAATAATAAATATATAGTTAAATAATGTATTATACATCAGTGGATATGTAGTTTAAAATAACAAAATTAAGTCTGACCTTTAATATATTTTTGCCTTTATTTAGATTAAAACAATTAAATGGAAGAATTAAAACTTTTTAAAATATTCATAAAAGGAATGAGGAATTCAAGTATAAGCATTCGTTTTGATGTATAGCCTCTTTAATGTTACATATACATACATCGTTACAATCCTGTAATGTTATTTCTCAGCATGGTTAGTTTAACCACTGGAAAGCCCGTTTTACGATCAGCTCTGTTATGTGTTGATCGGGTGCCGCTTCAGTTATCTCAGAGCTTAACGACCATTTGGCGATAAATTTGGCAACAAAATAGATATTGCTAAAAAATTAACTAAAAAACGAAAAAAAAATGAAAATTTTAACGATTAATCCAATAGGAACTGATATATGCTTCATTGTTTCAGTGTCTCTCAGCCGCCTCCAGAAACTATTAAAGGCCGGCGTCTCAAGCTGCAGTCAATTGGAATTGGAGTCGTAGATAGATAGAACGAGTTCTTGAAAGGGTAATGAAGCAAAAGTCGAATATTTCAGCGTTGTGTGCAGCTTAAGTGATTGCTGAACTGAGCTGCCTGTCGAGCCATGGCGTTTATTGTAGAAGCAGCATCGTGTCATGTGTGGAGTAGCTAGTCGTGTAGTAGTGAGTCGGTAGTCGAATACAGCTAAAGCGAACAAACAGCGGAAATTTGCAGACATTTGGAGGGGCTGTAGAGTGAAGCTTCGTGAAATCCTTACTTCTTCTGAATTGTGGCTGGCTATTTTGTGTGTTGTGAACGATTACTGTTTGTAGGCAACTGTTTGCTGTAGTGTACTGCTATGTGATATCCAGTTTTCGTCCCGGATGTGTATACATCTTTGTGCTAGTGTGTTTGTATTAATAAATACCATCATTTGTTATTGAAGTATACACCAGTTTTTGTTACAGGCAAGCCCGATGAATTTACTCACTCAATAGTGCTATTGAAGTAATGTGTAACAATTTAAATCAAAGTCCAATTTATTTATTCATTATGGATTAAAGGGATTTATTATTTTACTTCTACTGTATAGTTATAATTTTAAATATTAATAAAGTGAAATGAAAATTGTATTATTATAATTAATATATATACCAACAGATTGCCTGTATATTAATAATTCAATTCAAAAATTGGCAAATAGTTACAAAATTTAAATTATCTAACTTTTTGGGTTTTGTAATTGATGGGATTCAGTTGCCTTTGAGCGTAAAGATATGTGTAATTCCTTTGAATGTAATTTACTCAAAAGATGTACAAGAAATTTATGGAAGGATTGAAATCTGAGGATACCTACATCTTTATAAATTTATTAGTGTAAATACAATGACATTCATGAGTCTTGTTGAAAGTAGTTTTGAGTTATCATGTTCAGAAGATTCCTAGCCACAGACAAACAAAGATAATTAAAAATCATTTTTGAGGGGTCGAGTATATTTTAAACTTGGAAAAAAATTAAAATTTTAACTTAGAATTTTTTGACAATTAAAATAATTCTAATATAAGCTTTTTTGGATGATGATACAAAAAATGAAACTTCTTTATTATTTCACTTTTAATAAGAATTTTATTTTTAATTATGATTCATTTATACTCATTTGAGTGATGAAATAAGTTTATAATGGTAGAGATATAAAACAGTTCGCCACCTGCTCTAACTTCCAACAAACACATATATTTCTATTTTTTAAGGCTCAAATAACAAACAATTCTGTTTTTTTCATTCATGAGAAAAACAATTAACTTAGAGGAATATTCTCATATCTATTATATATTATATAGAGAAAAAAACTGAATATTAAAGGTTGACAATATTAGGTAGTAAATTTAGTTAAAACTTTCATTTATGCAATTAAAGAATTGTTTAGTGCATTTTTGAAGGTGATGTCAATGGATATGTTCTTCACAACATTTTGCGAATACTCTTTACAAAGAATCTAGACGTGAAAGATTTATTCGCCTGTCGTAGTGACAGTAAATAAAATATCTCAAAGGTATAAATTCAGTGGACAGATTGTTAATTACACTTAAAATTAAAATACAGAGGGGGAAATGTTTCATTCGGAAGAAAATTAACATTTCAACATTTTCCTATTAATGTTTAAAACTACATAAAAACATTTACAATAAAAATGAATTCTTCTTTATTACAATAAAATGTTTTAGCCTGAATTATCGCAATATAACCAGAAAATAGAATATGATTTTTTGTTACTTGCATTTTAATAAAAACTCAAAAAAAAATATTTGTACATGCTATCTCAAGGAATATTATTCCCATAGCAGTTTTATGAATGTTTCCTATCTTCATAATTAAATTCGCTCATGGTGTCGATTAATATAAATAAATTTTTGTTTCCTTCATAAAATTTGAAATAAAAATAAGTTAACATCTATTTTGATTGACTGTAATTTTCATGTTGGTAATATAATAAATTTATCCTGTAACCCAATCAGAAAGTGTACATTTATCTTTATATTAAATTAAAATGAATAATTTATCGTTATTATTTAAAATAAATAATTTATCCTTGAAAAGAGATAATCAAATACGACTTTAATTAGAATTAGACTTTTTTTAAATAAATAAAGTGATTTTACTACAAAATATGTATAAATGATATACAAAACAATTTATAAAATATAATGTACCATATAGGATAATTGCTTAGTTTATAGGTTAATCACATAATTTTCAATATAATATATTATTTATTTAAATGCAGATAATTTAGAAGCAAAATTTCAAATACATTTTGCGTGATACTGAAACAATAAAACTTCTAGTATTTTCATTCTTTCTTTATTATGTAAAATATATACCTAATCGCATAAACACAATTTCGTATGAAAAGTTAAATTAAAATTTTTGAAATACCTAATAATGCAATCAATGGGCATTATCCTTGAATATGTATAAAGCAAATTTATAAATTACTTTAAAGGAAATGTTCTTTTGAAAGAAATAATTTTAAAATTTAGCTTCGATGGTTGTCTGTAGCCATACACTGCTGAAAAAGCATAAAATCTCCTCCGAAAAAGAAAAAAATGTAAAAAAGTACTTGCTACTAAAGAAAAAGTAATGAAGTGAAATAATTCTTCACGTCAAACAACCATTCATTATGTTACTTTCCATTTCAAAGCATTGAAAATCCGGAGACAGAAGGTTTTGTTTCCAGAACGGAACAATAAGCATTCATTTGTCTTCGGCTAATGGTATACAACCACTTCGGTAACACTTCACTCTTACAAAAAAACTTTTCCTATGCAGTAAAGAACGATAATGAATGAAGAAGTCTCTGCAAATTCCTGCTTATCGCCTTGTAATTTCTTTTTTTTTTCTTTATTTTTGTACCCTGTTCTTTCGAATAAGCAGAAGAAATTTCCTAAATGGATTTTTCCTCTTTGCAAATAAACACTTCGGAAGAGGTTTTCAGAAAACATTTACATTTTTTTCTTATTATTCTCCACTTATAATAAAGATTAATGGTCTACAGTGTTTGATATCAGTTACTAAATTTGGGGCATATGTGTTGGTGGAATTTGAAATTTGGAGCAATATTTATTGAAATTTCAAAAAAAACCCTGAGTTATGGCTTTTTTTCGCAATAACTTCTGATGTTATTACCGTATAAAATGAAATTACATGCCGTTTTCGTTTCAAAATATAAGTGTCTGTTTCATGATATAAATTTAAGTAACGAATAAATATTTAGTGATTTTTTTTTACTTACGATAAATTTTTAACTAATTTTCAAAATCATATTATACTGCAGACCTAAAATGATTTTCTTGTATCACTGATAGAGAAGAAATCTTCAGTTTAACATACGTTTAAGCCTTCAGGCAATTAAACATCAGAAGGGTTCTGTGTCATACATGTGTAAAATGTCAGACAAATAACCAGAAGGATGAATCTGTTTTATGAATGTGCAAGATATCAGACAAATAAAAGGAAGAATGATTTTGCCTCATATATGTGTAAGTTGACAGACAAATAAATAGAAGGATTCTATTTGATATATGTATAAGATGTCAATCAAATAAACGGAAAAAAATATTCTGTTTCTTATATGGGTCAGATATCAAACAAATAAACCAAAGATGATTCTATTTCATATATGTTTAAGATATCAGACAAAAAAAAAACGGAAAAAAGATTTCTATTTCATACAAGTGCAAAATGTCAGACAAATAAACGGAAGGAGGAATATGTTTCATATATGTGTAAAATGTCAGACAAATAAAAGGAAGTAGGATTATTTTTCATACAGGTGTAAAATGTTAGACAAATAAACTTTCATATATGTATAAGATGTCAGACAAACAAACAAAAGAAGAATTCTCTTTAATATATGTGTAAGATATCAGACAAATAAATGGAAAAACGATTCTATTTCATATATATGTAAGTTATCAGAGTGTAAACATAAGGACTCTGTTAGAAATATGTTTAAATTATCAGACGAATAAAAAAGTGAATTTATAAAACCACGAAATTTATAACATTGGTTAATTATAATTAAAAATTTGTAATAGAGTTATAACTTCAAGGACCAGGTTTCCGTTAAAAAGATTCAAGCACACAATGAACAGACATGCCAGTATCACATATATGTACGTATATAGAGAAATTCAAAATTCAACAACGCTTCTCAGATATATGAAATGGTTATTGTTAAAAAGGTAAATTTTTTACATTATATAT
>JAOUZG010036171.1:291557-339683 GCA_026289955.1 Argiope argentata
ATACATTTTTTAACAAAATATAAACCAAATAGTTTTGAAAGTAAACCTAAAGAATCCTGTTTACAGATTTCTAATCAAAAATATGTTACACCGATTTACATCAGGAATGCATTTATCACAAAAAATAAGTTAAACGAAAATGATTGTATAAATACTCGATTAAGTAATCTAAAGCCACTTTAAATTTCATTTATTATTTATAAAAATTTAGAATATACAAATATTTAAAAAATAAATAAAACTCTTTCCAGTTAAAAAATTCCCTTCAAATAAAGGTACCAAAAAGATTCATTCCTGAAATCGTTTTACGAAGCACTAAAACTTCTTACTCAATGGCTGTCTTATTTTCTAGTGACGGTTGCAGTGTAACTGTACAGCTTCAGGAATTAAATCCGACGGTTTCACCTTAAAGTGAAAATTGCTTTTTTTTTACTTGCCACTATTCTTGTTTTAAACAAGATAAAAAAGACACAGTTTTAACCTTCGCGGCTATTTTGAAATCAACACCCATTACATTCTTTTTACTGGTTTCTTAAAAATTTCAGTGGATTTGAAAAGTCACAACAACATTTTTTTTTTGGCAAAATAGGCAAGCAAGGCGTTTTATACTATACTATTATAAAAGTAATATCTTTTAACCCGGCAGGACGGGCGCGGGGTTTTTTCGACACCCTACGCCCAAAAATATTCACATGCTGTCTGTCTCTATAAATTGAAGTGGTCTGGTCCATCAGTACCTGCCTCTAAGGTCACTTCCCATGCATTGAGTCTGAAAACGGCAAACTCTAACTCCATTTCAGCTTTATAGAACGATTTTGGGATGTGCGGACACCCCATACGCGTGCTCGTGTTAGTATTTTTCAGCGCGAAATCATGTCTTGTTTAAGTCGTTCTGTTCAGTCTTTTCCTCGTTTGGCGAACACGCAAGAAATGAACAGACTTCAGGTGATGCCAGAGGAGATTTTGTCAGATGAAAAGAATAGCGGAGACGAAATAAACCATTCAGATAATGATGACATATTCAGTGATCACCAGTCCGAATTGGAAGAAGAATACGATTCTTCAGATGAAGTTTGCGACCAAACTAGCTTTCTTATCGGAAAAGGTATAAAGAAAGCTGAGTCACGGAAGATGCTATTTCTGCCCAAGAAACAAGGATATGAAATCGAAAACCATGTGTGTGAGGTTGCGACAAAAATATATGTCGAGAACTCTCAGATTTTGTAGCTGTATGTAAATACAAAAATCTAAAGTTTCAGATCCATGTACACCTAAATTATTAAGAAAATGGATTGGTATTAGTATTTTTATTTACAATAATGTTTAATTTTTATTATAATAAAAATTGTAAAGAAAAAATCATTACGTGTTACATGGGAAAAGTTCCGTTTTTCGAACTGAGACAAAAACGGTGAGAGCTTTTAATTTATTCATTAATAATTTTGAAAATTACGATAATTTAACATGTTAGTTATCATTTTTCTGGCAAAAATGTGTAATTATCATAAATTTCCTTAGCAATTAAAAAGAATTCGTATTTATGCCATTTAATATGTTTGGGGTGTGCTGACACCCCATGCCAGTTCTAATGTTACTTTTCGTGGCGCCCGTCCTGCCGGGTTAAAAATATTTTTTCTTGATTTATAGATAAATTTGTAATTTCATTAATATAAATTCTTTCTATTTCGAACAGGTTAGAAAGTCTGGAAAAGCAAATCATCAATAATTTGAAAAAAGAAAGAGTTTTTAAATAACCGTGTAATTTTGAATTGGAGATAATTGGTATTTTCTTAGAAAGAAGTGCTTTTAGTCTCAAAAGACGCAAATGAAATATGTTTCCCCCAAAAAAGTTCAAAATGTTTTATATCTTGTAGCAAATATCATGTGTAAGACGTGATAGTTTGGTACATTAAAAAAATTGTAAATTATCAGTCGACACTCATTTTTCATCTGAATTTTCTTCCAATTATATTACTACAGCAAATTTAGTTAACACGATGACTTTTTGCGGATACGAATGCATATAATTATAGGTTTTAATAGGCAACAATTTACTTGTATTAGAAATAGCAATGTTCTTAAAATAAAATGTTTCTTTCTAATTTCTTTGGTGTTCTTTCATGAGCTTTCAAAAAAAAAATGTAAGTCTCATTTAGTCGACATAAGTTTTATTTCTTAGGCGATATGCAAATTTAGTGCATCCTAATTTTCTCATGACACTTCTTTTCTAAAAAATGAATAATAAAAGAGGTATGAAGTGGGGGGGGGGAATAATATATTCGTATATGCTAACTACAAGGTTATAAAAAATATTTTTCAATGATTTATATAACTTTTGTGTGAACGGTACTCAGGTGCATCCAGTACATCCTGTAGCATAATATTGTACAATATTGTGCTATATTATATGATATTGAATAATATTACACCTTATTAAACGATATTGCGAATATTGATTTATATTGTACAATATTTGGGTGCTATTAGGGTATATTAGATGTTTTTTTTTATTTATGCAGTTGGAGCTTTTCTGATACACATTTATTTTTGTTGTTTAATAAGATTAAGAGAATATAAAATATTAAAATGTGAATACTAAATCTTAAAATATATCATTTAAGTGACTTGATATTTTAATATTTTGAGTTTTTTTTATTTTATGCTCATTAAGAAAGTAAAAATACTTTGCAACTAAAGAGTTAGGTTTTGAATATTGCAAATTATTCAGGAAATAATTCCCAATGTTATTTATTCTGAAGCAGATACTTAGAAAAAAAGAAATATCCTTAGTAATGGAAAACTTTATAGGAAACATACATAAGGCATAAAGCCATAATTTGACATTTTTAAAACGAATAATCAATCGAATCAAGGCGAAAATCAAAAATTCTAGGTGTTTAAGAAATACCTTAAAATCAATTTTTAACACACTTCAATATTTCCTATCATATATGATGTAATGACATAATCAAAGTAATGATGTAAGATTTAGAATTCCTCAACCTTTAATTTTCACCTTCTACGTAGTTATGTCATGAGTTAGTATAGCATATTATCTTCTGTACGTGATCATCTGTATATTTTGTCTATGTATATAAATAATACTAATTTTAATCCCAAATTTCTATTCCTTAATAACAATTACATAATAATTTCTTTTGATTATTAAAATTACAATCAAATGATGATATAAATGCATGGTTTTTGGAATGATTAATGGATGGAATTCAAGTTGGTTTAAGCTAAATAAAGAATACTCAAAATATTGGGTTGAATTTTTTTGACGAATTGTACATTCACTTAGTATATTTTGTATACAATATGCTAAATGAATATTATACATTCACTTAGTATATTTTGTACAGGAGAAAGAAAAAAGAGAACAGAAAAAAATACAGTGTTTTTTTTTTCAGAGAAATTGTTCGTTTTAACGTAGGAAGTTTAGAAGAAATATTTTCAGTAAATTATAGTTGTATATGAATAAAATTTGTTAATTTAAAACTGTTTAACCCGAGAAGAGGCTTCTAAGAAAGGATTTCTCATTCACAGTTAGGAATGGGAACGAAATTTCTTTTTCTCATGTCAGAACATGATATTGGTTTAGGAATGAGGTTTTCTGGCTTTAACAAAAACCAGTAGGCGAAAAATTAAAATTTTATCATCTGCACGAGCATCTGAAAAAAATCAGGTTTTAATAACACGTCACCATTGCATTTACAAGAGCTCTGATTTTTTAAAAAAAATGGGTTAATGACTACAGCAAATAAAACCTAGAAATATGTCATTTTATGGCGTGATTATATTAAATGAAACAAACAGGAAATGTTATATTTTTCTAAACAATAAATGGGGGACAAAATTTTTTGGATCGTTTGCTAAAGTGATTTATTCTATGAAACAATTAAAATGAATAAAAATACAATTTAGCTTGCAGGAGCACGTGGTGCTTGGTCTTTCAAGAAATTATTCTTTTACTTGATACATTGAAATATGCGTACCTGATTTCATTTTAAACTTTTTATATTTTACTTGACTGAAAATTTTCTGAATTAATTGTTGTCCGTAGTGAAAAGTTAAAAAAAACCCTTAGACATTCATTTTTCTCCATAACATTGACATTTATTTCAACCTTAGAAGCTCTGCTTGTATTTACTATTGAAAACCGAGCTGAATTCTTGATGTGAAATTTCATCTAAAGTCATCAGTGAATTATACGATGAATTAGATGTGCATGAGAGCCATAAATTTTGATCCCAAAGGAAAGCTCTTTAATTCAGTTTTGACAAGTTTTGATCGATGATGATCCGTAGATCGAGTTCTTATTCTATTTTTCTTCATTGTATCCACCCTAAGCAACTGCGATATTTTTAGCAGAAAACCAAATGTTTAAAAGTGGTCTTTCTTCAGCAATCAACAACCAAAATTTTTTATATCAATTATAAAAGGGTAATTTTTTTTCCAATTTCAGACAAAACTCATTTTTATACATTATTCAACTTATTTTTTTCACATTTGGTTGCAAAAATGCAAAACTATTTTCTGCGCACTATTCATTGAAAATCAATATTTTCTTCTTCTGTTTTTATTAAATCGATCCCTTGATTGATATTTTTATTAATAGAATCCCTGCTAATATTATACAAACCAAGATTTTATGGAAAGAAGCAGAAATAACAAATAACAACGAAGATTTGTGAAAATTCCTTTGGTTAAAAAATATCAAAGTGCCTATCAAAAACGAATTATAGCGCAAGTATATTTAAATTATCGTTAATAAAAAATGGCTAGGATGAAAATATATATTTATTTTGTGGTTAAATCTTTTTTTTTTCATACAATTATACAATATAGAGTAAGTAAATTTAATAAAAAATAACAATATGATAGAAAAATTTAAAGTATTTTTTTATGAATGTACTATATAGATCAATTTATTATTCAGTATTTCAGCTTATTTAATATGAAATTTTTCAGCTTCAAATCATTATAAAATCAAATAAAATTATAAAATACTGACGAATTAAATTTGATCATATTGACTTTAATCGATCATTTTACGACAGTATTATTATGAATAAATATAATCTATTACGACAATATTATTATGAATAAATATAATTTATTACGACAGTATTATTATGAAAAATATAATCTGCCCGAACATACATTATTAATATAGTGATAGACATCATTATGTTGCTATTCTAAAATAACTTTTTTTTCTTCCTAAGCCATATGAACATTTTTATTATTTTTGCCAAAATATTGTCTGAACTATGGCGTTTAAAATAACGCTGCATTTGAGCTGAAAACAAAATTGAAAAAAAATATCGAAAAACTAATTTCTCTATTTTTTAATGCCTTAGGTGATTAGAAAATTTGGTGTCATATTTTACATCTGATATCTAAATAGTCTTAAAAATATTCTGAATGATATTAATCAGAAAATTTTACTGACGAAGAGACGTGGTTAATTTCGTCGGCTTTCTTTTACAGATATTTCTTACTTTAAAAATTATTTATTTATATTAAAATATTCTTGAATGAATCATTTCATTAAGTGAAATAATTATTTTCATCTTGCATAAATCAATTATGTTCTTTTTAAATTCTCATCACTATCTAATTAGTAGTTTTAAAGTTTTCTTTTTTCCAGTCCACTGCAAATTTTTGCAGTAAGCTTTGTATTTAGAAATTTTACATCTAACTATGCTAGCTATTTAGCTATTGTGGATACTGGAAATTAATTAGTTGCTTTCAAAATTCAATGCGCAAATCATTCTATAGAATACCTTTAAAGCTGCAAAATCGTGTACAGTTTCAGACAATAAAGTTTTATTTTTTTAAAATATACTAGAAAAATTTCAGGATATAAATCGCATCTCAATATGATCCCAAACAAAAATATAGGTAATTTGCAACAATTTACTTTCGAAAGTAATTAAAATTAATGTAATTTAGTGTCGCACGGAGGAAAAAATCAAAATATTTTAACTACTCCTACTTAATGTTGAAAAAAATGGTAATACGTTAATTCGAATTTCATCTATTATTATGGTTCATTTACATGTCTATTATATCTAAAACTTTTATGAAAATATTAGATTCATAATTTTTTGTTACTTTTGTAAATTTTAGTAATATTCTACAAAAATATATTCTGAATAAAAAATCATTCAGTCGTTTGAAATTAAACCTGTTTTAGAGCATTTTGTAACTAAGAGAAAAAAATAATTATAACAAACATAATTTGATCTTTAATTTAGTTTTATTCAATTTTTAGTACATATAATTACCCTTCAAATCAATGAAATTAAGAATCATCAAATGTGAAAGGTGAGATAATTAATTAAATAAAAGTTGTTAAATTCCAGATCAAAGTGGTCCAATCGAAGAAAATATTTATTCATAGATTTCATAAACATTTAATGAATTTTCTGGTAGTTTAAATTATAGTTAATACGTGGCATTAATACGTCACTATTATGCATGTGATAAGACCAGAAACAAAAGGATCAATTTTCTTGTTTTATTTTAGCTGTTAGCAAAACGAATGAAAATATTATCATTTTTCGAAGGATGACTGGCTTAACTATTAAACAGCTTCCAACGTAAAGATGTCTAGACATGTATTAAATAAAAGCTTCATATTTAAAGAAGCAATATCTAATTTATTTCTCAATGAATTTTTCCTTTGTATTATTCTATTAGTGATAAATTTTAAATTTTTAATTAAAATATAATGAATATAATATCAATGTCTATATATACCTACATAGATAGGATAGATAAAGAGATATATTGTCTGATACCTATTTGAATTCTTCATTGATATCAGAATTTTCTAAAGTGCTGATGAAACATTTATTACAGGCATAAAGAATCATCCTATCCTGAAATGAGCAATGTCAGAAAATTTCAAATGGTTTCGTATTAATGTTTAGGTTTACATGAGAGGTATGTCCTGTCTATTTGATAAGTTTTTAATTCGAAATAATACTATCAAAATATTCTGACTACTATTTAATACAATTTTTACGAATAAAAATAACAATGATCACAAATTTATGAAATAATTAACTTTTCTTTTCAATGTAAAATTTTCTATTTTATTTGATGTAATTTCCTAAGTTAACAAATACAAAATATTTTATTAGTTTAGATAAATTTATAAAATATTAAAAAAACAAATTATTTATAACTTATTCATTTATTTCCCCGCATTTGAATAAAAGTCAAGTAAGTGATCAGTAGAAATGATTAAATTAAATTACTCGAAAAACTGAATGACAGGTTTAATATAATTATAAACTATATCTGTAATTATGCCGCTTGTAGTAACATGTGCCTACAATTAATCACTAATAGAATTACAAGCTCATTTATTAAAGAAACTATTTCTTCACAATGAAAAATATTTACATGTTAACATAAGGTTTTTGGGTAAGATCAATTTTGGTTGCCTTTTCAGGTTGATTTTTTAGGTCATGAACAAAGTTTCTCAGTCTAGTGAAGAATAACGGCCATAAGCTGTTTTCAAGAAAGATATAATTTTTATTTTTATTTTCTATTCAGAAACATAACATTGTCAAAATTATGTTTCACATTTACGTTATATTTTGGTAATATGAAACAAAGACCATTTAAGTACAAATTATAATTTTGGACAGAAGATCTGTATATTCTATGCTAAAGGAGCCTTAAATGCTCATGACTAAGTATTTAACGCTTTAAAAACATAATCCAGTTAAATTTATTTTGTAAATAAAAAAAGTACAACGCCGAAGGAAAAGAAAACTTAATGCATTTTTTTGCAAATCTCTTTATCCAAAATTTACTGAAGCCTGAAATTGAACTAAGATTGTTAATACCATTCACTTTTAAAGTTTATTAAAAGTGTGCAAAGAATTACTTATCTTTTATTTTTTTAAACTTTTAAAGCTCTTTGTTAACGATTAAAAAATATTTAATTTTATTAATGCTTCTGGCGTATTTCAGTAATTTAATTTATAAAATGTATGAAACAATTGAATTTGAAGATCTGTTGATAAATATTTAGGTATCAAGCTGGAGTTTGGGGATATTTTTTGTGTCTCCTGAAAGATTTTTTTTAGTTTTAAGTTTTATCATGAAGAAGTTCTTTGGTTGTAAAAAATGTTGCACAACAATCGTTTTTATTAGTTTATTGATGAAATTTTATTAGCGCTTTGATCAACTGCTATGAAAAATCAATGGAATTCCAACTTTATGTATTTATAAAATATTTTTTTAAAAAAGAATTATTTATAATTTATGCGTTTCTTTCTCTGCATTTGAATAAAAATCAAGGAAGAAAGAAGAAAAAAAAAGAATAAATTAAATAATTGGAAAAACTGAATGACAGATTGCCTATAACTATATACTTCCCTTCTATAATTATACTGCCTGTATTTACCTGTGCCTGTAATTGATCATAGATACTTCAAGCCTATAACATCTTTAACCAATAGCATTTCAGCATTATACCTTTAAAGAAGCAGTTTCAAAACTTCTTTTATTAACTTTAGTTCTTATAGGTACTTGAAGTTCTGCCGGCTTATTTTTTCAGAGATAGCGCGTCTTCTTCGTGTTATGGGAGTCCCGGGTTCGGGCATGGCTGTTCTTCTGTGTGCTATCTGTGAGAAGTGTGAATGTGTCCACCCTGTAAAATGGGATTGTGCAAGCGAATGTGGTGAGAGTGTGCCTAAGCCGTTCTCTTAACCCTAGTTGGCGCTGCTTCAAAAACAAGAGACTCTCCTTTCGGCTTAAATCTGCTGCTGTATTAGCGGGGGGCTTGTCCGTAGCAAGTGCCATAAATAACAACATCTTGATGTTCTTATAAGTACTACTCACCCAGTATAACATTTCTCGGGTTTCGGTACCATTTGGATTATTGCATTCTTGATTCATAATAATTTATTTGATAGTGAAGATTGGTATCTGCATGATTGACAGCTGGTTCCACCCAAAAAAGATGACGTGGTTAGTCTTAATTCATAACAGATACAGTTTTGTAATGCATCGATACAAAGATGAAATCATTAATGAGTCCGATTTAGATATCTTTCTTATGGTGGTGTTTGAGAAATAATAGTGCCCAAATTTACAAAATACTATGCAATTAAAATAAAAATTCCTGTCGGCATAAAAATAAAAGATTTTACTTTAAAATTGACTTCAATTAAATGTGTTTTCTCGCAATGGAAAATTAAAACATATAGGATACTGAGGAAACAAATTCATTTCGAGCATTCTAATAACTTGATTTGTTTAATGACTTTGTTAATTAATTATCGATTTGTTAATAAATATACTTCTTTAGGGTTTGAAATGTGAAATTGAAGATTCTAACTTATTCTGATAATAATAATGCTATATAATTATATGCAATTGGCCTTTTGATGCATTTATTTGACCTTTGATATATTTATCAGCGATATGGAATTAGTATCACTTATTAAACTTCGAATAGAACGAGCTATCGGTGCAAGAATCTTTGAGCAGTTCAGCACAAATTCATGATAAAGCTTTTTGTTCACTGAATTGGAAATTGCTCGCCCTGGGTTTCAGCTCGTGATTTGATTCAAAGGAGCAATAGCCACTTCTTGGCATTCTATACTGAAATGCTATGCGATCTTAAATCATTAGATAGTTCCATCTAAGTATCGGATCATGGAATAATAGAACTATTTCTGATGCATGTATTCCACTAATTCTATGCCAGCAGTGATATACTATGGAGAAAGCTGATGGCTATATCAAAGGATTCTAAGCATTAAAATCTAGTACTTGTGTTGAATAAGATGTAATTATATAGTTGCCAGTAGCAAATTTCCATAATCATTATTTATTTCATTTATTTTTCTCTAGTGATTATTTCTTTACTAGGCAATAAATAGATAAACACATTTTGGAAATAAGTAGGAAGATAATATAAAATTTATAACCGTTTCCAAAGGCGTTTAAAGTATTTTATTTACAAAAGGTTTTGCATATAAATTTTTCTTTAGAAATCAGCTGAATTATAACAAAAAGAATTATGGTCAAACGAATAGAAGCAATTTAACACCGCATAGGATCGGTGATATAAAATGAATCTCAAGAGTGTTTATACTTTTAAAACAAATATATTTACTTTTAGAATCTTCGCTTTTCAACATTATAATCTTACACTTGATTGGAGATTTTTGTTTCATGTTAATAATGCTCTGTTTATCGTTAAAAAGATCTATATTTATTTTTAGAATCAAGAACAATTTCTAAAACATAAAATTTGTCTCTTTATTTCCACTATCTCTATGAACAATATTTGTTTTTAATTTTATATTTTCTTAAAAAAAATTGTTAAGACTTAATTACATTTAAAAAAGTAAATTTTTATCGGAACGAAATTATATTATATTAACATCTTACATTTATTTTCATTCCTAGATGTTTCCATTTAAATATACATAAAGCTGTAAAACAGCTCGAATTTTACTTTTTACTTATCGTTTGACTTATTTATTGGAGCTAGTTTCAAAAACAAATTCACCATAAAATAATGATAAAAAACAATACATTACAAGAATACTTTTAACGTATATAGAAAGATGTTAAATTACAATATTTTTTTTAAAAAACTGTAGGACAAAGGAAAGGACAAAATCATTTATCTTAAGTTCAAACTATTGGTAATATAGTGTTAACAAGAGAATATTGTACATCATGATAATATTTTTCCGTGGGAATATTTCTAAATATTTACAAATCTTGTGCATTTTAAAAATGTTTAAGGAAAATTAATTTTGTTATTTCCATGCCTGCATTATCTTCTGCAAGCTTGAATATGAGAGAGTTAATTTTTGTTTGTACTTTTTACTCAACAATAAATAAGAAATATATTTGAACTGATATTATATATTAAGACTTTTTCCTCTTATTTATAGTCTTATTGGATATTTTTTTGTATATTCATTTTGAAATTACCCAAATTAATGCAAAAATTGATAGTGAACAAGATGATAAATAAAAATTGCTCTGCCATTGTCGCAACTATAGATATGCATAATGTAGAAAATATAAGATAGAATGGAATAAAAATAACGTAGCAAATTTCTCGATTATTTTGAAATACAGAATTTAGCATAATTTGATATATGTTAAAATAATTTTTCAAATTATAAGGAAAAAGGGACGTAAAATTGTTGAAAAGAATTTCTTATTAACTTCATATCAAGTCAGAGTAAGAGTGACTTTAGATATGGGAATGAGTTCTCACTGTGGTGATTAGCTTTTCTCTCTCCAGCATATTGATGGTTATAATAATGGTGAAGGGTTAGCTACTTCTTGTAAATGAAGAGACAGCGACTGATTATGGCTCTTAGAACTGAACCATTATTTCTCACAATTTTGGAGTTTTGTCAAGATCAGTTATTATTTTTCATAAGCTTGAAAGAGGAAGACGGTAGATTGTTTATACTTATTTCAAATTAAGTACATTAAAAGACACTTCGTAACAAATACTATACTGAAAATAAGGTTTAATTTAGAAAATTTATATATGCAGGAAATGTTCATTACTTCCTTTCTTTTATAATAAAATAATCCTTCTCTTTAATAGGTAAAATAAAGAATAGAAAAAAAATGAAAAGAGGTCTGATTGCCTAGGACTATTTTAAAATATTAATTATACTAATAAAAATAAAATGCATTCTTCTTACCATTTCTTATATCTTACCGTACCATATAATATTTTGGTTTAGGTAATTTGATTGGAAAACAGCAACCTATCTCATAAAAAAGCAAAATGATTATGATAATTTATATTAATATTTGTGAAAAAAATAATTTTTAAGATGCTTATTATCTTTAAACTGTAGAGACATATAGAATCATTTCTCAAGATTCTTTTTTTTGTTTAATAATTCGACCTTCTAACTTCATAATATCAATGGTTGCAAAAATGTTTATAAATAATGAATACGGTATTATCTTATTTAGCTTTATAACGAGAAAAATATACTTAAAAGAAAATAATAAATATTTTTCTTTTTTGCATATAATCCTCACAAAATTTTCATTATTTTTATCATAGTTCATTCCTTAAAATTTTGTCTTTAAATACCATTTCATTACTATTCAACTAGGATATATGAATGTAAAATTGCTGAAATAAGAATAAAATTTAGATGGAAAATCTTCCCAAAGAAAAGGTATTATTGCTCAAAAGATAAAAGTTGAAAAAAGTGTATATAGTGTGAAGAATGAAAAAAAAAAGAAAGAAGAAGATTAATAAATGCTGACGCTATTAAAATTGCTTTTTCTTTCTTGTGGAAAATTCAAAGGTTAACCAATAAATATCTAAGAAAAACCCAATTTTTTTAATTTCAGCATCTTACCTCAAAAATTTCTGAATTTATTATCCGGCTTCATGAGTTTCCTTTGCTAATAAATTATTCACTGCTATTAGGTTCCATTAAATTGATACATAAATTTTATTCTTCACGCTTTTGCTTTGTCATTTTAATTCATATATTCATAGACGATACATTTTGTATTCTTGCATAGCAGAATTAGGAATTAATATTGAAAATATATAAATTTTTGGTACGTTATTTAAAGGAAAAATTGTTTCTTATGGTTAAAGCTAGGTATAAGACAATTTTATGTAAAAACTAAAAATGAAATTTTAGTTTTACATAAAATTAGCATTTATGTAAAACTAAAATGATCCTACAGGAATTTCATTCGTTTTAGAATTCTTCGATTAAATTTCTTTAAAATGAAAGTAAAAAAAAGAAAGAAAGAACATAAAACAGAGATAAAGCTTCTCAACAACTGATATTTTTAATGTAAAATATAATTTTACGAGATAAGGAATTTATTTTTTAAAGAAAATTTTGTATTATAACTTAAAAAGAAATTTTAATTGAACATCAAATGAAGTTCTATGAAACGTGTTAGATATGGAATGCATAAGAAGTTTTTCCTGGAGAAAATAACGATTCAAATAAAGGATTCTTCAATTTGAGTTTTGTAGAAAAAATACCGCTACTTATGACTCAGCATAAAATTTATTTTGTATTTTTTAGCTGCTACATTTTGCAAATTTGAAATAAGATATCCGACTCTTTGAACTAACAAGATATTCTCTTGAGAGATTAGGACTCATTTTATCATTATGTTTACATTTATTTATACATAAACAGGAAAGTGAATGATTTTATTTAATTTTGTTTATTCTTTTGTAAATAACAATAGGATAAGAATATTTTCAAGTAAAAAAATTGCAAACGATAAGCAAAGAATTTAATATGAAAAACAGAGCTCAAGAGCTTATTTAAGGCAGCATTTGTATCTTACTTAAATCTATTTTAAATGTACACGAATTACAAAACTATAATTACCTTCCAAAACTACTTTCATTAAGAAACAAATAATATCTGATATATTTATGTAAAATCTAAATACTCTCTCCATTAAACACTTGAGTTATACTTTTTTCATTAAATTCTTTGTTTGACTTGCATTCTTTTTACTTGAAAAAATTCACATCATATTCGTATTTACAAAAGTAGAATCAAAATAAATAAATTTTTAACTTCATTGCTTGTGTATAATTTTAAAGCATAATCATGAGATAAATCTATCTTAAGGCTATCTCAATCTCTCAAAAGGCTGTCGTTTTAATCCGAAGAGCCGAACATCTTAAATAATTGTGAATGATGACAATTAATATCAATGATGTAATATTTAACAGTTAGAAAGGTATAAAATTAATGTTATGCAAAATCATATACTGTGATACTTTTTTTATAAATTATATCAAAGAATCCTTTATGAATTACTATTTCTTCTAAGCAAAATTTCTTTACAATAGAATAAAAATTGTGTTGAAAAATAAATAATATATATACATATATAAAATACGCATACTTTGTTTGTTCTCATAATGGTTTTTAATTTAGACTCAAAAAAACAATTTATGCGTTCCTATATAATGAAATGCTGTAAAAGAAACAATAATTTAAAATACTCCTAAATTTTAATAAGAAAAGTAATTAAAAATATCATTAATCAATGCCCTTTCTTTTTTGAATCTTTCATATTTAGTATTTATAAACAATCCGCTTTCTTAAATAATCAAGTTTTGGAATGAATGTGATACAAATAATGGAAATAACTACTACGGAAAATACTGGATCTGTAAATCTACTTAAAACTGTAAAATATTTTAATTTTTTGTTTTCTAATATAATCCGATGTTCAACATTATGCGTAATGAATTCTTAATTTCGAAATCAATTGAGCTGCTTTATTACTATTATTTGAAGAAGAAAACATTGGAAATGGAAACATGTTTTTTTCGCAGAATATATAAAGTAATATTTAGAAATAAAAAAATTAATTAATAATTTTTTATTAGAGGATGTATGCAATGTAAATGACCAAAGCATACACGGATTGATTCAATCTTAAGTTGTTTATATATATTTTTATACTTAATAATTTTTTTTAAAAAAAATTCAAAATATGTTACTATTGTTGTTGTTACTAATGGCACTTGCCTTGCACAAACGTGTTGACTGTCGTCGGTGCTATTAAGCTGAAAGCAGCATTTCTTTTCTTGAAGTAACACCAACTAGGGTCAAATGTACGACTTAGCGTTACACTCATTACATTTTCTTGCCCTATCCCTTTTTAAAAGGGGGGCACATTCATGACCTTACAAATAGAACACAGAAGAATAACCATGCCCGAACAGAGATTCGAACCCTGGACGGATTACTCTCAGGGAAGAAGCACTACCTATGTACCAGGATGCTGTCTCTCGAAGTATAATAGTATATAAAATGTGAAATAGCTGTTAACCAAAGAAATATGTATTACAGAAAAAGTTCTAAACAGATAAATCATAATCTGATTTTTTATGTAATTAAATATAAATATATCTCATTCCAAATATATAAATACATGAATACTGTTTCAGAGGAATTTCTTCTTATATATTTTGTTTCCCAGAAATTATATTCAGTTTTAAACTCGTTTGCGGTTTTATTCTAAAAATAATTTCTGTTATATGCATACTGTCATATTGTAAAAGCATATATATATTAGGTTGGGAAAACGAAATCCATTATTATTTTACAGTCGTCTACCGAGAAAATAATGGATTTCTTTTTTCATTATTTTCAATAATTACATATGGAAAGAAAATAGTGGGAAGAAATGGAAAATAGTTGAAAGAAATCCATTATTTTCTCGGTAGTTGGCTGTAAAATAATAATGTATTTCTTTATCCCCAACCTAATATATCCATATAATATAAAAATGAATTTAAGGAAAATATGCAGTTGAGCGAAAACTTAAAAATGCCTAAAAATTAGGTTGAATTTTTTAAGACGTTGTTTTTTGATAAGTATGCTTTCATCATGACTTTGCATAAAAAAATTGACTAGTCTCAAGCATCTTTAAAATAATCCTAAGATGAGAATCGTATATTCAATTTCATAAATTTTATATTTAATACATTCCTGTATCGATTATTAAAAATCATCCATTTTTAAAAATCATCTTTAGAAATTTGACAATTTGAAATCTGACAACTTTGAATCAATAATAATCCCCCCTTTAAAAAATGTATTTTTTTAAATGGTCAAACTGATACATTAAAAGAAAAGTAAATGTCTCCTCTTAAATATTCGGCCAAATAGACCACTAGTAATCCGTTTTTATTCTGAAAAAATAATTATATGTATTTTAAAAAAAATTGATAAAACCAAAGTAACATCAGCCGACTACTACTGCCGCACAGATTTCTACTGCCTTTTTTTATTTCATATGAAAGCCGATGAAGTCTAGATTCATCTTCATCCATTATTTGCTGCCAACTGCTTTCAATTATCTGGAGCAACTTTGAAAAAACCACTTTACTATACATACACTCTGAAGAAAGTCCTTGTCGAAATTCCCTAGACACATTCCTTTTAATAATTTCAAATTTTTCTTAAAGTACGGGAGTTCTTAAACTTCATATGTTATCGGTACTGACTCACTGTTTCAGTTTACATACATTTTCCAAAAAAAAAATTATCGTAGCTCCCAGGAGCTGTAACTTGACGGATTTTTCTATATTACTTCATTAATCAATTTCGTCATTTTTCAAGATTAACTTAGGAATCGAATTCTCTATTTATTATGAAAGTATGATTCAAACTTTTCCGTTAACTGGGTATCAGCGAAAAATAGCCAAATTTTCTATAATGATTTTAAAACAAAAAATTGCCAAATAATGTAGAATTCCGCCAAATGTCTTTGGCGATTGTTTCCTGGAGTACGACTAACGGAAAAATATCCAAAAGGAAATTAAATAGGCAATTGATGGTATTAAAACGATTGCTTAACATCTGATGGCTGAAATGAGCAATTGATTTCAGAAAACATAGCCGAGACATAACGCAAAGCCTTTTTAATAAAATTTAGCATTTAATATCATTTTAAGAATATTTTTATTTGTACGATATCATATCTTTATACGGTGATGAAATTTTATAAGTGAAATCAGTAATTCATTTAAAAATTCCTTATGAAAATTATCTAAAAAATTATAATAAAACTTTCTCACAATTAAGATGACATTAAAAATTTCCTTTTGTTTCAATAAACAAGGGAACATATAATTCATTCATTCTGAGTAGTTGTTTTATTTTTTGAATGCATACTTAATGGCTATATGATGTTCTGTAATACATACCGCACTATTATGGTATTCTGACCCTAATAGTGTGCACCCTAATATATTTCTACTTTACGCAGAATAATAATAATAATATATACATATATATTTGCTCTTTCATACTGTTTTCATTAACTGAATATTTTACTATTTCAATAATAATTTTACTATTTAGCTGAAGACAACATTTTTATTCTATTTCTATTTACTTTTACTTACTAAATGTTTTTTTTTATTTCTATTACTTGATTCAAAAGAAAATTACTGTCATCAGACAGAGAAATCTAAGCATGCATGTGAAAAAAATCCAAGATTTTTTTAAGCTCAAAATTCTAATGAAAAATGAAAACTTGTCTATTTTTAAACTAATCCTTATTTTTCATATAATTTTAGAGTTATATTTTAGTGAAGAAAATATTTAAAATGTTTTAAACATAATTTAATGAGTTTCAAAAGAATGAGAAGAAATAGATTTGAAAAGAAGCATATATAAAAATTTTACTGATTTTATGTTTTCTTACAATTTTTTTAAAGGTAATCATTTTGTTAACTTAAAAATTGCATAAAAATTATGTCTTCGATCCATCAATAAAATTTTTAAGAAACTCAACACCAGATTTTACAAGACTTTTTATTTAACTTTTTTTTATTAAATACGCTTTGAATCCTTCGTAAATTTGTTAAAGAAAGATACAAATTTATTCTTGACTATTTAGTATACGTCAAATTTATTCTTTCGAAACTCAGTTGAAAGTATCAAGATTGAAATTCTCGATACAAACTTCTGCAAATAACAATGCTCTTTTAAAAAAATCTCATATAAAAAACAGTATGAAGCATAAAAACTGAAAAAAAATACTTCAGTTTTAAAAACGATCGCAGGGGATGCAAGGCCGAAGAGAAAAGAAGATTTTCTTTCCTGCTATATTTTTACTTAGGATATATAAGTGCCAGCCGGGAAATGTAACACAGCGTAAAACTCCTTTTTTTAACGCCTTTATCGTAAAAATCTCGAACTTATTGCCAGAATTTACGAACTTTACTTCTTATAAAATAGACTGAGGAACTGAATTCAGATCTTTTTATCTGTATACAATCTTTTGGATCAATGAAATTATTCATGTATTTATAAATTGTAACTTATTTATGAATAACAAAAATTATTTTTTATGAATAACAAAGAGGTGCTTGAAATATAAATTTTCTCCACTGCTAGAAATTGATAAATTATTTTAAATCTACATCTAATTAACAAAGTAAAAATCATTAACAAAGTAAAAATTAAAAGAATAAAGATTAAAATGAAATCTGCAATGCATTGTATCATGTCAAAACATAATTTTTTGAAAGGCCAAGCACCTCATGCTCGAGCAAGTTAAATTATATTTTTATTAATTTTAAATATTTCATTGAATTATTAATTTTAGTATTGCAAACGATCCAAAAATGTCTCACATTTATTGTTAAAAAAATCACATTTACTATTTATTTCATTTCATATAATCGCGTGCTCAAAAAACATTTTTCTGTTTTATTTGCTATAATAACTATCTTTTTTTTTAAAAAAAATCAGCGCTTTTGTAAAGGCAATGCCAATGTATTATTAAAAGCTGATTTTTTGAGATGTTCGTGCCAATAATTAAATTTTTATTTTTCGCTTACGGATTTTTGTTGATACCAAAATTCTCATCCCCAAAACAACATAATGTTCTGATATGATAAAAATATCTCACTAAAAAAGAAATATTTATCTAAATATATTTCGTTCTTCTATTTATAGAAAATAATAATGTGCCGAATTAGACGAAAGTAAACACGTCATGACTACACTCTTTCAATTAGTTAAAAATGTTATTGAATTAAAGTATTTAAATCAGACATTTAGTTTTTGAACGGAAGAAAAATTACAAATAGGAGAATGTAAAGAAATCTTTGGTTATCTTCTAATCTTTTTTATGCTTTTTGCTTATTAACATTATAAAAATTTTAAGGAATTTTATATCTTATGAAATCAATTTTCTAGTATAAACATACATTTAATTTTAAACAGATGTCTCACTTTAATTTTGAATATATAATGTTTTCAGGAAGTTATTTTAAATTAAATATTTAAAATTATTGTAATGACCAAGATCATTTACATTGAAAATCTCCACTTCAGTAATGGAGATCTGGGTTTCATGTTTGAAACACGATCTCATCAAATATCTCCATTAATTTCAAATATCTCCCGTCAAATATGTTGGATTGAATACATGTTCTGTTTATTTTGCTTGTTAGAGTCCTTTTTACATATGTTTCTAGGATTTTTTCTACAATTTGCGTTTATTTCTTGCATTTTGTTTTATGCGAGGTTTGGCCAATACGAACAGAATTAAGCTTAAAAAATGTGCATTGATAATTTACTTTCTTCACCAGCTGTGCTGTACTTATTTTGAGACAAAAAATCATCCTTTAAACTAAGTAGTTTTGCATTATTGAGAAATTTTTTGAAAAAGTAGTATAATTTAATAAATAAAATATCCTCGATAAATTTGCTGTGCTCATAAAATAAAAAAATGCAGTCATTACATGAAATTTATTGAATTTGACAAAAAATTTATAGATATTCTTATATTCTCTAGAAATATCTCAATGAGATCAATAATTTATTACCTATTTTTAAAAAATACTCTTTTACTGACAAAAAGATTAAGAAATCTTTCTAATAATAAGCAGCATATTGAATATTAAGAAATTAATTGTTCAGTAATCAAAACGACAGTATTTCTTTGTAAGTTTTTATTTATTATCTCATCTTCACAATAAACTGGCTAACTGCGTTAATTAACATAACTATTTGATTTTTAATTCAAATTTTTTCCAATTTTTTTCAGAGCTGGTTGGTCGTCATGGAAACAAACAATCAATGAAATTTTATGGAATTCCGATGGAAATTTAGATAGTTATATGGTTTTGAAAAATCACACAACCAACGTTAGACGAGTTTTGTAAACTTTCGGCGATATCATGGAAAATATAATATATATATAGATATATTTAAAAAATCATGTACTTAAAAAATAACGCAATAAATACATAAATATATCAAATTTCTTATGGTTTATGAATTTATAAACATTTATGTAGGAAAAAAGTAAATTGTATCAAAGAAACCTTTTTCAGAGGAGTAAGGCGGGACTGCTGAAATATTTAAATTCAAATAACTGAGCGCATACTTCAAATAATTTTTGAAATATTACTAAAAATTATAAAGTTGCTAGAATAAATTTGCAACGTCCTCTTTTGAGGGACCGTATAAAAATTTTATGAATTTATTCTTCTTAAAGAATGAGCTTTGACTGACATTAAAATATTGTATTTATTAAAATATTAAATTTATTTTCAGATCTGACGTTTTAAATTTTACATGAATTTTGATTTAAAGAAATACTTTTTTTAGCTTAAAAGATATAAAATTATTTGCAGGGTTATTATCTGTGTATATTATTATCTGTAAAATTATCTGTAGGATTGTCTGTAGGGATATTTAAATAATCTTTAAAATTTACTGAGAGCCATCACTTTTAAGGAAAGAATACAGAAACAAAAGAAAATTGGTTCCTTTACTAAGAATTTTTTTAGTAAATTACTAAAAACTGACATTTTATTATCTGCACGAGCATGTGAAAAAAATCAGCTTTTAATAACGCATTGCCATTGCATTCACAAAAGCTCTGATTAAAAAAAATAAGGTAATGACTACAGCAAATGAAAACCTAGAATAGTGTCATTTTGAGCATGTAATTATATGAAAAGGAATAAATAGAAAATATGATATTCTTTAAAACAATAAATGTGAGACAGAGTGTTTTTGGATCGTTTGCAGTACTAATGTGACTCATTCAATGAAACAATTAAAATGAGTAAAAATATAACTTAACTTGCACGAGCACGTGGTGCTTGGCCGGTCAAGAAATGATGTTCTGACACGATACATCGAAATATGCATTGCAGATTTCATTTTAATCTTTATTTTTCTTTCCTTATGATTCAGCAAGTGGCTTTAGAAATCTACATCGCACAGTTGACAACACATGCATGTCTATAATAATATAAGTAAAAGACTTCGAAATATCATTTCAAATTTACAATAATTCACCTGCTATAAAAGGTGCTTATGTTAAACTTCCTCATTTACTGGATTCAATCCAGTACATTATTTAAACCTTTTTTTATTCAATTGATATCTTCGGATGACTAATAATGAAAAATTTAAACGTCATAACTAATCTAATCAACTTCTGATAGAACTGGAATTTGGAAATTTGGCAGAGATATACATTCTGTTGATTAAAATTCTGTTGACAAAAAATTTCATCCATCTAGACTTTTCTTGACATTTATTGTGTTCCCACAGATTCTGGTGGTAACATGAATTTTTTTTTGATGAATTAATTCGATAAAAGTTACTCAAATTTCTGATTTTGATGCAAAAAAAAAGAAAGAAAAAGAAACCCATATGACATTTTTTATCCTTTTAAGACATCCATTTTTGAGTTAAAATGCTTAAAGAAAGGCGAATGTAATTTTTTTAACTTGGCAGAACATCATGTTATTTTGAAATAAGTTTTGTAGCGTCAAAAAAAATCGAAAGGCAAAATAAAAAATAAAAAAACTGTAAGCGAAAAATTCAAATTTTATTACCTGCACGAGCATCACAAAAAATAAGCTTTTACTAACGCATTGCCATTGCATTTAGAAAAGCTCTGATTTTATAAAAATGTTATTGCCTACAGCATATAAAACTTAGCAAAATGTCATTTTGAGCACGTTATTATATGAAATGAAATAAACTGTAAATGTGATTTAAACAATAAATGCAATACAAAGTTTTTTGGATCGTTTGTAGTACTAAAGTGACTCATTCAATGAAACAATTAAAATGAATAAAAATATAATTTAACTCGCACGAGCACGTGGTGCTTGGCAGCTCAAAAAATGATGTTCCGACATGATACATTGAAATATGCAGAGCAGATTTCATTTTAATCTTCTTTTTTTGCAGATTTAGCGTTGTCTGAAATGTACACATTCGCTAAAAGTTAGTGGTAATTAGTTTATTTGAAAAATGCAAATCTTTTCTCAGTTTAATTTGAATAAGGATATTAAAAAAATATTCCAACTAATGTTCCGTTATAATAAATATTCACCTCACGCAACTCACTAAAAAACTAAGGGGAATTTTATCTCGGTAATAACCTTCTACTTACATTCTATTTTCATGATTTAAAATTTTATTAATATAGTATTATTTTAAGGCTTTATAAATAAATCTATAAACGTTTTGCATTTTCTTAAAGCATGAAATAGTTTATGTACAGTTTAACTTTAGGAAGAAAATGAAAGGGTAATAATAAAATAATCTACTGAAAATTAATACATTTTCTATCCAATTAAAAACATTTTTTGCCCGAAAATAAAATGATTTCTTTATAATAAACATCGAGAATTTAATTGCCTTAAAATATCTTTAAGCTATTCGAATCTCACCAATCAGCGTTTTTTTTAAATGTCAAACAATGCATTTGCCGTCGTCGTGGCCCAGGGGAAGAGCGCCTTCCCAGTCGTCTCGGTGTTCTGGGTTGGAGTTCAGGGTAAGGCAGGTTTTTCTTTATCTGTTATATCTATAATTTATTTGAATGTGCCCCCCCCCCTGTATAAAAGGGGCTGTGCAAGCGAATGTGATGCGTGAGTAGCTGTTCTGTATGTGATGTCTTGATGAAATGTGTTGTCCATTTCAGTAAGCCGAGAGGTATACTTAGTGGTGCACGGGGATTTCTAAAGGTTCAATAAAAAAACAATGCATTTTATAAGACATAAAAATGTATGCATGTTTATATTTAGAGCATGAATGTTTATATTAAAATTGCTTAGTGATGAATTGATTTAAAATGTACTGGAAATGCTTCAATAATTAAATTAAAAAACAAAGAAAAATATCAATACTTTGAAAATTCTTTTTCATATTTAAAACAAATTTTAATTGCTTATTTTTGTGAAATTCCTGCGAATAAAAAAACTGGTTCTTTGTTAAAAAAGTTTTATTTTGATATTAATAAGCTTATATTTACTTAATTTACGGTCCCACTGTGTTAGTGCTTTATGAGTGGAGTTTTCAATAAAAATAATTCAATATATCTGAAGAAATACTGTGATTTTCGATTTTTTTTATGCTGTGTATAAAAAGACCTGATGAATAAAGCTATTAAAAATTCTTGATTTATGCGATTGAAAAAATTTAAGGTTGAGTTGATTAACTGCGGTAATTTTCTCGGCTAATAAGTTTGTGGATAACAAACCTATTCTTAACATATGTGAGGCGCTTACATCGATAATAATTTTGGAAAGATGCGTTAATAAATAGAGGTGATCAATTTTTAAATTTTTAAAATTTCTCTATCACTAATAGAAAAAAATATAGCAAGATAATAAAATAACATTATAACATTTTTGTATAGAGCTCAGTTTCTTAAACACTTATTTTTAGATACATTTGAAAAGTCATTTAGGAATATCTAACGTATATTATAACTGAAATATCTAAGGACTTAATACAGTTTTTAAGAGATCTTTCCAGAAAATGATAAAATAAAGATATTCTTATAACTGTTTAAATTTAATGGCAATATATTTCATGAAATAAGAACAGTATTTTTTTTCATACCATGACAATGTGTGTTGCACTCATGGAGCTAAAATTTTGCAGATATTTAAACTTTATTCTTTACATAAGAAAACTAGGAAAAAGTTATATCTATAATAATTTTTTTTTGTAAATGGGGACCACTAATAGGTTTAATATATCATTCTTCAGCTACACATTTATTTAACTTCTTCTAAACCTAATTATTTATACATTTGGACTCTTCTTTCGGTAAATAAAGTCTGAGTTTCTTTTTTTCTAAGTGAAGTTTCTGTTTAATTTTTATTAATTTTTTTGTTTTTGTGTAAAGAAAATTTGTTTGTTTTGGTTTTCAGATGCTCATCTAATTTCTAGCCGTCAACTCCTATTTTTGTTTGCTTATTTCAAAATGTTTGTCACGAAGTTTCTTAAGAAAGGAGATTACAATATGTTAACTAACAATGACGCATTTTTTCAGTCCTTTTCTTCAAGTAATTGGATTAATTTTTTTCTGAATTTCTTTTATTTGTAAAGTATAATTCAGTTTGTTACTGAAAGGAAATGTAAATAATCAACCTTTATATATTTATTTATATAAATGAACTGTTATAAATTATAATAACTTGTAACTAGTATAATTGATAAGAATAAATGTTATAAAAATAAATAAATTGCTGATTGATGATGATAAATATCTAATTTTTAAAATCAAATATTGATTATTTGTTTTTTTAGGAAAGCATTGCTTTCTATTTTTACGTATCATATTTTGTATAAAAAAAATTTTTAATCAAACGGTTTCATTAAACTTGATTCGGTACATTTATTGCCGTCTACTAAAGAATTTAAAATAAAAAAAATCATTATATTTATAATAATAAGTGTAAAATTATTGGGTAAAAGATTACACTAAACATTGTAATTCCATATATATCACAATATATTGAGGCAGCTATACTAATAACAATAATAATATATGTAAATACATATTTTCTTTTATTTGTTATGACATATAGGGTAGAAAATACCTTCTTTTCAATTCCTACTATTAACTTTTCAATTGTTAATAAAATACTTTTATTCATCCTCTCAAGTTCAAGAAAAAATTTAAAAAATTGTAGTGGATGACATTTGAAATTAATACATTTTTTCAAATATTAATTCATTGATTTTTTATTAATTAATTTAAAACCAATTTCTTATCCAAATTTTTTTTTCTCCACCGCCAAATAAGTAACGAATTCAGTTTTTTTTCCACCCACGCTAATGAAGTTAGTTTGAACATGTTTTCTGCCTATTATTTCGAACAATTCTGTTTATTTCTCCAAATGTTTGTTGCATTTTAAATTAAACAGTGCTAATTATTCGACTTTTCGGATTCATTTTGAAGCAATTGCGAATTAAGATAATAATAAATAAAGAAAATTAAAAATTTCTAATGATCATTACGTTACTGAAATTGGTGTAGAAAATTGGCTCATTTGCGTTGCTTCAGTTGGCGTTGAAAATTCAACGCCAGTTAAGTGTGTTCTCAGTCTGATTTGGTTATTCAACGGATAAGAACTTGATTTTGTTTTGATCTGGTATAATTTTTTGATCAATTATTTATATTAATTGTAACTACTTAATTAAAAGTAACTAAAATAATTTTTTTATTTGTTGACCAAGTTAGGATTTGACAAAATTATTTTTTATGCTAATATTTCCGAATAATGCTGCATGAGAAATACTTATGTTATATTTTTTAAAGGATCAGTCTTACAAAAGAATTCAAATCGAATTAGACACGTCAAATATGTTCTAAAGTGTAGAAATCCCTGAATAAATCCGGTGTCCTGGCATAGGGCTCACGCGCTTTCCCAGTCTGGGCGTCTCAATTTCAAATTCCCGGTTCGGGCATGGTTGTTCTTCTGTGTCCTATCTGTAAAGTGCATGAATGTGCCGTTCTGCAAAAAGGTTCTGTGCAAACGAATGTGACTAGAGAGTACCTAAAGTCGTTCTCTTGGCTCTAGTTGGTACTACTACAAAAAAGACGTAGATTAGGCTTAAATTGTTGACTAACTTAGCAAATTTGTCCATGTCAAGTACTATTAGAAACAACAACACTCCGGAATTGAAATAACAATTTTTTAATTAAAATGCTTTTCAATTATTTTTAAAGAAATAAAGGAGCAGTTATTTGTTTCTAAACATGGTTATTTTCTCGGTTTCATTGGCAATTGGACATTTTGGTGAATTAACCATAAATTGTGATGAAAATCCGACAGAAGACATATTCATCACATTTTTCTCTTTATTTCTCTTTTTATTTGATGAGAGAGTCAGTGAATAGAGATAAAAAAAGGGCTAGGGAAAGGTGATTTTTTCACTGTATTGCATTTAAGATATTTGTCTTGAAATACATGATGTTAAATTAGATTAATAGATAGGAATTGTCCTGCCTTTGCATTTCGGTGATTGGGGGGAGATGCAAGATATCCCTTATTTTTAACTCAGCAAGCTACTTATTATGGGAGATTCTTGAAATTAATCTCCTGAAAGTTATTGAGATTGATAAAATGAATGGTGAGTGTTTCGACGGAATATAAAATAGAAAGCAAAAAGCTTTTGGACATTTTTTCGCATTGATAGGGGACAGAAAAAAAAGCGAGTTTTATCTTAGAAAGTTTTGTTTCTTTTCATCCCAGAAGTGGAAGTGACCATCGAAGAGGAAGTACAGCAATTTTGTAAGAAGCGAAGAAAGTTTTGTTGCCTCTTAATCACAGTTAGGAGGGCAAATATTTGGAAACATAGGAAGAATGTTATCAAGTTTTTCTTTTTTTCTTCTGCGGGAAGAAATTAATCAATATTATAAGTGAATAGCAAATAGAAATTTTTTTAAATATTCGTGGTTTTCCAAATTGGAAAAAGTAAATGAAATAAATCTTTTGATTTAAGATAATAAATTTGCCCGCATGATATCTATGAAATTGTTTTAACTAATATTGTGAGTATAAATAAAATGAATAAAAAGCTATGTGAATGAAATGAATAAAAACCTATATGAATGAAACGAATAAAATCTATATGAATTCCTTTTTTTCTGTATTTTACTGTAATATGCGGATAATACATGTTAATATTGTTAAGAATTTGTAACATTACTTTAAAAATTTTGTCTTGCTGTAAAGAAGATAATTTGATCAGACATCAAATTCAATCTAACTTGAATTTTACAAACGTAAGCATTATGTAGCAGGATATTTCTATCTATCTATCTATCTATCTATCTATCTATCTATCTATCTATCTATCTATCTATCTATCTATCTATCTATCTATCTATCTATCTATCTATCTATCTATCTATCTATCTATCTAGCTATCTATCTATCTAGTTTATTTGAATTTCTTTTTTCTTTACAAAGTTGAATATTTTAGGAAATATTTTTTTTCCGCTGCTGCTGATCGACAAACTATGGGTAATGTTTTTCTAAAATAGCTTACAAGCAATATTGATGCAATCTTCAAGTTCCAAACAAATATTGCAAAGATCGCTCAAAATTCTATAGCAGTTTATCATTTTCTATTCTGTGCGTCATTGCTTTCGTCACAAATAATACACACTCATTTCTGCAATACCTTTCTTATACAAGAGGCTCGGCTCTGGAAAAGTTAAACTTAGGAATTTCCATAAATAGCATCTTTAAGAGCAATTTCAAAATGAAATTAATGTTCTTATACCTCATATTAATGCCTTAGATATTCTGGATGACAGAAGATCTGAGACTTTACCATTTTGAGATCCAATTTCTTTCTTAGCCAGTGTTAATTAGAAAAGTCTTATCAGTTTCTCTTGGCGCATTCGAAAATGAAGATTTCTCCAACTCTGTTACTGACAATTGTAGTAAAACAGAGTTGGATTTGTTCAAGGAAACTCTGGAACATTTGATTGTTCATGCAGCAAAGGATCACCGTGTTGAAAATTCGCTCACGACTTTATTCTATATCGAACGAAGCGGCAACATGTCGATTCGGAGATTGCATTCGCAATTTTGTTAAGAGCTTTGTTCGCGATATCTAAACACAAATATTCAATCATTCTCAAAGCTTCGTTTCAAATTTCTGTTGTAAAATTCATATTCATATTCGTATTTCCTTTGAGTATTGGATGCCAAATACCTTCAGCAATGTACGATTCATATTTCACTCATAAAACTGACGATCATGAGGGAGAGCAGGTGATAAATATGGCTATAAAGCAATGCACATATTTCATTATTGTGTATTACACGTGCCATTAATACATGGATCTCAGTATCGGTCGTTCTTCAATGAACTAATTTTGTCACACACTGGGGAAAATATGATTTGATGCACCGTTGACAGTTGTCAGCTTCTGGAACGATGTTGGACAAGATACATTTACTTACAGCATGAGAAGAAAGAAGCATTAATCTTGATTGAGATGTATGGTATACATCCAGTCTGTCGTAGTTTACTCTCCTTATTTGTGTCATTTGCTTCATCAAATCGTCATCGTCATTGCTAGATTTATTCATCTCGTTTGCGCCATTCAAATAATCTTCTATTCTCATTTCTTGTGTAATACGTAGACAATTTTGAATGCAGTCAAGTTTTTCATCAGTTTAAATTATGAAGGATATTTACTTTTTAATTATATGATTTTATTATAACTTAATTATTGACATTCATTTTAATTTTTGAATTTATTTAAATATTTGAGTTTGACTAATTCAAACGCATATTAATTAATCCTACTTAATTGAAACAAAATGAGAAAAGAAATATTTCAAATCCGTCGAACAAATCTCTCTAAGAGGTCAAAATCAGGATATAATTTGAACTCATATTAAAATAAATGGATGTAACTTAATTCCATCATCAATTGTCTTAAATAATAATAAAAACAGTAGAAGGAAAAAAGCCGACATGAAAAAAATATCAAATAATAATAAAGATTAAAATGAAATATGCTATGCATACTTCAATGTATTGTATTGTAGGATGAATTAAATGTATTTCTTGAGCTGCCAAGTACCACGTGCCCATGCAAGTTAAATTATATTTTTAATTCATTTTAATAGTTTCATTGAATGAGTCACTTTAGTACTGCAAACGATCCCAAAATCCTTGTCTCGCATTTATTGTTTAAGAAAATATCACATTTCCAACTTATTTTATTTCATATAAACAGAGTTTGTGTAATGCGGTGGTAACACGTTAATAAAAGCTGGGTTTTTGAAATGCTCGTGCAGATAGTAAAATTTTTATTTTTTTGCCAACGGATTTTTGTTGACGCCGCAAACCCCATTCCCAAAACAACATCATGTTCTGACATGATAATAAGCTATACTTGCGAAATAAGTGTTACGAGAAGTAAAAAAATTGTTTCAACACAATAAGACATAAATTCTTAAATAAAAATTAAAAGTAATCGAAATTTATTAATATTATGAAATTTATAAAATCGAAATAACTGAAATTTCGATTTTTCCAGAAATAGTTAAATTGAGTTATATAATTTATCGTATACCATATGTTGCTTTTATTTTTAAATGGATGATGTTTCTTAAACAAATATGTTTTTTACCAGTTACATATAAGACATTTATGACAGATATATAAAAACAAAAGAATATTGGAATACAACGGAGTGCATAAATTTATAAAAACCTTAAGATAATTAAGACTTTTGTAAACGAGAATTTACATTTTATTTATATAAATTAACGTTAGTATGGTGATGATGATGATGGTGTGTCCATTTTACAACGGAATGAAGGGTGCAATAGCTTCTGAGGATATGAACCATTGAGCACAGGGGAGCAGAAATCGGTCTACTAGCACACTTATCATATTCGCTTGTACATCTCCTTCATACAGGAGGGGGGAGGTGAAATATTCTAACCTCACAGATAAAACAAAGAACAACCATGCCCTGACCGGGATTTGAACCCTAGACGCCCAAATCAGCAGGAAGATGCACTACCTCTATATCAGGGCACCAGTTGCGAGTATTTTAATAAATAGTAATAGAAAATAGTAAATATTGAAACTTATTGCTGATGTCTCAATATTTGTTTAAAAAACACGCTCATTTTTCTTTAACACAATATATTATTTTTCTGTACCATTTCACTGGAAAAGACGTGTTCCCAACGGAAGCAGTGTCGTGTCTAGTCTTTAGGAGCAAGTTCATTTTGCATGTCTGTAGAAACACGGAACAAATAAAATGATTATCTAATAAATAATAGGATATAATTAGTCACATGATTACCTAATTAACAATCAACTTATTGTAAAATTCATATTTTTTTTCTATACAGATTACAAATTACTAGAAAAATATGTTAATGTCTTATGCATATTATAACAGATAATGATATAGCTAGAGGAAGTGGGCTTCTCAAAATTTTCCCACATTCTTTATAATTAAGGTTTTATTCCGTACTTTGGTTTAAAATTATGTACATCGGAAAAAAACCCAATGTCTTGCAATTGTATAAACGGTACCTAGATATGAAACATAGATCTTGGTTGTGAATCTACCTTCTTTAAAGAAAATATTTCGCGAAAATCTATTTTGAAAGTTTTTTTGTCGATAAAATGAAATAAAAACATAATAAGGAATTACAGCTGTGTCCAAAAGATAAGATATGAAATTTTCATTAATTTAAATCATTCTGCTTATGGATTACTGAGGTTACCCTCATGCGAAAGCTCACATAGACTATCCACTTTTAAGATATTTGGTTCAAAATTTCTAAAGGAACTATATTAGGTGATAAATTAAAGTACGTGAGTCTAATTTCTTGAGTTTTGTAGGTAACACTTTATTATCGACTTATTTAAAGTGATACGAGACAGACGTTCTAAAAATGTATTTTACTCAACATCAATACTTTTTTCAACTAGTCCGCACAGCAAATTTAATTTGCCTAACTGAAAACCTTTCGAGCAATTGAAAGTAATTTGCTGAATTTTGTAACAAGGAATTAATGAATAAGAAAATTTTATTCATATTAAAAATAAAAAATGTTGTTAAAGTACGTAGAGGTAAATAGCACAGAATATTGGAAGTATCAGTAAATAAATTAAAAACCGTTGTCAGTTCAATAAATAAATATTTTGAACTGAAACACTATGTCGGATAGAGACTAGAAAAGATAGCATCAAAAAGGCGTTTAATTCGATTAAATCTGCAATTAGATGCTGCATGAAAATAATTTTGAGAAATAATTCCGGATTTGAATCAATACTGGATAATGAAAATGATACTTGGTTTTACTAATTTTTACATCACACCAGTGAATACGAGGGAAGGGGTGGTCCTCCCTTCGCTACTTTTAAATTTTACACAACCTATAGATAAATAAGAATAAAAATATTTAAACTAAAATACGATTCACTCCAAAAGTTTAATGTAGCAAACGAATTAGACACCCTTTTATTAAAAGATGTTTAAAAACATTGTCACATTTTTTTCTCTACATTTAGAATATTGAACAAAATTGTGAAGATGTACAATGAATGTTTTCATAATACCACCAGCCACTACAATAGTCACCCTAATGTTAGACATTTGTACGTCCTTGTGTTGCTTTTCCACTGCCAACCCATGATCTCAAAGTAAATTTTATTCGAACCACGTAGGATAAGTTTAGTTCTTTGTTGTTGGATATGCCTATTATGCAAATTTGTCGAAATGAACTCGTATAAATACGGGTGATCTTCCCGGGAAGTACTACTTCATCAATCTAGTAAAGTTCGTTCGTTCGTTCGTTCGTTCGTTCTCAGACAATGTGGTTGATTTGCTTGTTAGTGTATATTAGATGCATCGCCGAGTTATCTGAAATATTGGGTTCGAATCTGATTATAGATTATTTGCCCAAGATATGGTGATATCAATTTCCTTGAACTTTGTTTTTTTTTATTCAACGTATTATTTCTTGCTCAAAGCATGAGCTTGTGGACTTTTACCGTAATAAATATAATCTTTATGGGCACTGCTTTCTTCATTCTGCTTCCCCGGCAATAATCCCACTGTCAAGCTTTGCTACATTTCGGGTTAGTCTGACTCTGTCAAAATAGTTATTATGGGACCAGTATTTTAACCTGAAGGACCACAGTAACTATAAATCTAAAGATATTAAGATTATTAAAAAGGAATATTTTTTTTAATGTTCACTAATTTTACCGAAAATTCAAAGCAATTGAAATCGCCATCGATTGCTTATTTTTCAAGGAGCATAATTTCATTCATAAATTTTCATTCTTCGTATATTTTTAAAAACGTACGCTTTTACATTTTTTAATGCCTTTGATGAATCCCAAATTTTTTTCTGCTCAGCATTACGCTACCAAGTGATTCTCAATTCCTTCATCGAAAAAATGTTTACTTCGTGGAAATAGAAATTGTTTTTTATTATTCTTCATGAAAGCTAGTAACAAAACACTTCTAGTTAATTTACTAGTGCAAGGTGTAGGGTTACTGGATATACTGAAGCCTGATTGACTTGTGCAGATCGATTTATCAGGCAGAGGAAGTTTCAAATGAATTGAATGAAATATATGTAGTTTGCGTCATAGCGCAAAAAGTAAATACAGGGCTATCGCATATTGTTTCAAATAATTAACGAGTATATTTTAATTATTTTTATTTCTGAGTCTCACACTTCATATTTTAATTCTTAAAAAAATGAAAAATAGAAGCACAAAAACTACAAAAAAATATCAATAGTAAATATAAATATCCAAGTGTCACGCATCAAATCAAAATTAACTCACAAAGATAAAAAATAATTAAAAAAATTATCTCATCAGAAAGACGAAAGCAAGTATAACAATTACTACAGATTTAATGATGCATTTAATTTAAAGCAACTCAATAGATAATGTAAATACTATTGTAAAAAGATTATAAATGTCAAAATTAACTTTTTTGGTTATTTTGGAATCAATAGTAAATATAATTTTTTTTATAAGATAGTTGAATTAAACATTAGTTTTGCTGTTTTTCAATTTGAAATACCCTATATGATTATAATCGGGTATTTATTTGAATGTTTAAATTATTGAAATATTCATTGAAAATTTAATAATGAACTTATTGCATGTTTAAAAGCGCTGACAATCAATAATTATATTTCAGAAATATACTCTGTTATGCAAGCTACTTTCATAAACATTTCTTAGTAACATATTTGGCAGAAATAACTGATAAATAGCATTTTTTTTATCTCGATTAAACTGTCAGTTTTTTTTAAATTATAAGATAATTTTTTACTCATAAAAAAATAAGTAATTTGAAAACGATATGTGATACACATATATATCAGTTTGATTGAAGGTATCGATTGTTTTATTCAAAACTATTTATTTAAAATGTGTATCAAATTCTAGTAAAAAATTGAACTATTTTTACGAAAGTCATATTTACTGCATTTCAATATGGTATCCACATTCATTTGATAAGTCATCAACATTGCAATTGTTTAATTCTTCAATTCCTAAATAAAGAAAATTTATCATGAACTTTTTTGAATGCACACAATTTTAAATTTTTAAGTAATTGAACAATTCTTAAACGTTTATGTTGATTTTAATCTATATACGAAGACTATCCATAATTCCTATGTAAAACATTTGAAGATGTTAATCCCCATAAGTGCTAGTGGAAACTCACTGTTTCTGAGCAACTAAAATAATTAAAGGGCTAATAATATCATAAATATTTAAAACAAAAAAGTTTTTTAATAGCATTTGCTTGAAACCTAATTTATAGATGCTTAAATTTTAAAAACTGGGGATTTTTGAAAAACAATTAATTGTGTTTCCTTTCTCTGAAACAAAACAACAATATGGTGTTATTCATTAATAGTTTTAGAATTCTTAAGTTATGGGAAGCATTTCAATTAAGTTGATCAGCTAGATTATGATTTAGTTTGGTTTATTTGGTTATTACCTTTTATGTTCTTTTTATCATGTTAGAACCAATTATTTTGGGAAGGAACAAAAATCCGTAAGCGAAAAATTGAAATTTTATTATCTGCACGAGCATCTCAAAAAATCAACTTTAAACAACGTATTGCCATCGTATTTACAAAAGCTCTGATTTAAAAAATAATTTATTGACTACAGCAAATAAAACCTAGAAAAATGTCGTTTTGAGCACGTGATTATATGAAATGAAATAAATGAGAAATGTGATATTTTTAAAACAATAAATACGAGGCAAAGTTTTTTTGGATCGTTTGCAATACTAAAGTGACTCATTCAACGAAACAATTAAAATGAATAAAAGTATAATTTAACTTGCACGAGCACGTGGTGCATGGCCGGTCAAGAAATGATGTTCTGACATGAAACATTGAAATATGCACGGCAGATCTCATTTTAATCTTTTATTAAATGTATTTTTTAAAAATAATTGAATTACATTTGATTTCTGATTGATCTGATTTATATCTGAAAGTAAGTATACTTTAATATATTAATCTGCATATTTGCTGAATATATTTAAATTGCATCAAAATGTATTAGTTATAACATGTCATTGTAAATCTCAAGGGTCAAGCTTTTACATCACCAGACTGCGGAATAGTTTACCAAGTTTGCTTTCAAAGATGATAATGGAAGACGTCATTCATATTCAGATGGGGAAACTTTAGCTATCATGGCACAATGTTCTAAATGTGATAATACAGCAAATGCCGAAAGTTATAATGTTGGCGTTGAAGTCATATTCAAACGTTATAATGCTCCCGTCATAAGCAATTGCAGACAATTCATGCAATCTTCCTACTGTAATATTATTTTGACAAAATATTTTCAAAATAATAATTTTCTGCCTAGAACATACTTTTTTTGAAGATGGTAAAAATAATGAAGCAGTTCAATTATTTTTAATTGAATACAATTCCATGCCTTTAAATGCTACTTTGCAATTTTCAGAACGCAAATGGATTATTCCTGTTTTTTTTTTAAATTATGACTAAACTTCTAATAAAAGGATTTTTGTATATTTGAGGCGATATTAATATTTATTAAAATTTATAAATGAACAATAATAGCTCAAAAATTAAATATCCTTCCTTATCAGATCCAAAATGCTATTTATTACATTTGTTCTTTTATTCCTTAAAAATTTTAATTTTTATAATAATAACTTTTAAAATAAAAATAAGAAAAATGAAATACTGTGATGATAAGAGAAATAAATAATATGACCAGAATCGATATAACTTATGATATAATTATTTTGAGTTTATTTCAGAATTCGAACATATTTTATTGTTCTGCTTTTCTGTTTTGATCTTACCACTTATTTTACTTCAACATTATTTTTGCTAAAGATTTATTTATTTTCAGATTAATATATATTTAATAAATAATATTCAGATTAATATATTAAAAAATAATGATTCCAAATTTGAAATTTAATTTTGCTGCCTTCGATTTTAAACCAAAAAGGCAAACAAATGAAATTTTTTTTTCAATTATTTCTTGAATGAAAAGTTAATACATTTATAAATCCCAGTACGTACAGTTTAATTTTTGATTATACATGTGATATTCGATGTGTTTTGTTGAATTAATTGAATATGCCGTACTGATCTAGTCAAATTATACCAAAAAGAATTTTACAGCAGATGCTATTTATTATTATACAAGCATCCATTATAAATTATGTGTCTTTAGAAAAATATATCTGAAAAAATTCATTTATATGTAAATTCCTCTCACAATTTCTTGATGGAAGAATATTTATTGCTGTATTAGACAAAACAAAACGATATTTTAACTACAGTAAATAATTCATACGATGAAAGAATCTTTTAAACTCGGAATTATATTATATCCAATTTTATTCTTTGGTTAAGGGGACTCGGTACCAAAAAAGTTTTTTTCCACAATTTTTAATAAAATTATTAATTTTTGTGATAGATAGATGTCAATTGTGTATAAAAAGAAATTTCTAAAATATTTTTGAAATTCAAAAGTTACAAATTTAAATATTTTAAATTTTTTAAAAAAATTGAGCATTTTTTTAAAATGCTTCTTCTTCTGCAATTTTCAAAATATTCTCTCCAAATTTTTTTGAGGGGGACATCGCAATGCATGTAACAAAAATAGGGATCCGTTTTTTTGATATCTATATTAGTTTGTGAGAAAAAAAATGTTTTACAAAATTTTGTGAAATTTTTTGGAAAATATCAGATTTTTTCACTTTGAACATTTTTAGAAAAAAATCTAATCAAAATTTTAACAAATCGATCCCTAATTCTATTAAGCATACATTTAAGAGTAAGCAGAAAAAAATTCATGCAATTACAATAAAATGTGATTGACTTTTAGCATTTTGTAGCAGACAAAATTTTGAAAAAAGGCAAACTGAGAAAAACAGCTTTAAAGTTTTCAACACAATAAAATAATAATAAAAAAAGCTCACATGAAGTTAGATTTTTTTCAGAACAATTATATGACATTTGTAAGTGTTAGGATACCAATTTTATTAATATACATTATTATCATATTTATTAATGAACATTACCATATATAGGAATTATAAAAAAAAATAAGGAAAAAATTATAAAATTATCACTTTTTTTTAATTCAATAAATTTTTTAGTAAAAATATTTATAAAATAATCTACAATTCTGTTTATCATATAAGCAATACTATACAGTAACAATTCAAGTTCATTTAATTAAAATTTAAATTAATTCAGCCATTTTGAAGTAGGTAAATTTTCTAGACAATGCTTGCCATAAAAAAAACATATGTACAAAAATTTTGACTATGAAATAGTTTATATAAATACATAATATTTTTATTAATATATTATCATTCAAACATAATTCTATAAAACTTTTGTGTTAATCTGAGACATATAGATGAAATAATGAAAGCATAATTAACATAAGCAGTAACGACATATTTTAAAATGACCCAAAAAAATGTACAAAAAATTTATATAGCAAGGTAATATGGTGTATTATTATTCATAGCAAGGGAATGGGATTTCCTTTTAATGCGAGACATTTTCGAAACCAATTAAAAATCAGATAAGCAATAAATAAATTAAGTAGTCTTGAAAAAGACAGTTTTCCTTTCAAAGTGGTTATAATACAACCAAAGGTAAATTCAATCAAAAACCTCAACGAAATCAGTAAAACTCTAAATAAACAAGGTTTTACTGTTACTGTTTCAAACTTTGCCTCTTTTATTTTATGGAAAAAAAGAGAGGCTTGGCTTGGCTACTCGCACATGAAATATGTCGGATGTGAACACAGGGAATTGGGCATGCCAGCTGATATCGTGTTAGACAAAATAGTTCCATATCTCATTAAATACTTGTCGAATTGTTTTAAAATTTTCAGAATAACAAGTCAAAGGTTCAAGGATCATTATTCACTAAAAATCAGAAAATCGACATTTTTATCGATTTTCCGAAATTTTGAGGTACCGAGTCCCCTTAAATTTAACTTCTTATTTTTCTATTCAAAATTCTGATAATTTTTTTATTTGGAATAATTAATTTATATAAATCATTCAATATTTAATTTAATGCATATTTTTAATTTTTATAATTTTATTCACCAATTTTGCACGATATTGAGTTGAAGTACATTTATTCTTTTTGTAGATTTATTCCTCTTTATAAATTGAAATAATCAATTTACTATAAAAGCCAGGAGCTATTAATTTAATCCAATCGATATGCAATTTAAATTTAAATGCATCCTTAAGAATTTCTTGTCTGATGTTATTCATTATGGATTAATTTTTATTTAAATATACTTTGACTCTCATGGGTGCATGAATTTATTTTAGCGTCTACATATTAATTCTGAAATTCCAATCTCTAATTCAAAAGCGAATTTTAAAAACTGTTTTATTTTTATCATTTTCATATTTTCAGTTTTTATCCCAATTAATACTAAATTTTTATGAATAACGTAATCTTAAAATCCTTCTTTTTATATTCCTTGTCACATACGCCATACATAAAGAGTCAAAATTTAATTAAGTTCTTGTATTAGCATTTGTAAGATTCCTGAAACATATTAGAAAAATTAATTCTTTTTTGAAGACAAATTGCATTATTTCTTTTTTTAATTTAGTGCTTCAGAAAGTTTGAAAAATAGGTTAGATCTTTACAGACATAAAACCCAGCCGTGTTATTTAAAGTCTCTAAGAAGAAGTTCTTTGTGAAACTAAAAAGAACTTCTTACAAGTCTAACTAAGACCGTTTAAATGAGTTTTAGTGTAAACTGTTCTACTTATTTGTTTTGATTCCATGAAAATAATCTTTTATTATATTGGTGTATGAAATAAAAATGAAACAACTGCTCAAAAATCTAATTCTTATATATATTATTTACATAATTTGCTATAATTTTATTTCATAATTTATTTATTTTATTTTTTTTCATTTGTATAGACATTTATGAATGGTAAAATCGGCTGTGGTTTCTGATATTACCAGATATTATATTATTCCAGTTTTTGAAACAGGATAGGTGATTCAAATAATTTAATGAATTGAAAGAATGATGTTTTTTTGTTAGCCATGGATTCTACATTTAATAGAGAACAAATATTTCTTTTCAAGCTTTAAAAAAACCAATCTTCTGAATTTTTATAGCAACAATACTTCAATCATTATTTTTTTAACATATTTGCTTTGTTACTTGTACAGTAATAAAAAAAAATTATAATCTTAAGGCGACCAGGGATCCTTAAATGACTTTTTGCAATTTCAACCTCAGAAATTTGAAATTTTACAGACATTAAGAGTAACACTATAGGAGATGACACTCAAAATATTAAAGCATTATATTAATTTATTTATGAGTTAGCGGGGTTAATATAATATAATATTAGCGATTAATAACGTTAAAGAAAAATGTTTCAGGCGTTCCAAATTTGTTCGAAAGCTCTCCAATTTTTATTATTACTAACTCTAACACTTTTGAAAGGAAAGTTGGGATTAATTTTGAAGTTTGAGTTACGAAATATCAAAATTAACCAATATAATAGCTCATAACTACCGATTTTTTTAAAAAAAAGGCTTAAGTAGTTTTGAGTTATTACATTGGTTAATTTTGATATTTTGAAATCAAACTTCAAGATTAATAACAATTTTCATTTCAAAAGGGTTAGAGTAAATATTAATAAAAATCGGAATTTTATAGCAACAACAATATTTATCGTTAATGTTGTGTTATATTAACCCCATAATTCATAAATAAATTAATATGCTGCTTTAAAATTTTGTGAGCCATCTCTTATAGTGTTACTCTTAATGCCAGTAAAGTTTCACATTTCTTAGGTGATAATTGCAAAAAGTCATTTTAAAGGCCCTTGGTCACCTTAAACTTATTGAAAAAAAATCTACATGTATTTTTGAAAACTTACAAAAAATAAGGAATCATTAAAATCCTGAATCTTAAAATACATTCTTTAATTATACTTAAAAAATGATGTGCGTCATTTAATAATAAAATATATTCTTTCAATAGAAGATAAAATAGACTCGTATAACGCTGATTTGTTCTTAAAATTATTTACACTTAAGAAAAGAATTCCATTCTTCCTTTTCTTCTTATCAGGAGACAAAAAATGTTTCTTTATACAATGTGACATAATTAATTATTGGAGATAAACATTAATCATTTAAATTAAGATAATGTTTCGTTAAAACTGAAATATGCGGTATCAAGAATTATTTTCACGTTTTATAATGCACTCTGGCAAAATGGATGAATAAAAGAATTTCGGCATTAATGAAAAGATTTAATGATAAATTGTTTCCCTAATGTTTCTCAAATTCCTGAAGGCTTTTCAAATGAAAGAAAGTCTTATTAATTGCTTAGAATTCTGTAGGAAATTTACTTTCAAATTTCATTTCTTTTCTTTTTTTTATTTTTTTCAGTGGCAAGATCAGATCAGGTTGTGATTTTTTATTCATTAATGGCAAAAGCAGTGTAGCTTTTATTGTCTTTCAGGAACGGTTTACAGTTTAAGATATGTATATTTACCATCACTGTTTTAGTTAAAATTAAAATTATCAATTTTAAATTATTATATTTAATTAGTAACACACATCCTTATTTAATCTAATTACACTTTTTCACACTAAGAAATCGTTGATATCTCTACTAATAATGAGAATGAATGTTTGTGTATACATTTATGTCGTTCTTTATTAATCAAACTTCTTGATCTGCAGCTGCTGAATTTGGTGTGTGTGTGTGTACTTTGTAGACATTCAGCTAATGGCGATTATGTATTCGTAAATTCCAACCAAAAATTTTTTATTAATGATATCAAAAAGATTAATGAATTTGCACATGGCTCGTCTTCCATATCGTCGTATACGACATTTGTAATTGCACAGCTGATTGTCTTGTTGATTTTTGTGGACTAAGAGTAAACGTCTCTTGGGTGCGATCAACACTTTCCTGCGAATTGCTTGATCTTCCCGCACCCTTTCGGTTTAGAACGCTACCAGTTTCCTGAAAATGTGTTATCCAGCGTGTAATAGATTTACCCGAAGAAGGATCTTTTTTACACGTGGTTCTGAAGTGACGTTCAGTAGTTATGACTGATTTAGTTTCGTAAAATCACAATAAACGCAATGCTTTTTCTTGCACGGTCGTCATTTTTATTTATGACGTCATAATTATCCAAACTGCAAATGCGCTAAGATTACATTGTTGCCACGCAAAATTCTTTGAGTTATAATTTACGAATACGTAATCGGTTTTTGCGTAAAAATTTTTATTCGAAAGTTATAAAAAAACCCAACAATAATTAAGGAACACACTATATATATATATATATATATATATATATATATATATATATATATATATATATAGGCCTAGATAGACAGAATTTTTTTGAAGTGAAGAAGATGACGTTGTTAGCTTAATTCTTAATAACATGTTACACATAAATTACCCATTATTTTTTAATAAATCATATTTAAGGTTTCAAGCTTTTTTATTCTTGAAATTTAAACTGAATGAGAGGTACGTCGGAAATGATTCTTATGGAATTCAAAACAACAGTGTTGAGTGTAATAATAAAATAAATAATATTTGTATTTAGAACATTAAAAAATAAAATTCTTACAAATTTCAAAATTATTTATTTCCATTAAGAATTTAAGGAGCTTTGAAAAATTCTATGTTTAAAGATCCTTCGAATGATAAAGTGTGCATCTACGAAATTTGTCCAATTTCAGTAAATTGTAAACTTTTTTTGGTTATCACAGAACAGGATTATTAAACATTTCTTTGGGCTGGTATGGCCTGATTGGTAGAGCGTTGGGCTCGTACTCCTTAGGTTACGAGTTCGAAACTCACCGGCCAAAATATTCCCCGAGTGTGTTGTGGCTGGCACTCGTTAAAATTGCCGTGGTCGCAAAGTACTCCATGTCAAGAGTAATACCACTGGGGTACTAGGTGAGAGGTGATGGTTCTCTGCTCCAGGTCTAAATTACTATCTGCTCCAAAAGTACAATTAAGCTACACACTCCCCAAAAATGTTTGTGACATGTGTGTAGCTTAATTGTACTTTTGGCTCTAGATGGCACCACTTGTGAAACAAAAAGACGCATATCTTAGGCTTAAAATCTGTTGATCGTATCATCTGGGACTTCTCCATGGCAAGTGCCATAAGTAACAACAACAATACAAACGTTTCCGTCCTGATAAACAGCAAGCAAAGAAATCTGATTTGAACTAGGATTTATAATGTTTGATATAAACAATGCAGCTTTCCTTTCAGCAAAGATATTCAATATAAGAGAAAATACTTACTGAAACTAGGGGTTAAAAGATTTGAAAAAAAAATGAACGTTATATTTCCGAAGATTAAAAAAAAAAACTTTTCTTTTTGTCGATCATACTTAATATTTTAAATATTTTTTATAAAATGTTATTTTTATCTTGCCCTTTAAACTCGTCAAAAATTAGCGCAATACTTTGAAACACTTGTTATAAAATATGTTTATCTTGTCATCAATTCGAATGTTTATTTGTGTTGTTTGGATTGTTTCAAATGAGAGTGTTTGATTTGCTAAAGGAAAATGATTTAAAACCAAAGAAAAATATTTTTTTCTCTGCATTCTAAATAAAGGAATTCTTTAATTTTCTCATACTTAAACAACTTGGTAGAGGGCATAGTTTGAGCTACTTAAGGCTTATGGTTGTTTTAAAATCCCTGTGAGCACTGGAATATTTTGAAACCAAATTTAATTTGAAGTTACAATATTTTAGACTCCTTTAGAATAATTAATTCTTTAAAATCTTTTAGTTTTCTTTATAGAAAACCACAAAATATACAAACTTAAAACTTTCATCAATTTTAGGCAATATTTCTCTTTGTAGTATTCCTTCCTGTAAATAGTAAACTCTTGCATTGATTGAAAAATTTATAAAGGAACTTCGACTTTCCAACATCAAACACACATATAGAAGTGTAATTGGTAAATAGTAATCCTCTTCATTGCATTCGTCTTGAAGTTTATGTTTCTCGAAGGGTAATAACACAGAAGGAGGTTCCAGTAAAACCCATGATCTTCCATTTGCTTAGCGTTCAAACAGTCGTTCAGGGAAAGCCAGAATCCGTTCCAGCCAGTTCATCCCCTGAAGCGCAATCAGATCTCTTAACGAATTCAGCCGCTTCAATTTTTCAACCAATTTGGTTCCAGTTTACTCTAAAACAAACGGTTGCATTTCCTTTCTCCCATCGAGATTTTATCGTAATCTGCTCACCAGTACGAAACTAAAGAACATTGAATATTTGAATAGCAAAGAAAATTTTCAGCATTTTTGGAATGATCTTAATTTCTTCATGTTTTGTATTAGTTATATTTTTTTTCTGCTACATATGCGCTGATATATCTGACCGTTATATTTTATAGAAGTGATTATACTTGAGTATGTCAAAATTTCAAAATAAATTTTCGATCTACGGTTGGGCTATTTTTGTTAAATTTTACTTAATTAAAAATTAAACCATTATGATAATTCAATTTCTGGCATATTTTTGCCGTTAGTTTTTTGAAAATATTTTCCCCACTATTTTAAAATTTAAAATCTAGCATTTCCAATTATTAAAATTGCTTAGTTACGATATTTTTAATCGTTTTAATGTATTTTAAAACACATGGCTTGAAAAAGGCAATTTTATACTTGTAAATTTATACTTGTATGATAGATGGAAAGGTAGGATTTGATTTGTCAAATTGATTTGTAGGTTTAGATTTGTAGCTAAATCCATCTTTTGTTAACATTCCAAACCTTGTTACCATTCTTACTCTAACCATTGATTTAGCACTATTCTTATATTGGAAGCACCAAGACGGACATTTGATGTTTCAAAAAGTTATGGTCGCAAAATTGAGTTTTGATGTGAACCACATGTATTTACAAATAATAATTTAATCTATGACATTAAAAATGGGGAAAAGTTATTTAGAAATATTTAAAAGAGCACAGAAAAATCTATATACCTTTTTTGCTACATACATTTTCTTATCTATATAGCTACATATTTTTTATATAGCTTTTTTTATTGAAATTTACAATTAAATAAACAAATATTTCCGGAAAAAATGCACTCCATAGAATTTGTTGATCATAATAATTATTTATGGAATGATTATTATATTTTTTTTCTTTTTTTTTTGTATTTTTATTATAAACCATCGAATGTGGCCTTCTAAATTTTAATAGAAATTAATTTTGTGGAAACATTCATTCTTCAGATTGTGATCGGTACGACTGTCTTTGTCCATTTAAGGGTTTTGAAATTAATAAAAAATTGTCCAGGACAGTTCTAAGTCTTTTCTGGATCAGGGAACAGCATCATCATAAGTTGTAGTGATGGTTATTGTAATTTTGTTGAATAGAGAAACCAGAAATTGAAGAATGTTTTTATTAGATATGTTTTAAACTATTTTTCAAACCAATCAAATGAGGAAAAACATTAGGTTTTATCTTTTCATACCTTGCAAATCTTTTAAACAAATAGTCATTTTTATTAATTCTTAAAATTTATTCGTTCTTCGGTAATTCCCATATTATTTATCAGTAATTTTAGATATATCGTAATTGTCCTCTTAGACGATGAAAAAAATAATTGTATATTATTTCTAGTAAGTATTAATAACTTGAATATAATGAGTTAGACAATTACGTTCAATAAATAAAATAGTTCAATAAATAAAATAAAATAATAAATATAATAGTTCGATAAATAAAATAATTGGCAATAACTGCTAGTCTATTCACTTCAAGAACTAACTAAATGGTTAATTAGTCCATCAAACATTACCATAAATCTAAGAATAATATGAAGAAAACACACATTTTTTTACAATACCATGTACGTAAAATCCTCTCGCCAAATCATCAATAGCTAGTTAAGTACAATTCCATGATTTAATACTCGATTATTCCACCACTTATCAAAAGAAAACAGAAACTTTTTTGCATTATTCTCATAATTATCCATCCAATTTGTCAAAAGTAGCTCGTCAGTATTTATATTCTAAAAGCCTTGCAATAATAAGGATTTCTTTTAAATTTGGATACTAATTAACAATTACAAAGGATCAAAAGATTTAATTTACTCATTGAAATTTTAGCGTCTACTTATTTGACAGAATCGTCTGATTTCACATTAAACAAATACTAATTTAAACAAAATTTATTCCTACGTGTAAACCGTTAAAACAGATTTAATTGTTTAAATATAATATATTTAATTCTTCTTTGACTTAATTTGAACATTTTTGTGCAGTGATTAAATATCTGTCTTAGATAGGATGCTTAAACACAAAGAATTCTATGTATAAAAATTGTAATACTAAATAACAATGAATTAAACGTGAGTTATAAGTTCAGATTAATTGAATGAATTAAATTAAATTACATGACTATTAAAGCAGTAAATTAAAGTTAATTACATGACTATTCTTGAGAATAACCTTCTGAGACAATGTTTCGTAAAGCATTCACAATGTTATAATTAAAACTTAATTTTAATGAACTACTAGTGAAAAACTGATAGAAATAATTGATATAGAATAAAAGATTATTTTAACTCAAAATATATCTTTTTGGCCAAGTTATAAAGCCAAGTTTGGCCAAGTTTTGGCGAAAATATTAAACGATGTGTCAAATTAAATGCGTTTTGTGAAGAACACAAATAAAAGCCACGATAATAAGTGAAATTACATATGGTTTCACATTAGTAAGACATATGATAATATTGCTGGTTTATATAGATTTAAAGGTCATATCAGTTACTGAATGTGTTAAAAAAAAGAAAATTCTTAAAACTAGGTTACTAATTCTTCGTTAATCATCATATGAAATCACATAAAATCCTTACTGTCATCACATAAAATCCTTACCTGTTATTAAAAAAATATCTTGAAGAGTAAAATGAATAAAGCAAAGAAGTTAAATATAAAAATATAAATAAAATTATTGAATAAATAAGATTCCTTATTCTTTAATTATAGTTACCCTCGGGTGTATGAAATCTCGTGTAAAATTACGAAAACGCTCAATTTGAATTAAAAAAAGACACTAGATGATTTTTTTCTTCTTTCCCCAGAAGAATTCTATTTCATAGATGAATGTATTTTCAACATTAAATTAATTGTTTTCGATACACGAAAAGTATTATTTGACCAAATAAGAATATTTTCATTTTTTTTATTCGATAAGAATAAATGTTCAGAAATTTATTGAATAATAAAATTAATATCTGAAGTTTATTGAATATCCATAATTTTTTTATCCGATCCTCAATGGTAAATTTATGAGTCACCGGAGATTCATAATAATCCAAAATCGAAAACCAAATAAGTGCAGTATTTAAGAAGTACAACTACATTATTTCTTTAAAAAAGGAGATACGTTTCAAATTAATTTTAATTGGTACCTACAAAATGGATAAAAATACTGTTTACTTTTTCAATATATATATATAAGATAAATAAAGTAAATTGTATATTTGAAAATTCCGAAAAAGTCGGTCAAATGAACTTCTCAGAAAGATTTGTTTCAATTAAGTTTCATTGATAATAAAGAGTTGCGGTCTCATGCAAAAAATCGAGGTAAGAGGAAACTTTTTTTAAAAAAAATTTGAACTCCTTTTATAGTTTCATACGTTGGTACTTTATCTTCAGCCAAGAGCAAGCGAAAAATCGCCAAATGATGTAGAATTCCGTTAACTGTTTTGATATTCACTTTGCTTGGCGACTCGGCTCGCATTTGGTGACATTTGCGCTCGGCCAACGGAAAAGTTTCCATATGTTTTATCTTTTATAATTATTTTTTAAGAATTGCTAAAAAAAGATTTTATCTTAATATTAGCGTACATTAAACCAACATTAAATGAAAATATCAAAATACTTTTAAGAATTTGACCAAAAAGTATGAATTTATGTGTTTTAACTTTGGAATTGTTATAGGATGTTCAGTTTAATTATAATCCAGTTCATGGAAAAACAAGTTTTCCTTAAGAAATTCCAAAGTGTTACATTAAAATTTGTAAAATAATTAGCGTCGAAGAGAACTTATCTTCTTTATCTATTTATTACTAATCACAAACAAGGAATGTATTGCAAGGGCTGTATTGGACTGTACTGGACTACGATCCTAATAAATTGAAACAAGTGAGGAACAGAATGTAACCAATGATTACAGCCATAGATTTTGGCGATTAGGGTTTTCTTTGAAAATTGGCAAAATGACATTGATGGTGATGTAAAAAATATGAGATATGATTTTCCAAAGAACAGTTTTATTTAGTTGGGATATGTCCAATTTTGAACCACCTGATTTATTTTAGAACGTAGTGTGTAATTTAAAGCCGAACTTAGATGACAAAAGACTACATATAATTAGCCAGATAATTTTTTGAGCAATTGATAGACATATAATTAATTAGCCAGCTCATTTTTTTGAGTGAGTGATGGACATATTTAGCCACCTCATTTTTTGAGCGATTGATCGACATATTTAACTACCTCATTTTTTGAGTTATTGATCGACACATAATTAGCCACCTCATTTTTGAGCGATTGATAGACATATAAATACCCACCTCAAGTTTGAGTTATTGGTTGACATATGATTAGCCATCTCATTTCTTGAGTGATTGATTTAAATATAATTAGCCAGCTCATTTTTTGAGTTTTTGATTGACATATGATTAGCCACCTCATTTTTCTTCCTCGATAATACGGTATTTCGTACCGCATCATCGAGAAAGCTCTGAAACTAGAATTAACATGTAATAGATCTATATAAGGGGACCTATATGGAATTGAATTTTAAATCTGTGTCTTTAGACAAAGTCGAAACCTTGTTGCTATTGGTGCCATTCAGCTCCCATTTGGAAGTGAAAAGAAAGTAGGAGTGACGTTAGCGGCAACAATACAGAATACAAGAGTATATATGACGGATTAAAAATGAGGAAAATGCATTCGAAATAGAAAACACTCAAAAATATTCATTGATAAGTTTCCTAGATTTTGTAATTTTAAGAATAGTCAGGGAAATGCATTCCATTATTGTGTTTGATAAGAATACATATTACTATTTATTTTGTCGGCCATGTAACACAATATGTCGTAACTATATTCTTGAATTCAATGAAAGTTTATAAATTATTCATACGATAAAGCATTGATATGTATCATTAGAGGAAACAAGTGGGAAAAATCTTTCAGAACAGTTAATGAATGTTAAAGGACAAATTGAAATTAAAAAATGACTTTTAAACATTTATTGATTGAAGTCACATACAAATAATTTCTTGGGACTTGGTTTAACATAAATTAAACTTTACATCAAAATCTGCGTCCCAAGACACACATACGAACATTAAACTGATACAATATTTATATTTATATAAATTTATTGTACTGATGAAGATTTTAATGATCTATGATCCATTTATGAGAAAAAGAAAATCTGATATTTAGGTTAATTTATTAACAATTTCAGAACTCTATAATATTTTCTGGTGACATCAGCATATACCAATTTGAAAAAAAATGTAATAGTATCTGAATGCTTATTACTTTGTCACAATGGTAGAAAAACAACAAATTTCCATTTGAATTTTGCAAATATTTTCCATGGGCCTTTCTTTAAATGTGCTTTAACATGTAATGAATTTACATTCTGATTTGTTTAATCCATGATATTGATCCGGTCTGGTTCCTTTTTTAACATTATAATTATATAGCAATTCATTCAATGAAATGATTTTATATAACTTGAGAGATGGAATTTTTAATAAAAAAATAATTAAATGATAATTCAGCCTTTTGATAATTATGTAAATGTATACAAAGAGTTGATACATTTTCAATGGGGAGATACAAATTCCTCTTATTCGCACTAGTTTAACATTTATTCTATTTCTGCATCGTATAACTCTCCTCAATATTTTTAACAAATTAACATCATTAAAAAAATTATTGAAAAGTATAGGTATAGTTGTTTAGTATATATACACATTCAGTGAGGGTATAATAGGGAAACAAAATAAGTTAAATTATGTTTGGGGATTAAACATATTATTATTCAAACCATACTTGGATATTATACGATCCATATATATATATATATATATATATATATATATATATATATATATATATATATATAGGCCTAG
>JAOUZG010036171.1:350405-365871 GCA_026289955.1 Argiope argentata
GTAATGTTTTCTAAATATTATGATAAACACATGGAGAAGAAAAATGAATGAATTTAACTCATTTTTTTAACTTGAAACTCGAAATTAGATGCATGGCTGCCCCAATATTTTATTGTCGGGTATTGATTATTCGATTTCATGCGCTTTTCACGCGTTCAAACCCAATCCTTCAAATTTTTGCCCGATAATTCTTGCTTTTAAGTTACGATGAATTAAAGTTTTTATTACGTTTTAGTTGCTGAATAATAAATTATGTTCCCTATTAAATAATGCAACGTATTTTATGGCTTATTTTTGAACCACATCATACTTACAAATTTACTATAGTTTAATTAATTTCTAAGCTTCTTTGTTTATTATTTTTAAGCCAACTTCATTTGCACAACCTTTTTGAATATTTCAACAGTAATTTTTCTTCCTATGAGTATTCTGTCTACTCTGATGAAAATATTTTTCAGATTTATGGATGAACAGATGTTTCTTCACACCCAGAGGAAATAAAATAAATGCTTTACCCTTTCACGATCGTGGAACCTACGAAATGAAGAGTTTTTATGAATTTCCTATTTTGGCGACCCTACAAAGTGCTAATTTTAAGCTTTTTTTATTAATAGCAAGTGTATTTATCCTGGCTTTTAATTCATTTTTTATTTATCTATTCATTTTCATCGAAAAAAAATTCTATATTTCTCAATGTAGAGATTCACGAATGACATTTTTTCATACTCGCTATGGCAATGGTTTCATGTACTATTTGATTCTTCTTGATTCGCACGGAATTGTAGTATTTCCATTTGTTGATAACTCGTCATTCTTCAGACATCACAAATTATGTTCTGACGTTTTGAAATTTAATCTTTTCTATTATTTAATACTGTTTGTTTATTTTTCAAGAGACTATCTGTGCAAGTAAAAATACTAATATTTGATCTCCCTTTTTGCTTTACCGTATATAATCTCTTATTCGAGAAATATTTTAGCTAAATTAATTCTCTAAAATTAATGAGCTGGTGATGAAAACTGTTTTTATATTTAAAATTTGATTCGACAATATTTAAAATCAGTTTGAATGCCGCGGAACGAAATCCATTACATTTATTGTTTTATCCATTATATTTATTTTAACGTGAGATAGATAATCCCTTTTTATCATGCTAAATGTTTCTCTAAATGAATATCTAAGAGTTTAGGTATAAAAAGTTAAATTTTTGCTACAGATAATACTATTGCTAGACCATAGGACACCATAACACCAAAATCGATGATTACCTCATTTTTTAATGTTAAATTTGATAAATAAAATTTAACAATTTGACGCCTTACTGTGATTTTATAAAACTAAACTGAATTTCTCCAAGTATAATTTCATTAACATTTTCTAACTTAAGCAGCATATTAATCTATATGAATAATATTAATATTAACATTAAAATTATGTAACAAATTTTGAGTGCGAATCTTCTTTTAAATTCAAGGAAAATCCATGCATATCTATGTATATTTTCTAAGTAAAACTATTCCTACTATTTAGCTGCTTGGCTAACTATTATGTTGTAAACTAATAATTTTTTTCAAAAACTGTGGATATTTGATGCATAATTTATGTAGAATAAATAAAATATGAGTAATTTTTTAGCCTCATTTAACCCAGCATTACCCAAAATTGCAGTTGAATGCTACCTATTTATCAGACGCATTACTTCTTATGGATTTCATGATTCATCTGACGGAATTCTTCTCTTTCTAAATCGTCTTTAGAGTGGATATGTGATTGGAGATGAGATGCTTTGCTTATGTGAGGGGGGGCATCGAAATTCCTTTCAGAAGAGTTCATCTCATTTATCTCTTCTACACTTGGTAATTCTTTAAGAAGTTTAGAAGGAATAAAAAGATCTTCTTTAAAGTCAGTCAGCAGAAAAAAAAATCGAAATTTAGTATTAATTGGATGAAGAGATGTAAATCTCATTAAAAAAGATATATTTGTGATTAATTTTTTTTCAAGTAAAAATTGAGCTTGGGAGGTCTTACTTCCATCTTTAAAACTTGTGCAATATTTACTTCGTAAAATTGGTTTAGAAGGCTTTATTTTAAATACATAATGCATATATTTTTTTAATTAATAAAAGACAAAATTTAAAAAAAATTAATTTAATATTGATAAGAGAATAGGTTTAATATTTCATTAACATCAATTGCAATAACATTAACATCAATATTAAATTAATTAAATCAATTGCATGTGTTCTTGCAATATATTTAATTTTTTTCAAATGTAAACGCTGAAATGAAATTTAACCTATTCTTATTATTTCCTCAACGATTTTTTATTCTTAAAAGTTAAAGAAAATGGGTTTTATTTATTATCTTGAAAGTTTATCTGAGTTATACAGAAAATATAGAAAGTCCCAATACCAGAAAAACAACACGATAATTATGCATATTGACACAATTTTATTTTTAGTAGCATAATCAAGTCATGAGATTTGACTTTATTGGAAAGGTTCATATAACCAATAAACACAATTATTGAAATTGTTTAATCACAATATAGTATATATTAATAAAATAGTATATTATCAGTGTCTATTTCAGTTTGATATTTAAAATTATATTACACTGTAACAATTTTAAATTTCAAAATATACGAAATAGTTTAAATTGAAACTATACACAATTATATTCCATTTGAGTTTAATGATTTCTACAGGTATAAAAATTATTACAATTAATAAAAATATTTTTAAAGTATTTAAAAGTATAATGCAACTTACTATAAACAGATATGTTCCTGTGCACTTGAACGCACCCGAAGAAAGGTTCATCCGCAGAAACTTGGCAAGTGAATCGGCCTTCAGTCTCCAGAGTCACATTTGTCAAATAAACTGTACTTCGACCGGATTTCGATAACTGAAAATTAAAAGAAAAACATTCAAATGGATTATACTTCTTGAGAACTTCGACTCTTTTTTATTTACTAGCATTAAATAGTACATTTGAATGAACATAAAAATGAATAAATACGAAAAGAAGAATATATTATTGTGATAAAAGAAATATGGCATAGTTGCAGAATAAAGTAAAATATTTGAATATATTGATTAAAATTTATTATATAGTTCTTGGATTAATCTTATCCGCTTGCAAAACTTTGCCATCAACATGTTTTCCAATCATTAATATAAAACTTAAAGTCGTTGTATGAAATTATTTTAGATCTTTATAAATTTTCTTTTATCTATTTATTGGGCTCAAAACAGTGACTACGAAGAGATAATTTTAACTATGAAAATAAGAAACAAATGGCAAAATGCTATATCAGACATCACACAGGATTTTTAAGACCATTTTCGTCTAATATAAATATAAATTCATTTACACTTTTATACCAATAAAATTAATGATCATCATCTAATTTTCTTTTAACTGTAAATTTGTATTTCAAACAGAATAATATTTTGCTGGTGTAAATCAAAATGATAAGAAATATTAGCAACTGAGATTTTCAGTAGTTATTAACTTTTTTAATTGTTTATTTTAATATATATATAATGCAATTAAATATTAACTATCATCTAAACTAAAAATTGGTCTCTAGTTTTTGTACAGAGATTATGTATAGTATTGTAAAGAGATTATATTACTTCATTGAGTAAAGAGATTAATATCTGGGATTTGTTTAAAAATAGTTGTTAAAACAAAAACATAATACTGCTGTGCTTCTGAATTTGTTAGCATGATACACCTTAATATTGGTTTTAATTAATTTCATTTTAAATTAAATGCTTGAAATTATAATTACAATACTATTATGCTAGTATTTTCAACTTATTTTAATTTACAAAAATAATTTATTTCACTCCTTAAATAATAGTAATGGATGTATAAATTTTATAAATGAAGTAAATAAAAATAGATTTTTTCTGTTACTCTTACTAGAGTATATTTACGGAAATCTTGCCACGTTTTATATATTTTCATCATAAGTTTTCTTCATTTTAGTTATCAGAGCACGTATCTGAAGGAGATAATTGAATGGAACCAGGAGTCGTGATAAAAGTCCTTATACTTTGGTATAAAAAGCAACTTTTAATCTGCAATAAATCAAGAAAATAATTGCCATAAAATATCTCCGACTATGATTCAAAACAATGATAAAATTTGAAGTTAGCTTGAAAGAGGTGCAATTTCTACTTTAATATTTATATATTTCAAATTTTTTAAAGGTATGTTTCAATAATTTTCAAATGATGAAGCAAAAAAAAAAAACTTAATTCTATTGTCTCATCAAATTGTTTTATTATTCTATTATTTTATACTTTTTAAAAGTTTTTTGTATTTGGAAACAATAAAAAAAATATTCAAAAATAAGTCATATGAATTTTAAGGAATAAATATATATATCGTATTTAAATAAAAATAAGAAAAATTTTGATCTCTGAAACAAAATAACGAATAATAAATAATATGAAAAAATCTTGAAGGCTAATTTAGCAACTGTTTCCATTTTATGTTAAAATAAATTACTTTACTGATTCGTATTTAAATGAAAAAAGATTTATTTATACTTTCCATAAGACTGTACTCTCTATTTGGCCGGTAAATATCCTAGACTTATTACTTCTTTTAACCTGAATGGAGAAAATTATGTAAGGGTTCAGATAAATACCTGTCTTTAAGTTAAACTACTTTTTTTTCATTAATAAAAAAATTTATGTATTTATTACAGAAGACAATAAATGCATTCTGCCAATTAACAAAAGGAATTAATAAACAATAAAAATTTTCAAAAATTACTGTCATATGAATTTTAAGGAATAAATATATGTATCTTATTTAAATAAAAATAAGAAAAATTTTGATTGTTGAAACAAAATAAATAATAATAAATAATACGAAAAAATCTTGACAGCTAATGTAGAGTTGTTTCTCTTTTATGTTTATATAAAAGCTTTACATTTTGCGTATTTAAAGGAAAAAGGGTTTATTTTTTTTATAAGACTATGCTATCTATTTCGCCTGTAAATATCCTATCTTTATTACTCTTTTTGCCCTGAATGGAGAAAATTATGTAAGGGTTCAGATAAATACTTCTTTTCAAGTTAAACTACTTTTCATTCATTAAATAGATAATATTATATGCAATAAATGCATTATAATAATTAGTAAAAGGAATTAGTCAATATTTTTTCCCAAAAATTTTCAAACGAAATAGTCAAAACTTCAAGACGGAAATACAGAGAGGCAGATGGATGTACAGGAACACACAAGTTGACAATAATATCTTTTCACAATTATAGTTATGCCCATAACAAAACTGCTTACTAAACCACACTAGATAAAGTCGAGGAATTATAATTTAACAAGTAAATAGTAGAAAAAAATAGTATTATATTATTATGTTTATTGTTGGAGGTCCAAAAATTTGAATATTTTAGATGAAATAAAATAGATTGTATTTTTTTTCTGTGAAAAGGTTATATTTAATGGTTAAATATTTTTTAAAGTTTATAGTAGTGGAAGTACCATGTACCAGAAAGGCATGTTACTAAATAAGGATGAATGAAATCCAAAATTCTGATAGTACTGATCTTCGAAAAAAACATCAATATGTATTTCGGGATAATATGTTGTTTTCTTACACATAAATACAACTAAGGGGAGATGAAGAAATGGGAGAAAAGACAAGAGCTAATTGAATGGAAAGTAATCTGATTTTATATTTTCCCTGCAATGATGTAGTTTCTCCTATTTCTAGCTCATCTGCAGTAAGAGTATTTCATAGGTCAATGAAACAAAGTATAGATATATATTAATGATATAAGTTTAAATTTATGTTATTCTATATTCGGTCAATAAATATTTTCATTTAACAAGAACTCTTATTTCTTAAATGAAAAATATCAGATTTATGTTGTTTTAAATGAAATTCATATATTGTAATTACAAAACAATTCAGATTAGTTTTTGATGACATTTGAATTGCGTTGATTGATATTTGTCTAACCAATTATTTGGATCAGTCTATCAAAAAAAATGTAAAATTTCAATCACTTAAATACAAATAAATAAATAATAAACAAATGTAATGCTAGTAATTCTATTTTTAAGAACAAAAAAAGTTTTTATACAGCTAAAGTTTTATGAGCAGCATACTTTTTAAAGCTCTGTTAGTAAGAAATTTTTTTTGAAAGAAATGAAATTCTCTTCAATATAATATCAACATTAATTTTTTGAAAAATCCAATTAATTCCTTAAAATATAACCACATGTTAAATTGAAAATTAGAAATTAAAATAAATCTTAACATCATTCTACAATTGATTTTTTATTAACAGAATACTTTTTAAAGCTTTGAAAGTAAGAAACATTTCTTGAATGAAAAGAAATACTCTTCAATATGATATAAAAATTAATTTTCTGAAAAATACAATTAATTTCTTAAAATATGAACGCATGTTAAATTGAAAATTAGAAATTAAAATAAATCTTAAAATTATTAATAGGCAAGCAACATAAAACCAGAAATGGAAACAAAATTATCTGAAAGGCGAAAAATTATCGTAACCATATGAAAGGGAAGTCAAATTATGTTAACCTACATGAGTGATAACTAATAATTAAATATAAAGAGAGATGTTTTCCACCTTTACTTCAGTAGACATATGGAATTAAAAATAATAACCAACTCTTGAAGAATAAGGAAGAAGAAAGAATAACTTCATAAAATCAATATTTAGACATTTTGTATTGAGACAATATCATTTTCAAATTTATTATTTATCTGAATAATGTTTTTTTAATTACATTGATTTAAAAGGTGTATGTTGATTTGTAAACTCAGTTTCAATTTGCTGCAGTTCTGTACAAAAACTAATGAGATTAATATCAAATCTTATCTAGTTTTTGTTAAAAAATCTTTTATAATTGCTTTTTTATTGTTTTTAAGGGCAGTTGTATAAATATATAATGTTTAGAACTATAAACACGAAATAGAAATGATCGTAGCCTATCTTATAGTCATTAATTGAATATCGAAATATTAAGTTTTCAGTAAATAATATTTTACCAATCCCAACTAATAGAGATAATTTTACTGATTTCTCTAACATCCTAACAGCGTGAAGAAATTAGTGTCTCTGAAGTCAATATTCTTCAAACTCCCCAACCGAATTATTGTATAATTGATACAATATTAGTTTTATTGATTTAGTCTTATAGCTATTTAATCAAAAATCGATTTTTTAAAAATATCTTAATAGCTATGAAAAATACTTCATTTCATGTTTATCATAAAATGCAAAAAAAGTTTGTTTTCAATGTTTTTAGAAATATTTCATAGAAATATTAGGAATAAATTCTTTAGAAAATGGAAGTAAGAAATCCTTTGAAATAAAAATATCGACTGTAAATTGTGAATTTTTTTAGCCATTTTAAAATGAAAAAAAAATGTTTGAACATTTTTCTCATAAAATTAACCTTTTTCCTTTAGAATAAAAATTTTCAAATATTTTTACATAGAAAACACATTTTTCACTTATTAAAATCTATGCCATATGTTAAGATCAAAGAATGCTTATAGAACGAATTTTTCAATTTATATAAAAAAAGAAGAAACTTTTCAATTTATATATATATTTGAAAGAAGGATACATTTTAAATAATTATATCTTTCAAATACGCCCGGATTCTCAAACATTTAGCATAAACAAGAGGTATTTTTCTTGACATTCATCATTTTGACTGTATAATTGGATGGGATATAATTTTTAATATAAGTGAAAATGTGAAAAATATTATAATTTCTATTAATTTTTCTTTCCGGCTTTTTCTAAAGCATTTCAATTTTAATAAAGTGAATCAAATGAGTTCCGATAAAGAAGATTAATTTTTTTCCTGAATATGTAAATAGTTTTATCTATACCAATATTTAAAAAACTTTTGAATTTATTATTTCCAAATATTTTTGTTTAAAGCAAACATGATTTCAAGGTTAGAAATATGTTAGAGAATTTTAAAATGTGGATGAATCCTTAAGACTAAAGTAACTTTGAATAAAAAAAATTAATGCGATAACTTCTAGATTATTAATTAATTCTTCGAATTCCTCATTTCATTCAAGTTTTAATTTAAGGGGATTCATCATCAAATATTATTGATTTCATTAATTTTAATAAAAGGAAATTATAATTTAAAATTCTTAGACTTCATTAAATTTAATTGATTGAAATGTTGATAGAAATTTAAATAATATTCTATCTTAATATTTTCATATTTCAAAAGCCTCAAAAATGAATCCTGCAAAATTTAATAAATTTTCATTTACAGTAATCTAGTTAACTCAATCGAAATTATATTGCTTCTAACAATAAAAAATAACGATCTGTGTCTTTCCCCTGGGTAGGAAGAATGGGAAGTCTCGTTAGAATTGAGAAATTCAAGCCATTTCTATGGCTGATTCGAAAAATAATCGGAAATTTAAAAACGCAGCAAGTTATTTCGAAATAATAGTAGAGGAACATTAAATAAGGAAATCGGAGTTTTATAAGGCAATAAAGTTTAATTAATGCCATTTTTGGATACTTTTTTTTGAAAAAAAAAGAAAATATTTATAAAATGTGGCTGATATGCCCATTAAAAATTTTTTATACGAATTTAAAACTAATAATTTAATTAAATTACAATAAAGTATACAAATTTATTTTCCTTATTAAATTTTCAAGCAGAATCTTATCTCTAAATATTTAGAAATTAGCTGTTCTAATTCAATTGCATTGGACACCTAGAATAAACGTTTTACAATCTACCATCAACTTTATTAAAAATTCCTTTCGTTGAAAGAAATATCTCTTGGAAGAATCCAAGAACTATTTTTGAAGGAATGTTGCAAATATTTAATAATGTTAGCAGCTTTCATAAATTCAAAAAGGAAATTGTTGCAACTAAACTTTTCATAAGTGCTGCTATTCTAATTGCATTGAAAAGTCATAAAATGCTCTCATTTTGTTTTGAGGCTTAGAGTGAATTGATCATTAACTTTAAAAATAGACTAGATGAAAGGATTTTAGATATCTGAAAAAGGTTTTAAGATAGTTAAAATGCCATCAGGAATTTTTCTTGATACTTCGTTTGGTTGACGGCATCTTGACAGTTAGAAAGAAGATCTCCTTCCTAATGAGATTTCTGAAAAGTCTTTTAGATGAAAAAAAAAAGTCTGGAAGTTTATAAAAATTACAAAATTCGTTATATATTTTAGAAAAATATTTTCTAACAATTTAGTGACTTTACTACTTGAATTTTATCAAAAAATATATTAAGTATTTGATAAACCTGATTAATTTTAAGAATATTCATATGATACATATTTAGAACCTATATTTAGCAAATCACTAATGATTTTCATATGAAATCCGTTTGCTTCTCTCAACAGGCTGAATAACTAACTCCCAATTCTTTATCAAATTTCGTAATCATCTTTTACAATCCTTTCTATGACATAGGCCCCTTTTGCAAGCCTTTCAAGCATGTAGATTCTGGCAGTGCAAAGGATCATTATTATAGCAATTCTAATAAAAACGAATTTACCTGTAAAGCCTCTATATCTTCTTTCTCTAAAGACTAAATGAATAAAAATATTTCAGAACTGATCATAGGAATTGTATAATGCTTTTATTACATTGTAAGAAAATCGCCATCTAGTGATCAAAATTTAAACTGCTTATTTTTTGCAAAACTTTCTTTTCACCATGGTTCGTATATCGCATAAATCAAAAATTTATGGAATACCTCTTCTAGAAGTGTTTTTTTAAATGATTTAAATAGGACCATTTGAAAAATAAGCATCCGGTAATAATAACATTTTGTATTCTACTGAGATAATAAAGATTCAACGAAATTAATATCATTAAAATAATTTACTAAAATGATTAAACTCTAAAAATGGTTGTGAACTCTTACACTGTTTTATACTTAATAGTGCACGGGTCTTTTCTAAATGTTGAAAAAAAACTCTTACACTATGAAATTATTTCCAATTGACGTCAACAACGTTTGAAAATGAAAAGCCAGGGCGTTTTACAAGCATGAATTTATTATTCTGCCACAGAAAACATGAATCACATCTTAGACTATAAAAACATAAAATTTGATTTTTCACAAAAAAGAAACCCTGTCGCTGCATGTATAGTTATAATATTTTAGCTGCAATCAATGTGCCTCTAATGTCATCAGAGAAGATCTACGAAGCTTGTACTGACTGTATGCAAATGAGTGATACCATGGCCTAGAATTGAAAAAATAACAAAAAACTTCAAAATATCTAACATTAGTTTTAGTAAATAAATTAAAAGGTAAGGAAAAAATTTGTATTTAATTTTTGAAAAATACTACCTGAGTAAAATACTGCTATTCAGTCAAATTATTTCTTTTTTTAAATATTTCTATTGAAATCATTTGCTTTACTGAATCCATTATAATGAAATTTATTTTTTTTCAAATATTTAACTAAAACAGCTCTTTACTTCATAAAGTCATTGTATAATAAATTAAAACGCAGAAATAATGACTTCAGCTTCTAAACAATGGTCATAAGGTTTTTCAGAAAAGAAAAAAAATCTGCTTGTAAAAAAATAGTTTTCAGAGAGAAAGAAAGTTAACCTATTCGACAGTAACAAAGGAAGTTTTTAAAATCGTGATTTTTTTTCAAATCTGATATGGATTGAGGCTGCTATGTTGCTGTTCAGGTAACGAATACAATAAAGAGACGTATTCGAAATTGAACAATTATTTTTTGAATACAATTTTGAATTCTGGTCATTAATATATTTTATTCTCAGGAAAGAAATTTAAAAAAAGAAGAAAATGTTGTTTTTCTCATAACTAAGATTTTAATAGCATTTTTATTCTTAAAGAATGTTGAAGAATTATTAGCATTATTTACACAGTAGAAAAGAAATGAAAAAAGCGCACACATGTATGGAAATTTCCACGTACTAATGCTAGCTAAATGTTTCATTCTACTACTTTATAAGAAGAGATATACCGAATATTATTTTCATGTAAACCCACTGTTAATATAAGGCGTGTGGGTGAAGGACAGGGCATGACTATGTTAATGTGTTAATATTATTACAAGTCAAATTATTTAATCCAGAGCTCCCAAATTGTGTTTAAATATATTTTTGAGAATGAGACTGTAAAATTTTAGAGATATTTAAAAGTTCAAAAATTTATTGTTTGAATATCAAAGGAGATTTTAATATTATGTCTAAACAAGATCTCAAACTAGTACTGAAAAATTTTATTGTTTAGAAAATACTAAAATTCTTGAAATGTAGTTTCGAAAATCAATTTATTTACCATGCTTAATTTTTCACAAGCGATTTTTAAAATAATTTTTATTTAGTATTTAAATGAAATTGTGGTAATTAAATGTAAATTATAATAGATTTTATCATTTTATCAAATATTTAATCAATTTTTCTAATTTTTTAAAAATCCGAATAAAGCTTTTATGTATCTAATGCTTAATTTAAACGAGCAATAAGAAAATGAAATTCTGGGGAGATGACGTGTAATTGGAAAGCAGGTTAATTTTACGGTTAAGTTTTAAATGTCCTTATAATTCCAAGGAACCTTAATTTTAGTAAAAAAGTTCAATTACTTACTAAATAAAACATTTATAAAGTATTTAAAATAATACGCTTTTGACGTCCAACATTTGAGGCTTAAAAATATTTTTAAGGAAAGATAAACATCAAACTTACATACAAAATTTTAATGAAAATTAAATATTTTTACAAACCATTTAATCACCAAAATCATTTTGAAATAAATAAATATAAATATATTGTGCATTCATTTCAAGAATTTTGGTTTAGAAGCCTTTTATTTAACATTCTGCTGTTCCGATAGTTTTAATAACGCATACTTTCTAAATATCTCTTCAATTCATTTAGTTTAAATTCCTTTTCATAGATCTTTAATATAATGTGTCGACTTCGAATATCTTTAAGGAAGTTCATTAATAAAGTTCTTCGTTCAAATCGAGAATGATGTGATTCAATAACTTGTTTGCTTTAGGAAGCTCGTGTTCAAAAAGTCTTTTAACTCACTTTATTTAACTTTTAGAATTACTTGATTGCAGTTTCATATAGATGTTTACATATTCAATAAGATACACATCTTATTTAAGCATATTAGATCTGTTTCCTTCCAATTTATCTGATGTCAGCATTAATACCTTCTATGAAAGGGTCAAATAGAGCTCTTTTCTTTAGATGATAAAAAGAAACCCCAACTTTATCTGGTATTTTGATGGTGAAGGAATATGCATAGTAATTATTAATTTAGAGATTTTACGAAATTCTGATCATGTTCTCAAATATGCATTCTCTTACAAACAGTTATTATCAATTATTAATTATATATATATATATATATATATATATATATATATATATATATTCAAAATATTTATAAAATATACTTAGTGAGAAAGTATTGAATATAAGTGCCATTATATCAAATTCATATCAAAAGAAACATGATATTCAAGAAAAAATAGACAATATATTTATTTTTCATAAAATAAAAGCAAAGATTAAATAAATTCAATTCTTAAAAGTTCTTTATTAATAATAATAAAAAAATGTTTGCTGAGATTTCATCGACCTTACGTTATATTGTTTGTTATGCTTTTGAAGGAGGGAGGGGTAGGTTAACACAAAATATCTTGAGGGAGTTCCATAAAGTTTCATTTCATAAATTGGATTTATTTTAAAAAATAAATCAGACGGGAAAATATCACATTAGGTTTATACTCCTCAACTTCTTTCCAAAAAATCTCTTTCATTCTACTGTCTTATAAATAACTAATTCAATGTAAGAAAACTGTAGATCAACAGTAGATTAGAGTATCTATTATTAAACCTATGAAGCTGGAAGATTGCAAGGGTATGACAAACCAATGAAAAATTTATCCACTCTCAAACTTTTCTCAAAATGTTTTACCCACCATGTATATGGATAAATTTTTTTCTACCTGGCAATCGAAAATAAAAGAAATCAATATGTTTCAACTTAATGCTGAACTTATAAAAACAGAAAATTATTGCTTATTTATCTAATATTTCTAAAACATGTCATTAGAATGTGCTAGCATGTATTATGAAAGCGAAAAAATAACTTAATTAACCATATATTCAAGCATAAAAATTTTGTCAATGGTTTGTACTAGAAAACAAATGAACAGGATTGCTTGAGGAAAAGTTTCTTCAAGCTGAATGATACAATATTGTCCATCAAAGGAAGGAACTGTCTCTTATACTCCTAGAAATGATCGAATAATTTCGAGATATTTCCTGACTGCCTGACCTCCTCATTGTGCAGAGGAAAAAATATGTGAAACATCCTGAATTGAATGCAAAATAACATGTAATGCTGTTGCAATTTCCAAAAAAAAACATCTTAAAGTTGAAATCACTCAACAAAACCCTTGTGATTAAAGCAAATGGAATATACATTGAATAAATCCCTACCAAGTCCTGCTTTGATGGACAATAGTGGTGGTAGGGTGCCCCTGAAAGGGGTGGGTGAAATACGTCGGGAGTGTATTCTCCTGGCAGGGCCACCCTAGATGTGAAGGCCACCCCATTTGTCGTGTTAAAATTTAGCAGGCCCTTTGAGAAAAAGTCAGACTTCAGCACTCGTGGTTCCTCATCAAATTGAAACTAGTTCTTGCCCGTAGCCATGGATCAGTCACAATTAAATGGGTTCCATGCAGCATTGTCCGTCTCGATGGGTAAACAGGGACATGAACAGAACTTAGACAGAGGGTCCTGCTTGTCAAGGGATTTACAGTCTCCGTCATGTAGTGTAAGAAAGAAAGAAAACTCCGCATTTTACAATGTAATATAAATGGATTGTGTACTTCTGCTTCTATGATTAATCTGAAAAGTTATGCACATTACCAATGTTCGGATATCGCTTCCCCTTCTCACATCATCGATTGTATTGTTGCCTGCATGAAGCAATTGATGGACGAGAATTGGAATGTTTTTTCTCTGCTTGTGCGACATGGTCTCTTGGTTTAGAATGTCTAGACCAGAGGGATTAGCAACAATAACAAGATTGGATAAATGATATAATTCATTAAATACTATGTTTCATTTCTTCCCGTTACGTGCCGACTAACCCCCTGACTATTGAAGCTGGTATTGTTAATTTTTATTGCTCTTTTATTTTTTCCGTTTTCCAAATAAGGTTTATCTGTCTAAATTTTATTCCCTATATAATTCATGTATAATCCCTAAATAATCGTGTATAATCCCTATGAAAGATGTTTCAATGTTTAAATTCATCATTCATGTATTTATTTACTTGACTTTGATATTTTATTTTGTAAATATTTAACAAAATATTTATTAATTTTCTAAAGATCAAGTTGATATATCTTGCAAGGGTTATGATAAACAGCTGTATATTCTATTTCGCGCAATTTACTTTGCTTAAGGCTTTTAATGCTCAATGTTTTTTAATAATTTAAACTAGATATTTTCAATTAAATATTTCAAATATTTTGCTTTTATATTTAAAATATCTAGTTTATAATTGGAATAACAATGTTTTTCAATAAAACATCGCAGTCTTCGCTGTATACTATTTCACAAAAGGTCCCTCAACAAAACAGAATCAACTTTTGTTCAAGAAAATATTTATTCTCGAGACTCGAATTTTAATCTGATAAGAAAACCAAAATCTAGAGATTTTGTATAAATAAAGACGAAATTTTTTCTGACATATTTATTGTTTATTCTATAAAATTTTTAATTATTCTTTTTATTTATATTAATTTTCATTCCCAACAAGCAAAATTGTTTTGATTAACTTTGATTTACATAAACTCTTCCACAAAGATAGAATTTATTTTTAAAAAAATTAATGAATTTAATCATAAATGTTACTTTCTTAAAGCAATCTATTTACAAGACATTTTAACAAGCACTTTCAAGAGACATATAGATGGTAATCAAAATAATAGAAAACAATTTATATTTATAAAGAATCCTCTATTAGTATGGCGTATTACACCTTTGGCATGTAATACAGCTTGGATTCGCCTTGGAATCCAAAGTAGTGTTGAATAATGTCTAGAGAAATACTACATCACTTTTACTGGATATCTTGTGAAAGTTATGTGAGAGAAGTCGGCGGAGGATATCGATTCCGTATTGAACACTCTAAAACAGATCATAAAGTTCAACTATATTGAAGTCGGATGATTGTGTGGACAGAAGCAGATGTTTAACCTTCTCCCCATGATCATCAAACCATGACTGACCAGTCACGCTACATTGGTAGGGACATTATCAACTTGGAAAATTCCATTTCTTGCTGGTTACAAAATTTGCATCGTAAGGTGAACCTGGTCAACTAAATGTTCTCTATATCTCTTCCTAGTGCTCCTTCC
>JAOUZG010036171.1:366271-384052 GCA_026289955.1 Argiope argentata
GTGTGTGTGTGTGTGTGTGTGTGTGTGTGTGTGTGTGTGTGTGTGTTGATTATCCAAAAATACTAGTAATATATAATTTTCTTTGAATCTCTTGCATATATATATATTATGATTTATTGTGGAATTGATTACTGATAATGATCATTCCTTCAAAATAATTATATGTATATCTATAATTATTTTATAGGAATAAATTAATTATTCTCACGAAATATCAATTATTTTTAAGAGTTTCAAAGGAAATTATATACAACTTTTTTACATACATTTCTATCAAATTAATTGATAAGCAAAACAAGGTGCATAAAAAGACAAAACATGCAAATAATGATAATAAAAAACACAACATTACATAATAAAATTAACAAAATTGAGACTTAATTGGTAAACGTATTGGTAGATAAGCAATCTTGTTTCACTTTTTAACCTTATGAATGGCAATGGTATGAATTTTAAGTAATAGTGTTTTAAAAATTTTAATTTTGAAATTAATTGATTAAACAAATTAGAATCATTATAATTCATGTTAGTTTCGAAATTTTTTCAAGCGTTGTTAGTTAAAAGAATCAATTGCACAAATCTTATTCAAAGTAAAAAATGTATCTAAATGAATATCGATGAGTTCGATAATCGTGATTGAATTTTGTCCTCGAAATATTACAATTATTTGGTTCAAAACCGAAATATCCAAGCCTTAATTTTCCCTTTTAATTGTTAAGAACGTGTTCTATTGAAGGTGGTGTGCACCAAAAAAGTGCTCTAAAAGCTTTTACAGCTTTTTATTTCGTTTTTTATACCAATGCAAATGTAATTGTTGATAGATTATGAAACACTTGAAACACAGTTTTTTAATGGACTATTTTAATTTAAGTAATTTTCATATTAATAATAATAATATTAATAATTTGTTTCAAAGTAACTTGTTAAAATCACAGGATTTCATGCTACATGAAGTAGCTGTCTCAAAATGGTAAAATGTAATCATTCCTTACAAGATGAAGGAGTTATGTCAGATATACGTTACATTTTGTTAGTTCAATGATAATTTCAATAAATCTAAAAATGATCGTAAACAACTTTATTCTGCATGGAACATTTCGAAAACTGAATTGTTTATTCCATAAATGATGGACGGTAACTTTCAACTCAGTGAGACCATGAAGACCATAAGTCAGGATGATTTTTCTGTTTTGGCTTTCTTCCACATAATTCACTTCCAAGTCATCAAACCAATATTTTCTAAAATTTTCGATTGAATGGTCATAGTCAGTGACGCTGCACTGATCCCATTTGTCATAGGTCTTCGAGTAAGTCAAAGCAGTCTATTCAGATGACGTTCGAGTTTCAATCTAGGGTAAATGGCCTGGATCAAGTTATTGTGTTTCAGTGGAACTCGTCTACCTGTATTAACAGAGTTGATTCCCTGGGTAGAGTAGGACGTAATTTCTCGGTCAACTTCTCTTTGCATTTCAAGCATGATTTAAGCCAGATTGGCCTTTAAGAGGATTACGTCCAGAAACAAGACTCTCCTTTAACATTAGTGGACATCTGAGCGAGAGTGGTTAAACTAAATAAACATTCTTTATAAAATTATAATCTTATTTTAAAATTATATTATCTGACTATATTTGATTGGTTGTTTATACAATTTAAGAAATTATGAAGAGATGTTAAAATTAAAATTATTTATGAGTATCGAATCCTAATTCGATATCCATGGAACGATTATGGAAATGGATGGAATTTGTAGTAATTCTAAAAAATGCACTCCTATATATAAAGAACTTTCTAATAACTTTCATATATCCATCTTATTTTACATAAAGATTTAAATGTTGAAACATATTGCATTAAGTAATGTAAAGTTAGAAAAAAATGTTAAAGAGTTTTTACATCTCTTACTCAATATTAAAATTGAAATGAATAATAATTAATTTTAAATTCTGTATTATAAAATTATATTATCTCATAATAATTCTGCTTTACATATTATATTTAAAATTTTATTTTATACATAACATTTTATAAATCAGCGATATTTCAAATGATCATATCATTTCGTTTAGTCGTATTACTTTCAGAAATTTATTAGCTAACAAGCTTATAAAAAAGTGGTATTTTAATGCAAGTTTTACAATAATTCATTTTTTAATCGCATTTCTTTCTTCGCTTCCTTCGAATTAAAACTTATTGACAGAACCAACTTTTTCAATTTCGATATTTATTTTGAAGGTAGGCAAAGTGTATTTATCAATGTACTATGCAAAATAAAAATTGGATAATGGAATTTTCATATCACAGAGTTATGATTTGTTTAGTAAAATTTCATTAATTAGATTGAAAAAAACTATTGTTCCAGCTTGAAAGATATGCAATCAAAATAATTAGACATTGGTCAGTTTTACAAGCTTGTACTATTATCTGGTGAAATTTATTTCCTTAGATAACCATCTACTGTAAACTTCGGCTTATCCGCAGAATGAGACTTGCATCAATATCGAATACAAATAAATATGAGGATTATTCACAAAATATTTGACAAACTAGATGAATAAGCACAGGGAAGCCTTTACTTTTTATATATAAAATGAATTTTAGAGGATAAAAATATTTTACTAATTGATGGTTTCTATTCTTTTGAAGGAATTAGTCATTTTTCGGTTAAGGAATATCCCATTAACACTTATGTTTGGAGCATTTTAATACCACTGTGTAGTAAGAAACTGCAAATTATCGAAATATTAGAAAACTAGAGTATATTGTATTTAAAAAAAATGTTTATCTTTCCCTTCTTTCAAATTAATTTTTTTGGCAAAACTGACCTTCTACGATTTCAATATTTATTTTGAATGTATATAAAGTGCATTTATCCATGAACTATGTATGGAGTTTTCATATCTCAGAGATTTGATTTGTTTAAAAATGTCATTAATAATTATTACATTATACAAATTTCATCACTATTTGTTTTAAAAAATGTCGTTAATAATTAATGCAATATATAAATTTCATTATAATTCGTAAAAAAATTAATTAATTATTATTAAAATATATAAATTTTACTATTATTTGTTAAAAAAATTCATTAATAATTATTACAATACATAAATTTAATTCGGATTTGTTAAAAAAATTCAATAATAATTACTACAAATTATAAATTTCATTATGATTTGTTTAAAAAAATCCATTAATAATTATTACAATATGTAAATTTCCTTATGATTTGTTTAAAAAATGTCATTAATAATTATTACAATATACAAATTTCATGATAATTTGTTTAAAAAATTTCATTAATAATTATTACAATATATAAATTTCATTATGATTTGTTTAAAAAATGTCATTAATAATTATTACAATATATAAATTTCATTATGATTTGTTTAAAAAATGTCATTAATAATTATTACAAAATACTAAAGTCATGATGATTTGTTAAAAAATGTCATTAATAATTATTACTATATATAAATTTTATTATGATTTATTAAAAAATCCCTTAATAATTATTTCAATATATAAATTTCATTATAATTTGTTTTAAAAACTTCCTTTTCTGCAGATTATCGATATATAAGAAAATTGGAGTACATGGTATTTGAAGAAAAATGTTTATTTTCTGATATATTAAGGTACAATCATATACTGTAAATGAATTTTATTAATTTTTAGAAAATGAGTTGTTTATTTGGTCATACTTTTCATTGATTCTTTTACACTTATCTCATTAATATTCCGCTATATTCTTGTCTAGGAAGTGAAATAATTTTTTACCTAATTTTCAATACATACATTTTTCTTTGATATTTGTTTTCAAAATGCTATAATTGTAGTTAAAAGTGGCAATCACTAACCATACTTTAAAAATTTTCCAATGTACGTTTGGTTACAACAAATCAGATGGGAAGATTTGATTATGTAAATTTTCTTTACTTAATTATTTATATATTATTTGAACTCTATTATTATAAGGGAAAATAGATTAAACATTCTCTTGAGCCTTTGTCAGGATTACGAAATAAATCTACAATAAAATTATATAATAAACAACCCTCACTGAATTTCCCATCAATTCAAGATGTAGAAATTAAAAGATTTAGGAAAGGTTTTCGAAATCCGTATCACGCTAGATTACCATAATTAATCTTATTTAATACTGTGAATATAAAAATGTGTATTAAAATTTGTCTTGCAACATTTAGCTAGTACTGAAGCAGTTCAAATCAATTTAGCTATTTGAAAATGATTCAGTAAATTTTCGTTTTCATAACACATGCTAGCACATTCTAATGACATATTTTGGAAATATATTAATAAGCAATAATTTTCTGTTTTCATCTTATCGTAACTTCAGCATTAAGTTGAAACAAAATGATTTCTTCTATTTTCGAATGTCACATGGATAAAAATTTATCCATATACAAGGTGGGTAAAATACTTTGAGAAAAGTTAGAGACTGCGGATAAATTTTTCATTGGTTTATCATACCCTTGCAACCTTCCAGCTTCATGGATTTAGTAATAGATACTCTAATCTGCAGTTGATCTACAGTTTTCTTACATTGAATTAGTTATTTATAAGAAAGTAGAATAAAAGCGATTTTTCGAAAGAAGTTGAGGAATATAAATCTAACGTGGTATTTCCCCGTCAGATTTATTTTTAAGATAAATCCAATTTATGAAATAAAACTTTAGGGAACTCTCTAAAAATATTTTTTTGTTAACCTACTCTCACTCCCCTCAAAAGCATAACAAGGTCGATGAAATCTCGGCAAACATTTTTTTTATTAATAATAAATAAGTTTTAAGAACTAAATTGATTTAATCTTTACTTTTATTTTATGAAAAAATAAATATAATGTAGAATTTTTCTTTGAAAAAGGTTTAAATAGTAAATTAGAAAAAAAAATAAAACCCTACGTCTTTTTTAGGCATTTATACTTTGAAAAGAATTTAAATATATTTTTTTCATTCTAAAGAAAATGATGGTGTCTAGATACTGCGAACTAAACAGTGCAATGTTTAATTACGCTAAACTGCTTAGCTATTGATTAAAATTCAATCAATTTCTTAATAAAATGTTTATTCAGCTCCTGATTTTAAGCACATGCTAACTAAAATTAATACATTTCACCAAATTAAATCAAGATGAAGAAACTTTTTATGAGCCAAGAAGATTGCTAATATTAATTAAGTTCTGCTATATGAATCGTTGCAGAGCTCTTATAAATTACCGTTGTGTAAGAATAAAGATAAAACTTCTCATAATGGCTTGATATGGGTACGAATTTGTAAAATTGTTTCCTTGATAAGTTTGTCTTATAGAAAGAAAGTTTTTCAGGTGTTTTAATGGATGATGACAAGCCAGTGACAATGTTCTTCCATCATGGCGAAATATTTGACAATTATTTGGAGAATAATTGACGAATTTAGGAACCTAAGTCGCCAAGATGAGTGTTCAAGAATGCTCAAGAGTTATGAAAAGGCTTAATGTCTGCATTACGCCTCAGAATCTTATTTCTCTGGAAAATTTTAAATCCTTCAATTAAATTTATATAGGCAAAAGGAATACTTTTGGCCAAATTAATTCTGCTATTGGCAGTTGACCATAGAGCTAGATTTCTATCTGTTGTAAAATAGCAATTTTGTATTATTATCTGTGTTTAATAACCATAGCTTTATACTTTTTTTCGTAATTATTCAATTATAAATTATTGTATATGCTGTAAAATATTTACAACAAAAATGCAATTTTATAGGTTTTATTGCATAAAGATTATTTATTATTATTCAAATTAATTAATTGAATTATAAAGTAACTGCTCTATCAAGGTTCAAATATTTGACCTTCTATGCTAAAATGAGAATTCATGAATAAATTAAATTTACAACGTCTAGTTTGTTAAATTTCTTGAAAGTTTATGTTACATTTCAGCATTCATTGAAAATAAAATTTTTAAAGAAATAAACAAAGTTCCATCTCATGTGATATTCATTTACATTGTTAATTTAATTTTTGAAATGGTACTTCTCAAGATATTTGCTGATTGCATTTGCATTTTATGGAACCGTTTGAAGTATCAAAAGATCAAATGCACTGATTCAAGAAATTGTAAACTAAAGAATATAAATATTTCGAATGAGATCGATAATTCGAATGAGTGCAACGAAGTTACGTAGTTTCAATTTTATAAATATGCTTTAATACAAGGTACAGAATTTTTAAAATGAATCATTATCGTTAGTGAAAATGAGGAAGTAGAATTCGAAGGAAACAGTTTGGGAATTGCAAATAAGTTTTATTGTTCTTAGCACCAGTATAATTTTGAATGAGGAGATCGAGACTAACTATTTTGTAATATAAATTTGAAATTTCGTCAAGTTTTAAGCAAATTCAATACTTTAGGTATACTGGAAATTATACTATGAATGAAAACATAAAATGTTATAAATATAAATATATTATATGAATACTTTTAAACTGTAACAAATACACAAGAAAAAAGATTGTATATTTTAAACTTAAATAACATAAAAAAGGAGAACAATGTTATTAATATATGAATAATTTCTCTCAACGACAATAATTATAAGAAAAATAAATTCAATTCATGATTCATGAGTTTTAAAAACTTCACTTATTTAAAATAATCTATTAATATTTTGGTTCCTAATTGGGATGAATTAATTGCAGAAAATGATATTGCCTTTTGCTTAAAATCTCGGTAATGTTCACTAAAATGCTATTCTAAATTACAGAATACAATAGAAACTGTAGTTTTTAAAGGCGATGAATTGCCATTTATTGTATTCACTTAACTCTATTCTTTTATGAATATTTGGTTATTTTTTTACTTTTCATTATTTGGCTAGTATTAGTGGAAACTAAGTACCATTTTTAATTTTCCCAAATGTTTTATTTGAAACTTTATTAATATACTGTTAGAATATATTTTCCTTTTATGTTTTCTCTTAAATATATATTCCAATCATTTCTAAATGTTTTAGTAGAAAGTAAGATTATTTATCAATACGGTGATAGTGGTCATTTGGAGATTATAAAAAAATTCACTATATTTAAGAAAAAGAATTAATAATTGCCGATGAATGGAAAGCAGAATTATTGATCAAGATTTAAGGCGACAAGGAACCTTTAAAATGACTTTTTGCAATTTTCACCTCAGCAATTCGAAATTTCACAGGCAATAAGAGTGACACTATAGGAGATGGCACGCAAAATTTTAGAGCATTATATTAATTTATTTCTGAGTTAGAGGGGGTTAATACACTATAATATTAGCGATAAATAACATTAATGAAAAATGTTCAAGACTCTCCAAATTTGTTCGAAAACGCTCCTATTTTATTTATACTTACTTCAACCCGTTTGAAACAAAATTCAGGATTAATCTTGAATTTTGAGTACTAAATATCAAAATTAATCGGTAAAACTGAAAACAGCTTAAATGTTTTTAAAAAATCATCAGTTTTGAGTTATTAAATTGGTTAATTTTGATATTTCCAGCTCAAACTTCAAGATTAATCCCAACTTTTCTTTCAAAAAGCTTAGAATAAGTAATAATAAAGATTCGGGCGCTTCCGAACAAATTTGGGGTGCCTGGAACATTTTTCATTAACGTTATTTATCGCTAATATTATATTATATTAACTCCCTAACTCATGAATAAATTAATATAATGCTTTAAAAAATTTCTGTCATCTCCTTTAGTGTTACTCTTCATGGCCTTATAAATTTAAAATTGCTAAGTTGAAAATAGCCTAAAGTCATTTTAAAGGTCCTTAGTCACCTTAAGACCAAAATTAGCTATCCTGCAGTAATATATTATTTACATTGAAATTTTAATTAGCTATGAATGTCCCGTTGTAATTAGTCTAAAAATTAAAGGCATTTTTTTACAGTTTATTAATATAAGCACTGACTCGGGCCTAATTTACTTAGTCCTTTCAGGAAAAACACTGAATCAGAAATAAGCCACACATTTTCCGAAACAAACTAAAAGTGTTTTAATTCCCCATTTTTTTCAGCTCAATTCCTCATTTTTTTCGAGTCAATTCCCCATTTTTTTTAAAATTAAATATGTTAAACAAAAAATTATAATAGTTCTGAGGATATAGAAGAAGTTGCTACAACTGATTTTGAGTAACTAAACACACGAACTGAATAATTTTTTTCAGATTGATGATGAGTTAAATAATTTTTGTCAGTTCTTTTTATATTCATTTTCGGAATTTATTAGCTACATTTTATTTTTATTAACCCTGTTTTTCAATTTCAATATGTTTTAAGACATATAATAACAATGTTTCTCTAAATTAAGGTTGTTAAGGATATTAGGTGATACACGCTTTGTTCAAAAGTATTTTCTTTATTTTTTTTAAATAAATCCTATTCTAATTTTCAGGGTTTAAGAAAAGAAATCTTTTATAATAAGTAATTTTCTGTTATTTTTTATTTACTTTTTAACTTTCTAGTCTTCCCAACATGTTTTTATACAGAAGATGCCTACTGGCATAATGGAAAGGAAATATATCACTAATTTCAGAAGAACTATGAATTCCCTTAATAAATTCACAATCTAATTCATTTATGAATTTTTATCAAATTCATCAGCATAGTTTATAAAATTTTGAAACAGTGAACTTAATTTAAAAAAAATATTTTAAAAAGGGAATATGTACAAGAGAATGACTACAAAATATAAATTATTTTTGGAAGAAGCAATGCTTTAGTAAGAAAAACTCAGAAGAAAAATTTAGGTATTCGATAATTTTTAGAAAAAAAATTAATATCATTAAATTTTTTCACCTCCTTAATTATGCGTAGTGTTGAATAAATCAAATATTAAAGCAGAATTTTTTAAAAAAAAAAGTAAGATATTATAAAAGAATTCATTGAAATAAAAATTCTTTGACTTACACTCAAGCATTCTTTTATTTTCTATTTATAAAAGATGATCTTATAATAGGTTGAATTATATGACATGATTTTTTTTGAAAATTAGATTAAATATCATTAATTTCTGTTTACAAAATTAATACTTCCCAATGTGATTAAGGATGATATTTTTTCTTCGAAACGTGGCATAAGAAAGCCACAGTTCATTCATAGGTCAGAGGCTAGTGCTTGTTATTAGATCGAGGGAAGCATTAGCAAGGTTAATAATAAGTAAATAGAAATAATATTATTAATAAATTAATAATATGAATAACCTTAATAATTAGTTAATACAAATTAATCAGGAGAAACACAAAACTTTCTTTGATTACAAAGTAAATAAATAAATAAATGAAATTTGTTATCTTAAATTTCCTGTTATCATGTGAAAACATTATTATTTTTAAGGCATTGTTTGTCAATTACTTTAAGTCATTAACCGATTTAAACAATGTTGAAACAATCATGTGACTATCAGAATATGTCTTCGTCGATATATTGTGAATCAGGTACGTGACGGACATTCGAGCCAAGTTGTGACTTTCTATCGGTGGTAAGTCGACAAATGTGACACCCATCTTTACCATTTTCTAATAGACTTAAAAAAGGAGAATAGATGCCCAAAAGGCGATAAAGCATGATTTTTTTGCCCGTTCATTCCGTGGCTTCAAAAGCCTCAAACCAATACAACATCATGTTCTCACATGATAAAATCCTTTTACCAACAACAAAAAATGTAACAATGCTTTTATTGACTTAAACGTTTGAATTACAAATTTATATTTTTAAATAATTTTAATAAAACCGCCAAATTACAACCTTCTGCATCATTTTATAATAGCCCTAAAAGCGGATATGAATGCACCAATAACGAAATATCGCCAATTTATTGGCTACGCTTTTGAAGCTTCAAAAATCTCAAACTAAAACAATATCATGTTCTAGCAAGATAAAAAAAGAAAGAAAAAACTCTGTAAAATCTATAATTTAGCATGCGGTTTTTGATAAATTGTAAAGATGTTTATAATGTTTTTTAATAAAAAAATTACAATTAAACTTACATGTGACCATTCATGGTAGCTGGATGAAGTTCAAGGCAGTATGCCTATTCTCGCCAAGTATTGTCGTATGCTTCTGCTGCCACATTACTCAGCATTTGTGGTCCTGACTGTAAGTATATCGATTTCTCCGAGTGAATCTTAAAATAGTTTGCACGTTACGTAACTCCAAAAGTGGCAGAAAGTAATAATGTACCATTTGAATTCATTAAACAAATACATTGAACGCTTTCTTTGGTTCATGCCATTTTGATCAATTCGAATCTCAAATAACTATGTATTGTTGGGTTATGTGTCGTACTGAAACAATGATTGATAAGAATCCGACTATTTTATAGCAAAATTGTTACATTATATTTAATGACGCTTTTGAAGTAATTTTTATGATCATAATAATAAAAAACAAGAATTTGAAGCGATTCTGTATTATTAAATCAAATCAAGATGGTTTGATTGAATTTGAAGCATCGATGCTGTAAAATAGAAAATTCTTGATAAATTATAATTTTAAGTTATTAAATAAGTTACAGACCAAATTTTTGTGGTAACCAATCTTGCTTTTTAATTAGAACTATTACTTTTGTTTGATAAATTTGAAAATGCAAGTTAAATCATCTAAATGTAACCAGGAAAGTCAATTTAAGCTTTAAAGCTAAACGTTTGAGATGATTCTCCTGGGTCCTATATAAATCACTCAAATATCTTAGGAAATTATAGTATTGTTTTAGATCTAAGCTTAAAAGTCAAAACGTATAGATGATTTTCCTGGCCGCTATATAAATCCATCTAATATCTAACCCAATTTTTCTTTTTATTGTTTAGCCTCTCTGGAATATAATGTTTTAATTTCAGTGAGACCATTATTTTTCGAGTGACATTGACTCATAGTTAAAAGTGAAGTATTCACCAATAATATATTTTATGCATTTAACCATAATGACTCAAATAAAAAGGACTATCTTCCTTTTTAAGAATTTTAAAACATACTTTTTCATTTTTTGATTTAAGAATAAATTACAAGGACTGCTAGTTGAATTTAAGAATTAATAACTAAACTATTAAAAGAGAATGTTAATTTACAAGATTCCATAATTGACATTATTGAATTCAAATAAAATCCTTTTGCTTAATATAGAAACATCTTTCAAATTAGTCACTTTATTATTTAAGAGGATCTCCTTTTATTTATCAAATATATTTTAGTATTAGAAAGATACAATCGAAAGATACAATGAATAGAAAGATACAATCGAAATGAAAATTTTAAATTTAAATATATTTAAGCAATACTCATTTCAATATAATAGTACATTTCTTATTCTGAAGTAAATTATAAAAATAGATAGAGGAAATCGAAATGAAAATTTTAAATTTAAATATACGTAATCTATACTCATTTCAATGCAAGATTACATTTCTCATTCTGATGTAAATTATAAAAATAGAAAGATAAAATCGAAAATTTAATTATATCATATTTGTGCTCATTTCAATATAATAGTACATTTCTATTGTAATAGTACATTACAGTTTTACATATCAAAGTACTAATCACGATTTCTTATCTGTATAATGAATATTTAGAATTTCGATAAGTTCTTTTATTAAGATGTAATTTATTTAAAAACAACTACTCGACAAACGATTATCAGTGGAATAACATATTATGAATTGAATTCTAAATCTTAATCAAAATAGTCTTCCAAGAATTAGCATATATTATTAGATGAACTTTGTTTTTAAATGATAAATTTCGTTTATTTTAAATGATGAACGTTTATTTTAAATTATTAAAGTTTATTTTAAATGAAGAACTTTGTTTAATAGTACGTTTTTTTTTTCTCTTTTCGTTTAAAGCGATTCAACGAGAAATTCTAATAATTCTGAATTTCTGTTAATTTAAAGAGTAATTCCGATTCAGTTCAGGGAAAAAAATTTAAATTTAAGTCCTCAAGAAAATTAAGCTTGAAAAGAATCAATTACATGAATGCATCCAATAAAAAAAAGAAAAAAAAAGAATTAAACTGAACTTTTAAAAAAGCAAAAGTTAAATTCAGTAAACTTTAATATCCATTTTATAAGGCATTTTTTATTTATAAAAGTTCCGATGAATGTATTAGATCGTGCTGAAAGTTTTATTGAATACAATATCTTAAGATCTGATGTTGTCTATGACCAGACATCGATTTAAGATTGTTTTTAAGTCAAATTTAATTTTTATTTATATTGATGATATCTAGATTTAAAAAAACATTTTATTAAATGAAAATTATATTAGTTACCTGGCTGCAATTTATTGTGATAATTTATGGTAGTTTACTAATTAAAATAGATAAACTAATCCATATTAAGTTTATTTTGATTCAATTTACAATACCTTTCGCCTTTAAAAGTTTTATGATTGCTGTGACTATAAAGAAAACAATCTAAATAATATCAAATATTTGGTTGCAATATCCCTAATAATAATAATTTTTTATACTTTATGATTTTGAAAATAGAATAAAGATTATTTAAAATTTTTATCAAATATTAAATTTACTATATTTTTAATTAATAAGAAGTAAAGATTATTTTTCTTGCATTACTTTCCTATTTAAAATTCTTTCTTAAACATAATCTTACTTAGCACGTTTTTAAAACTTATTATTAAAAAAATATTTAGAGTAAAATATTTAAAAAAATAAAGAAATAAAATTTGGATGATAGATAAATTACATTTTTTATCTCTCTTATTTTATATATTTCCCCTAATAAATGGAACCCATTTCTTGCTGTAGGAATTAAAATGTAAGTATTGTATAGAATAAGTTATAATTCCGTAAATATATTCAGTCAAACGGTTTTATAAGAAAAAGAAATGCTGCAGGCATTTGAAGTAAGTGAAGGGATGAATCATTTCCGGACAATATAAAAACTTTTAAAGGAATTTGGAATTGATTTAATATGCAGGTATTTAGAAAAGAAAAAAATAGTTTTTAAAAACTTACATGTCTGAATCACCTATGATAATCTCGAAAACAGACGGTAAGCTTTGAATAATACCTCTAAAAGCTGAAGAAGTAAACAAGGATTCGCAGCTTAAGCCTAAGAAATTTAGCAGCAAAAGGTAAGGAAATCAATAACTATACTCATAATTCTTTTTGAAATAATTATTACTTAAAGCTGAAAGTTTCATTACCGTACGCTGATGTGCGTTTTTATTCACTGAATGTCTTTATTAAATTTAAATAACCAAAAACAATGAGGTACTTACTGGTTCTTTTTATGATAGTTTCACCGTTTATTTTCAAAGGGAATTTTTGAAGAGGAGATTAAAATATTATTCTTTTAATCGATATGCAAAAGGTGAATACCAGTATTTGAAGAATTTATCTCAAAAAATGATATGATTATTCATAAGTTACGATATATTTCAAAATTACATGATAAATACAAAGAAAAAAAAGGATTTTTCTTTCATAAATTGTTATTAAAATTTTTTAATATTCAATCTGCAACGTCTTGCTATATTAATTCATGGCTCGTCTATCTTATCCTCATTTTGGTCTGTTTTTATCGTCAGCTCATTTTTATAATTTTTACACCTTAAGATTAACATAATAATACCAAAGTTTTAAATTTCCTCTTCTTGCAACATTTAAAAAATTGATAACATTCTTCTTTAATGTTTTTGGAAGTAACTGAGGAGAAACATCAAAATATCTTTTATATTTCTTATTAATTAAAATTAATTCTTAAAAATGTACTGTAAAGAGTTCCTACCACCATATTATACATATACACTATTGATATATCTGGGTCAAATGGTCTAAAGCATATTATGGCGAAACAACACAGAGTCAGAAGCGTAAGCCTGCATTCTACTTTAATATTAGTAGCGATGGATATTTGCAATTATTCATTGAAAGATCAAAGCTATTGTAAGAGTTAGCATAATGCAACTTCTTACAATGTCCTTGTTGCTGCATTTTATCATGGTCTTACTAACGTTATTTCTAAATGTTCAATGTACCAGCGCTTTATCGAGATGAATAATCCCCGATACTATTTTCTTTACGAAGAACAAGTTTGATTGCAAATCAATCGGAAACTTCAAGCAAGTATTGTTTGCAATTGAATTGAATGAAACTTTTTTAGATTGTCAGTCACATGATGATCTTTATTTTATTTAATTCGAATGCCTTTGAAAAATATTTTTGAATTTCTGATACTTTTTAGTGGTAGTGACTGGAAACTAAATGAAGATTTGAATTGAAGCATAAGGAAGTGGAAAAAAAGTAGTTTAATATATATATATATATATATATATATATATATATATATTTGTGTGTGTGTGTGTTTATCTTTGAAGGATTTCAATGAAACATTATACAAATTTTCAATTTTAATGTTTTTAGTTATATCTATTTTACAGTATTTAGCTGACAAGATATACTCTTAAAAAATCTTTTTGGTGGCCGAAAGAAATCTAAAATATCATGATTAATTAAAAAAGGATTTAGAGTATTTTAGTGATTATATTATTCCCTGTATTTTATGAGCTGAAAAGTAAGAATTGAAATGAAAAAAGGGAGAACTCTTGAATTTTAACAACCAGTATAAATGACAAACATCTAAAGATAAATTTTTCTTATCTTTTTTCCGCTGGCATTCATTATGAATGACAATAAGTGTAATTCTATTTCAAAATAAATTAAGATTACTAGAGACAAAATGGTTTATAAAAACGCCTTTTATAAAATATATAAGAAGCTGCTAACATGTAATCTCATGACATCATTATATTTAATGATTATAAAAATGTATCCGTATTGAGACTTTCTGCTTAGTTTTCAATTTGCATCCAAGTTGATTAAATTAATAACTTGATTTCTAAAAGATGAAAATCATTTCATATGGAAACAACTAAATATTGTTTTCTGTTTTATATAAATTCATTTTTTGATATGCAAATTCATTTTTTATACAACATTGTCGATTTTCGTGATAAAATTTATAATTTTATTTTTTTTGTAAAACGGAAATTTTAATTCTATTAAACTTATTAAATTAATTAATTTTCTAAAACTGCATATATATTTTTTGGTTTAGGCTTAAATAAATATTTCTTAATTTCATCTTATACCATTAAAAAAATCTAGTGAGATCATTTTCTGACTTTAAAAGGTATTTCTCAAGAAGATTGTTTGTATTGATACCTAGCGAAGACCATAACTAGTAAATTTCATTAACAAAATTATGAGGATCCACAACATAATGCTTAGTGTCTCTGGAAAGACTCTCACAAGCAACATATATATATACTTATAAATTGCTGATTGTGAACATATTTTACACTTACCATATCCAATGTTAAATATTTGTCATTTTTTTAAAAATTGTATCTATTTTCGTGTGTATATATATATATATATATATATATATATATATATATATATATATATTTGACACACACACAGACGCTCACGCATATGTTTATAAAGTAGGCAAAAAGGATAATTCATAAAAAGCATTTGCTTGAGGAACGAAATTTGTTCTAAGAACGTTTACACTAAAATTGTTTTTGAAGAAATTTTAAGCAAAATTCCTCAATTAAAAATTTCATTTCTTGCAAATTCTTGTGTTTCTCACAGTGATATCCTAAAAGGATTACGGAAGAGAAAGGCAAATAAATACTATAACTGTATATACCACAATCTCTATTATTATTTCTTTTCTGGACAACACCTTTTATTTGTACCAATATTATATATTGCTCACGTGGCTGTACATCGAAAGTTTTAGAACAAATATTGGAACTAAAACAGAAATATTTGACTTCCTTCCTTTTTGTCCTAAAACTCTACCAATTCGTCAACAAGGTCCGAGGACATTAATTTGGTGCATATCCAGCTGTCCTTAAAATAACAGTAACACTCTCTTCCTTATTATAAAATCAATTACGCTGGATAGCCAAATTTTCGCGTTTAATCATTTGACAGATTTAAATTTTGTATGCACCATTTTAGCGAGTAATTGGATTTATTGTACTATTTTCCTGCCATTTGGTAATTACATTAGTGCGCTCTTGTCTAAATATATTGAAATGTTAGTACAAAGCAATTTATCAGAAAGCATTAAACAAGATACTTTCATCCGACGCTTTTACACCTCGGGGAATGGAAGAATAATCTTTCCTGTCCCATTTTAGAGGACAAAATGACAGGGGAAATCTTCGGCAATTTTAGACTCGAATCGATTTAGATCTATACTCTAAAATCAATGAGCAATTACATTTGCAATTTACAGCTATTGTTATTTAAAGAAATTGATGTGCTTTCACGACTTTTAGTTCTTAAGAAAATTTTCTTTTATGATAATTTTCACTTGAAATAAACCTGTTTGAATTAGTTTCGAAAGATCTTTTATCTCAAAATTAATGTATTCTCCTGATATACCAATGAAATGAAACAATTTTTATTTGCAAAAATAAGATCATAGTTTCAAGAATATCGAGAAAGATTCGATTATAGTTCTCTAAATCTTTGCAAATATTCTTGAAATTTGGCAACACAGCGAATATAATAATCGGGAATGCTCTCTTTCAATTTTAATCCGCATACTAACAAATAAAGGTGTTATATCTATGCCGTAAATAAAGCTGTGAAGAATTCCAAGAGCTCCAAATTTTTCTTTTCAAAATCCCGCTCTTTAGTCTTTAGGACCAGCTAATAAAGAAAACAAACTCAAACGTAAAAAGAGCTTTTTTAACGGTTTCTTAAAATTAAATTTGATATAGAGCTTCAATCTTAATATTAAAATCGTATGTCGAATTTAATTTGTATAAGTCTGAGTTTTTGAGTTATCACGTTTAAAGGCAAGTGGAAACACAGCGTGACAGACGTTATAGATATTTTTGTGAATGAACAAAATTTGATAAGTATCGATATTTTAGCAGCTTGAAGTGCATGTCAAATTTCATTTAACTAAGTTTGTGAACTTTTTTAGTTTTAGCATTTGCATGTATTTGCATGTAATATATGCAGACAGCTTGTCAACACCTTAACAGATATCTTCTGTTTCATATAATTTTCAGTTTCTTATTGATATATATATCGTTTATTTTTAACTTTTTTATTTATTTCATGTTTTTATTGCTTATTTTTTATTCTTTTTATATTTATGAGCATTATTTCTTATTTTATTACCTCTACAACGTGAGAGAACTCATCCATATCTCACCATATTTGTTTTCATAAATCAGATCTATTAGCATATATCATAGTTAAGCATCATTTTTCATGTATATGAAAGCGAATAGAATATGAAATTTTAAAGGAAAATATATACTTAAAGTTAATGAGTTGAATAGGATCAATATACTGCCGAATGTCTACAATTATTTGAAGTAGATTATATGTTATCAATACCTTTTCGTAGTGTAATTCAAAATTCCAAGCAACGCTTCCCAGTTGTAAATACGATGCATTTTGATCCTAAAGCTTTATAGTTTTTAATGTAATGCATATAGTGTAAATTTCAGTGATCGATGTTTTAAAAGTAACTATAACTGTGTGATTGTTAATGTTGAAGTGAAATTTAACAAAGATATTAGTGTTTATTATAAAAAAATTTCCAACTCAATTTTTTCACACAATTGAGAGAAAGCTATATAAAAGGAAATTTGAATTAATATAGGTTTAATCAATTACACACACACACACGCACGCACGCACACACACACACACACACACACACACACACACACACACACACACAC
>JAOUZG010036171.1:394052-408953 GCA_026289955.1 Argiope argentata
AACAATTGCGCAATTAAATATATTAAATTTCTACTTTGCAACAATTGAAGCTAAATAGATTTTTCAAACAACTAGATCTTAAATAATTTTTTTAAAAAAGACGAAAATAAATGAGACTTACGTCAACATGTATTCCGGGAGCCCGAAATGCCATGTATTGGGGGTTGAGAGACGGAAAGAATCTGTAGAATTCCTGGTCGTCCTTGAACCACTTCACGGAGTACAGCTTCTCTCCCCCTAAGTCGAACAAGCAGGTCAAGTAGGCCGAGTCGCCGGGCACCAGCAGCGAAGGGACCTCGAAACTACTGATCTTCAGGCACGCGATCATTGGAGGTAGGACTGCATGAAAAGAAAAGAAGGCACCGTTTAGCTAAATAATTGCATGCAAAAATGATATTATTATCAGATTCGTATATAATACTAAGAATATCAAAACTACCATAGATGCGATATTTGGACATTATATTGAAATAGTACAAGAGTATATCAAAATTGTATACGTTTTTCCAAAATTAGAAGTTTTCTAGAAAACAATTGAATCGGCATTCTAATATCCAAGCTTTGGAACAGAAAATAAAATTATGCATGCTATGAAAAAAAAGAAAGGAAAATACTCATCTAACTAAAATTATAAATAAGGATGTCAGTATCATATACAATGAAAACTTCTTTTTGTGCACTACAGCTATTTGAAGTTTTGGAAATTTTGAGAAATGTACAAAATTTGTGAAAAATAAAGGCTATTATCAATTATAAAAGTATAGTATTTTTTAAAATATTTTTATTGTTTTTATTAGAGGCACTTGCCATGGACAAGCTTCGACGAGGCATCAGACAGTTTTAAGCCGAAAGGAGAGCCTCTTGCTTTGAAGTAGCGCCAACTAAGTCCAGGAGTACTCTTTAGCTACACACTCATCGCATTTGTTTGCGCAGCCCTTTATTGCATTTGCTTTTCACAGGGGGATACAGTCCCACATCTCCCAAATAACACACAGAAGTGCAACCATGCATCATACACCTTGCAGAGAGAACACAGGAGGACAAACATGGACAAATCGAGATTCGATTCATGGACGGCCATTTCTCAGGAAAGACGTGTTATCCCTATCACCAGGACACATTTTTTGGAATATGATATATACAACCCGGTTTATGAATTAGCATAATTTAAGTCATTCGAATTAATCTATATGATATTGTTCTGAATTTACTATATCTAATATCGCATAGCAATTAAAATGGTATCATTAAGAAAGCGCAAATTAATGAATTCGAAAACGAAGTGAAATCAAATTTGCTCTGTAATTTTTTTCTGTAAATACATCATATTGTTAACTTCTTTATAATGAAATAAAATTTTAATTAAAAGGTAATTTTTGTCAAAAACGATTAAGGATGCATGCGTAATGATTCACCATTAAAATGTTACTTTTATTATTTTAGAAATCACAGTTTGATTTGTCAATTATTAATTTAATATTAAAAAAAAATTAGAAGACATCAGGCTGATAGACTATATAAATATCTGGTTCTAAAAATAGGAATATAGTTACGTCAAATGCTATTTTTTTCTTTTGATGATATCACTGCTTGTGTTCTTGATAAATATTTCTCAAACATAGTGTGTCCTGCAGGAATGATGAAAATAGGTAAAAAAATGTGAATGTCCCTTCTTTAGCATTACGAAATTTAAATTTGCAATTCATATACTTTGAATTCAAAAGAATTCTTATAAGTAAGTATTCTTATTTGTAAATCTACCAATCTATTGTAAATTTTTTTATGATTAAATCTGCAAATACATTTTTAATCAAAATATTTGAACAAATTCAAAGGTACAGAATTTTATGGTTATTTTTGGATTTTGCTAATCATGAGGCATTGCACTTATTTTCCAACTACATGCATTCCTAACTCCAATAAAATTTCATGCCAAATAACACTTCTCAAAATGAATTATGAAAAAAGGTTTTCCCCGAAATGCCAGATAGTAATTTGTAAAAGTAACTTTCATATTTTTGTGAAAGTTTTGCATTCAAATAACAAGTTTCCATCCGTTTTAGTACACATTTATGCACGTTCTTAAATTTCAAATATATGTGGCTCAAAGTAATAACTCAAATTTTTTAGAATTTTTTATCGACTGTTTTCTCCAAGTATAAGGAGATTTTACATGTAGCTCTAGTGTAATGAGGTAAGAAATGAATGAAGCAAATATTTTCTTAAAGATCTTGGACGGACGGCAAGAGGTGTTTAGCATATATTTTCCATTACAGTCACGACTTAATGTTTGCACCAGACTTTTCAATGGGAAGCAATATGTTTGTGGTACCAGAAGATGAGGAGCTTCTCGTTTAAGTATAAATTTAGAAACGTGAAGATGAATAACTTACAAGATTTAAGAGAAATCCAACTAAAATTGGGCCAAATTTTTTTATCTTTGGAAAACGACTTTATAATGTGAACGTCATGGAAGCTTATTTTTAAGAGATATTAATTTGGAAAATATAAATAATTCAAACTTTCTCGGTATCTTTACAATTTATTTTATTTAAATATTATATTCACTTAGAGTTACAATTACAAAACATCAGGCACTTTTTTTCTTTCAATTTTTATTTTTCATACGTTTACCGTATAGCGAGATTTAATAAGCCCCACAGCTTTTTTCAATAAAAGAACTTAATTTTTCACAATCAATAACGAATAGTTATGACTTTCTCGTCATCTTGTATGAATATGAGACACTGTGATTCTTCGTCTGAAAAAAAAAGTCAAAAATATATACTTTAGACTAAAAAAGGCTTCTTCTTTTTCGGAAATTTTTGAGATTGAGACAAGTGTTGTTTACTAAACGATAAGTTTACATCTGAATTCTTTCCACAAAAAATTAAGAAAGATTATGTTATGAAAAATTTAGCCAAAATTTTTTATCTTTAGAAAACGCCTTTATAATGTGAACGTCATGGAAGCTCCTTTTAATTTGGAAAATATAAATAATTCATACTTGCTTGGCATTATTAACAATTTATTTTATTTAAATATTATATTCGCTTAGAATTATAATTAGAAAAAAATCGTGCACTTTTTTTCTTTCAATTTTTATTTTTCATACCTTTACTGTATACCGAGGTTTAATAAGCTCCACAGCTTAATTCAGTTTTTCCCATTTTGCAATAAAAAAAACTGAATTCTTCACAATCAATAATGAATAGTTCTGACTTTATCGTCATCTTGTATGAATATATGACACGCTATATAGTTTAGACTGAAAATGGCTTCTTTTTTTCCAGAAATTTTTGAAAGCGAGACAAGTATTGTTTACAAAGCGATAAGTTTACATCTCTGAATTCTATCCACAAAAAATTAGTACAGAGTATGTTTGGAAATATTTTAAGTTAAAACTTAAATTCTCATTTTGACGTAAGCTACAATAAACCAAGTGAAGAATATCTCCTCGAAACCTTCCCGCATACTCTTTAAAATGTGTTATTCCACTCCACATAAATTTACAGATCTCGTACAGGGTCACAGACACCAAGAATATTTAGATTTTCATTTTCAGAATTCCATGCATGAGCGCTTTGCACTTCGTATAAAATCCTCATTCCTTAGATCCTTTTAATTCATGTACCACAGAATACTGGAACACATGAGTTTCCCTTTTAAAGATAAAACCCTCCCCCCTTCTAGCCAAGCATCTTACAAAAATAGCAATGACAGACATTGTTCTTAATAATAAAAAAGACGTTTTGAAACATAATGAGCATGGTTATAAGAAAGACATAGGTGATAACTGTTAAAGAAATATATTCTTGAGAATAATTTGAGAATAATTCTCAATAGATAATTTGAGAATAATTCTTCCAGATATATTTAGCAGTCACTGACTGCTAAATATATCTGGAAGAATAATTCTAACAAAGTATGTACCACTGGTATTAAATCAGTAACGCTTAAAGAAAGAGAAAGACATTTGGCGGGGATATTTGCTGCTTCGTTGTAGAACTTTTGAGATTCTTCCGTATTGTTGGAGTTAAACTGTGTCAAACGAAATATGCAATGCAAAAATTATTTAAAAAGCTCTGTAATGTTTATCTCTGATTTTTGACCGGTCACTTTTTTGCGATATGTGATAATTGTAAATTAAAAACATAGTAGAATGTTCTAACTAAAATCTAACACCACCAATTAAATAATATCTAAATAAGACTCCATTCACTCAGAAGCATATTTGTATGACGATGAGATGAAGAAAACAGTGTATAAAAATATGGAATTAAAAGAATCAGTTACCTTTAACAAAACATTTTTGGAATTTTTATTTATTGATAATATTATTATTTTGTTGTGTTGTGACTAATGGCACTTGTCGTGGACAAGCCTCTGCTGATAAGATCAGCAGATTTTAAGCCTAAGAAATGCGTCTCTTTGTTTTACAAGTAGCGCCATCTAGGGCCAAGAGTACGACTTGGCTACACAAACGTTACAACCCCTTTTAGGAGGCGGACTACATTCATGCGAATTCATTCATACATCTCAGATCGTAATATAGACCTGGAACAGAGAACGATCATCTCTGACCCAGTACCCTCAGTTTTATTACTCTATGGAGGACTTTGCAACCACGAACAGTTTTAATGATTGCCAGTCGCCATACACTCTTATTATTATTTTAGGCACATTTTCCATTATAATACGAAAGTAATGAAAAAAATTATATTATTCTAGAAAACATAAGGAATTTGTAATAAATTCCAATGAAATGGAAACCGAATGGTTGATTCTCTATACCAGATTGCATAATCGCAACTATTATTTCCTTTGCACACATAGAATAATAATGTTTGAAATGACCTAAATTAAAAGAGAATTTAGAAATGTTAATAAATTGGAGGCGAGGGGATATAACTATCCGATTTAATAATTATTTTCTTCTGTATTTTGACATAAATATCTATGAATGAAAAAAGTATTTCACCAAATACAAAAGATTTTCTCCTTGCCATTGTTCAAATTATTTGATTCCTAGATTGTAATTTTCAACTAATTTTCTATATTTGTATTTTATTAACCGGATTAATGGAGAGGGAATTTCAAGGAAATCAAAGATTTAAGAAATTGCAATTGTTATTCAATTGAAGTAACTATAAAAGGGGCTATTTTCGATTTGATTTTGTCTCAGAGAAATTAAATTATCAGCGTTATCACTTTTTAAAATGCACTTAGGAAAAATTGGTAAGGAATTTAGATAAATGAAAAGTGTGTTCTACTAAAAGAAATGAATAAAAAGATAAAAAACGTATTGTGCCACAGTGTTCGAAATGAGTGATCGAATGTAAAATAATTATAAAAAAAGACAGAAATTGTACTAAGGACAGCATATAGCCACGTGTATGGGCAAGTTACAGGGAAAAAAGTGAGAGACTGTATAGATACAACACTGCCTTTATTTACCTCTTTGTCAGCGGTCAACAGACGAAATCATCAAAAGAAGCGATAAACAGGAGTGGAGATACAATTAACCAAATACAGCTGACAATGTTGCCATAGATCCCAATTTTGATAGAAAATAATCCTTTGCATACAGATATAAATATGATAAAAGGTTTTTATGAATCTTGAGGAATATTTAAATTTAATCCAGGCAAAATGTTAATTATAAATAATATTAAAGACTTATTAAAACTGAAACATTATTCCAAACACTTTGGAGCACATTATTGTACAAATTCACTTTAGCACCATTTTAAAATTAAAATACAAGCTTCTAAACAAAATCAGTTTTTTACACATTTCTTTTTGAAAATTTAATGATTATTTTATAATATTTAAGAAGACTTTATTGTAATACATTTGACGCATTGTTGTTGTTACTAATGGCACTTACCATGGACAAACTCAATGACGCGGTCAGGGACATTAAGCCGAGGAGGAATCCCTTGTATCAAGTAGAGCCAATTAATCTTAGCTACCAAGTTAGTCTTAGGTACACACTCATGACATTTGTCTCCACAGACCCATTTTACAGGGGAACATATTCATACCTCTCACAGATAGTACACAGAATAATAATTACCCTGCCCTGGACTCGAACCCGGGACACCCAGATAACGTGCAGGAAGCGCTACCTCTGTGTTAGGACGCTGGCACATTTGGCTGATTTAATTTATGAATTAATTTTTTAATTTATTAAATATATAGGCTTTATGTGAAAGTTATTGCTTTTATAAAAGTAAAGAAAGTTATTGCTTTTATAAGAGTAAAGAAAGTTATTGCTTTTATAAGAGTTTTATAAGAGTAAACTAAGAGTAAATTTTAAAACTAAGCTAAAGTAGGTCGATGCAAGATAAAAATATCAAGATGCTTTGAACTAGAAATAAGAATTCTTATTAAATATATTGCATTTTCTTCTTATCTCCATTGAATTCCTGAAATATTTACTATTTCGCTTTCTCATATATTTTTAATTTTAGGAGCAATAATTTCACTTTTAAATACTTTAGGTACAAAAATACTTTTAAATTTTAATTATAATAAAAATGTGAACATTTTAATTATACCTATTATGCTTTGAGGATTTGATGCCCTTTATTTGCAGAAAAAGAAAATAAAATATTTCCATGAAATTTTGTAAATAAAAATTTTAATTAAACCAGATTTTTGCAGGAAAGCACGATTTTAATTCAGTTTATTAACTTCAGAAAGTATTTTAAAAATATTTAACTTCTTTCAAAACTACTTTCAAATTTCTAGGATGGAATTTGCATTTAAAATAAACATGCTGTTTAAAAAATTAATTCATTTTAAGTGACTTTAGCAATTTTGAGAGATTGGAATATTTCTGCAGATTATAAGATAGTGAATCCTTTATCTAACTATATAAAAAAACCAATTGAAATTATAAATGTTTCATTTATTATTTAACAACTGGATTATTTATTTGGAGATGAGTTTCATTATATCTATTATTTAAATGTGTTGTTAAAAATATCAGAAAATATGGAGCCGTATTCTTAGAATTCCGTTATAGAAATTCAAATTTAATACGTGATAAAGCTTTCTTCATATACTTGAATGAAAAAATATTGAAGGAAAAATATTTACCTTAAGACTTTGGAAATAAAATGGAGTTTAACTATATTTGTGCCAAATATTATCTCTGATTAAGATACAAATGATTAAATTTCATATTAAAATCTAATTTATATTAATTTATTTAGTTTGCATTTTTACATTGTGATAAATTTAATCAATATATCCTTTCTAAATTACGATTTTAATGAAAGTTTTATTTTATATTTTCATTTTATGATAAATTTAGTTAAAATATCTTATCTCTATTATGATTTTAATACATTTCTCTCGTTTGATGGATTTATAATTTTAGTGAGTAAATACGTGAAGATTTATTATTTGCATTATTAAAAAATTTAGCTGTAGTAATTGTTTAAGCTATTTTGAAGGATATAAAAGATTATTAATTATAATTGAAGTAGGGAAAGAAGTATCAGTGCTAGACCATGTTTAAAATCTGTAAACGAATAAAATAGTTTATCTTAAGTTGTAATAATTAAATTATTTAGTCTGAAATATTTTAATAGACGTGAATTCGATACGTATTATTGTATATTATTTCAAATGATCAAAAAAAGTAAAATATGTATCATAAGAAAATAAAAATAAGAAGAAGAAAAGAAACAAAGAGGATACCATTTATTATAATCTAAATATAAATACGTCATTGACTATTTCATGAACGTGTTGCTTTTAAATAAAAACATTTCCCTGAAGTTTGGCATGATATATGCTTTTGGATTTTGTAAATTATAAAATGATTTTACAAGCATGGATTTTGTAAAAATTGCTTTCTGTTTACTTAAAATGACAATATAGATGCAGATATTGGTGAAACATGTATGAAGTTAGTAGTTTAATTTAATTATACCACCTTTCTTATCTTTCATTTCCTTAGGTAATCTACATAAAAGATATCCAAACGATTTTTGTATTTCAAGCAACAAATGAATTTTTAAAAATAAATAAGTAAAGCCTTATAAAGAAAGAGAAAAAAAATGTTCAAATATTTTAAAAATTACGGAATTTTTAACTTTCAGCTATTAATGAAATTACTGTACTGCATTAATATCTAAACAATGCACTATAGTAGGAAGATATAAAACATTATAATCATTTTTGTTAAACAAAGAAAATAAAATTTAAATTTAATATTCAACTAGGAAATGAAATTAGAAATATTATTAAATTTTATATAATTTTCCACATATATTATTGCTCCCTTCCATGCATATTACAGCTCCCTCCCCAAGCTTTGTAATTATTTTGAGTTAATTTTCCACAGAAATGTAAATTATATTTCTTGAAGTGCATGAATTCAAACTATAAATCTTATTATTCCTTGCCCCCTACAATTATATTTTGATAGAAGAGATAGGACATTTGTTTTCTAGCAATAATATATTAAATTTACATTTATATACCGATAGTAGAATTGCTCTTAGAGTATTTTAAGAAAATTCGCTTTATGATAATAAGAGTTTCTTTATAATATGTTCCATATCATATTCGTTTAAATGCTCAATACACAGTATTTAAAATTATCTCATTTTTTCCATGTACTGGATTTTACTGAATATAAAAATCTCTGATGTTGTAAATATTATATAAATATATAAATTTCGGGTTTGAAACTCTTTTCAAGGAAAATAACATTTGCAATGACTGAGTTTAATTTTGATAAAAAGCAAATCAATGAAAGAATATGGTTTATTTAAATTTGTGAAAATAAGGGATATAAATGATTTAGACGTTTAATTTGCTATTAATTTCACTAAAGGGAGAGTAAAAGCTAACTAATTTATAAACAAAACTCAGATTTCTACGCATAGAATAGTATTATAGCATAATAAATGTATATAGAAAATGCATTTGAAAATGAATAATTCATCTCCATTATGTTTGAAATAAAGCAAAATTTAATTACTTAATTTTTTTTACATTTTAATGCCAGAGAAAGGTATTCAATTTTTTGAAGGAAACGTGTTGTTAGCTCTTAAATGTTGCTACAATTTAATGGCTCATTAGGCTTAACAGAATGTCAGTTAAAATGCCTTTTTTAAAATACAATTTCCTTCACTCACCAAAATATCTGTAAATAAATTTCAAAATTTTAAAAATTAAAAGCGGAAGTAAACCTAAGTTTAATAAGAATTTGATTAATTTCACAAATTATTTATCTACATACAACGATATGCATTTGATTGTAATTAAGTGCTGAACATGGACAGTAGATTTCACGCAACCGTTTATCAGAAGACATATTACAGATAGATACAGTGTCCGCATTCGATGTCCATCGATCAGCTCTAGATTTATTGATGTCCAACATTCCCCAGATGCAACATGTCAGTCCTGAAGATAGGTATGTACATATAGAATATCAGGAATCCTATATACATATATACATACTCCTGATATATTTATGAAATTAATTACAATCTGCATTATTTTTGTTCATTTCTTGTTGTTTTCGTATCAAGTTTACGAGCACTTTCCATCTTGTGCCGTGAGAGTTTTCTTTTTTTTATAGTTCATATTATTTATATCTTATTCTACTTATATCTTGATTTAATTCAATTTTTTAATGGTGTGACAGTTAGGAATTCAGCTAATGGAGAATATTTTATAAGTATTTCATATATGTAGGATGGGTTAGCCTTCATAGAAGATTTAAAGAGTTCGGAAAGGAATTAAGGTAGAATTTTGCATTTTGAAAGAAAGGAGGGATAAGATATTGTAACATTTGATACGAAGTATGCATTTTATGCACATTGTATCTTCGTAACCATTTCATGTCGTAATGATTAAATCGAAAATACAGAACGAATACTGTGTTCAAATAATAGGATGTAGGATGTAAAGCTGAATAAGGAATTACAAATTTTCAATACATCTTTTCTTCAGTCGCATTAGCTTTAGATAAAGAAATGGAATTTTACTTAGAATTAAGAAGTTTTTATGATAAATAGATTAAATAAACATAAATAAATCGAGCAAAATGGATGATAAGTATTTATTTAAAATCTAACAACGACGTATATTGTGTTCATTAATCTCTATAACTTGATCTTATCACATGAAATGATTACATGTTTCTAAAGAGTATATGCAATTAGATGTAAACAAAATTCAGTTTTAGTAAATACATAGATATTTCAACGTAATTTCAAAATATTATTTCTCATATGCTGAAAACTTTAACATCATGAAAAATATGCTGTTTACCGGAAAATGTTGAATCTCAGGGTAAATATACATCGCATTGAACAATCAGTTCATTTATATTTAAAATAAAACATGCACTTTCTGTACCTTCTCCTTATTTTGCTTTATTAAATGTTTTATATTCCTCATTAAGTATACTTGAGATAAATTTTTTTAAAAAATGAGCTTAGAGCAGGAAAATAAGTATCATCATTCATAAAGCAAAAATGAATAAATGCATAAATAAAGTAAAGATTAGAATGGAATATGCTATGCATACTTCAATGTATCATCATTTCTTGAACGGCCAAGCACCACGTGCTCGTGCAAGTTAAATTAAATTTTTATACATTTTAATTGTTTCATTGAATGAGTCACTTTAGTATTACAAACGATCCAATAAAATTTGTCTCGCCTTTATTGTTTAAAAAAATATCACATTTCCTATTTATTTCCTTTCAGATAATCAAGTGCTCAAAATGATATTTTTCTAGCTTTTATTTGTTGTAGTCATTAGCTTATTTTTTTTATCAGAGCTTTTGTAAAGGCAATGGCAACACGTTATTAAAAGCTGATTTTTTTTTGAAATACTCGTGCAGGTAATAACATTTTTGTTGACGCCAAAAACCTCATCCCTAACACAATATCCTGTTCTGACATGAACAAAAAATGTATTCATTGCCTGCATATATTTCCTCTACTTTTATTCTTTACTAAAGGATATTCATTTGGTAATTAATACTTCAAATAAATGTCTGTAATTATTATTATAGTCATTTCCTTATTTGCATTCGTTTCTTAATGCATTCTTTTCACACATTTACACTACGGATTTTTTTATAAAGGCTAATATAACATTACTAAGTAAAAAGAACCTGTGGTTACGAAATAATAATATTTGTCACACAGGAGCGATACGAAGGTGCAGACTTCATTGTCTATGGAAATGCGCATTAAATATTCGCATTTGAAGCTAAAAATTCAAAGCGAATTAACTCTACTTAATCCGCTAACTTCAAATATCAGCGATGTTATAGATCCTCACGATAGCGAGAGAAGAGAGAGCTCTCCAGCTCAGCTAATCATGTAGCTTGTTCTCCAAACTCAACCGACTACCCGCCTTTAAGGCGAGTCTTAAATAGCGTCCCACTTAAGTGGGCGGGGCAACTGTGGAAAGAGATCGCTTATTCCGGGCAAATCTATAAACCTCCCTAATGTTATTTAAGAAAAATTCTTAGGTAAAAATAGTAAAGAAATTAGGAAATTGAAAAGTGTAATCTACTACAATAAATGTATAAAAGTTTAAAAAAACGTATTGTGTCCCTACTACACAATACGTTTAAATTGTGTCGCTACAAAAACCGTTAGCGATCTCATTATGTCGCTAACGCACCTATATCGGAAAATCAGTCAAATATGTTAACCTTCTGTTGTAAATTCCGTTAGAAAGGTCTTTTCTCGCTGACGCGCAATTCCATTACAATTAATTTTATATAATTAAATTATTTACAAATATTTTCATTTGCACAACAATTCATAAATACAAAATTCATTACATTATGATTTAGGGAGCAACCAAGAAAAAATTTCTTTGAAAACCTAGCAACTATCTATTCTATTCAATATTTAATAGAAAGTTACAAATCATATAATAATAAATAGTTCAAACAATCTAAAATCACTTACTTAAAAGTATATAAAGTTCCCCTCTCATGAGGCCTTCAAAGTAAATGAATGACGAGGGGAATTTTTTGAGCAAAATTTTTGAAAACAGCCCATGAAGAAAAGATTCGATGGTGTATTTCTCACATTCTTAGAGAATGGATAGTTGAACACCTGTGTGAAAAAAAGCCATTTAAAAAGAGAACAATCAACTATTCAGAGAATTCTTGAATAAATTAAGAATGCATTTTGCACAGTTTTATTGCTACTTCTAATATGCATAAGTATAATTTTAAAAACAATAGATTTTACAAAGTAACAAGAGAGTTTTACAAACCAGACAGTTTTTTAATGTAGTTTCAAGTTTGCAATCCTAAAGAATTTTTACATTTGTGCAAAAATAGAAATGGACTTCAAATTTTTATTGAAGTTTGTCTATTCACAATAGACTACTAGGGGGAGTTTTAAAGATTATTAAGCAATGTGTGTCATGCATTTGTATTATCGGAGCTGCTAACATTAATAAATATCATTTCACGCACACTCATGTACACAGATAAAAACAAACCTCTATGAATTTTCATGCACTTTACAATCTTAGCGGATGAAAAAAAAATTACATTTATAGCTAGAGAATATCAGTGTCTTGAAAAATACCGTGAACGTTTTAAATCTGCAATCCTAGAATAGTTTTACATTGTACATAAATAAAAATTGACTTCACATATAAATCACATATGTTTTAAAGGTCATTGAGACAACATGTTACATACTAGCATTGTCCTTGCCGCTAAAATTAATAAACCATAATTTACAAAAACTCTATCATTTCCTTTTAAATGAAGTTAGCAATCCGTTATGAACAAATAAGGATTAAAATGAAATCTGCTGTAAATAATTCAATGTAACATGTCAGACCATCATTTTTTGAACGGCCAAGCACCACATGCTCGTTCAATTTGAATTATATATTTATTATTTTCATTGTTTCATTGAACGAGTCACTTTAGAGGATATTAATATAACAGATCAATAAAACTTTAAGCAATATGTATATTAAATTAATTTTAAAATCTGCAATGATGAATGTGCAGATCATGATATCATTGCAGTAAAATCCAATAATATGATGAATGTGCAGATCATGATATCATTGCAGTAAAATCCAATAATAACCATGCAGTTTTCTCTCAGAACTGTTGAAAATTATAGATTCCTTCCTAACTAAAATTTGTGTTACTTCGAAATGGAGTTAAATATATCAGATTAAATTTATTTTGGTAAATAAGAAAAAAAAAATTAATTATGAGATAAGAAATATTAATTAGATTGGTCGTCTTTTAAAACTAAATGCAATAAAAAAATTATAAAATCTATCCCAAATTGTCATTATGTTGCTTCTAAACAGACTTTTAACCCCTTAACATTTTTATTTTCTTTGCTAACAAATTAGATGACACCCTCTATTTTGGGAGTATTTTCTTATTTTGATTCAAATGAAAATCCATCGAATATTTGACTTATCTACGTATTCGAAGTCATTTTACTATTGAATTATAATCGTTATGAACGGTTCATTTTTTGTTTACAACTATCAAAATTGGATAAATCGATGCACGTACGGCATACGGGCAAACCAGTTAAGTGGTTAATTCAAATTCCGTTTATTTCGCTCATTACGCGATGATAAAAAAACTCATATTGTCCTTCCTAATTGACCAATATTGAAATTAAGGAGTTCGCTTTATTCTACTTAAAAATTTTCTATGCTATTGTATTTCTATCAAATTCGAAACTTTTTTTATATGAAAAATTATCTTTAATGTAAAAAATACAATATCTTAATGCATTCGGGGTTCCAAAAATATTCAAGAAGACAAATAGTCAGACATAATTAATTTTCATTTTTCACGTTTGGAATAAAAATGATTTAATGGCAAATTTTACCCCCTATCAAAACTCTTCTAAAGTATCTATCATAGCACTCAGGAGTAGATTACTTGTATTATTCTTGACAGCTTTATGCATTTTTTTTTAAGTTCCAAAGAAGTTTAAGTCTAAATGCACAAGAATGAAACTATCGTTTTTCGTTTTGATGAAAAGTGTCACGTATTTGTTTTAGTTCTGAATTATTCCGAAAACAAACGTGGATACTACGGCCGGGCGAATTTATATTCGATCAAACTCGTCAGATACTAAGCTTGGCGATATTTTATTTGAAGAAAAGAATACTGAAAATAGCAACTTTAAAACCTTTCTCCGCCTACTTTGTAATTCAATGAATTTGCGTCAAATATAAAAAGTCAGAACGACTCTTATAAAAAAGAAAATTTAATGTTTTATTTGTGTCTTTTTCTAAGACTGCTGTAAAATGAAACTGCTTTTCCAGAAAGAAAAAGTGCCATGAAGCTAAGTGCTACTAACTCTTTAGTTGAATTTTATTTTATTTACATTAAAGTAAGTAATTAAATCTCATTTCTTTTAATGCCATTGTTGTTTAAAATGTGTGAAACCTGATATAAATTAACAGATTGCAATGCATTTAACCTAATTTATACCATAATGAATTTAAGTTTCTAATACTTTCTTTTTTATATGGTGACAGATATTTAATTGTGTGTTGAGAATAGATTTTGATCTTATTACGGTTGTTCTGGTGTTCCGCTTTACAAAGTAAGGAAAAGTGCAGTAGCTTCTGAGGGAATTAACCCTGAGCATACGAGGGAATAGGTCTCACTTACAGCTCACACACGTCACAAATGCTTTTTACGGGGTGAGCTTCATACATGCATTTCATTCATTTATCTACAGATCGTAATTTAGACATGGAAATGAGAACTATCCCCTATGACCCAGTAACTCCCAGTGGTATTACTCTATACATGGAGGAATGTGTGACCACGGCAGAATTAAGTTGTCCCAGCTATCACACAAACGGAGAGTACTCAGGCTGAC
>JAOUZG010036171.1:423890-445507 GCA_026289955.1 Argiope argentata
TTGAAGGAACAAAGTAATAACATTGTCTTTCAAATAAACAAATAAAACATTTAGAAAATATACTTGTAATGAAAAATAATCAAAATCTTAATAAATATTTAATATTCTCTTAAAATCTTTTTAAATTAAAAAAATTACAAAGCAGTTAGCTTATTTTATTTAAAAAATTTTGCATTGTTTTATTCGTTAGTGCACATTAATAATAAATTTCAGTATATCTGTTCCAGAATTTATTAAGATGCTTTTCTGTCTTATTTAATAAGTCATAAAATATTCTTTCTTATAATCCTGTTAAGGATGATTAATAATATCTCATTTATAATGTTTAGCGCGTTTTTAAATTATTATTATTTTTTAAGCATAAAAGTAATTAAATTAATGGTAATGTTAATTTTATCTAATTAATATTAATATTATTTTTTCACAAAGCTTAGCAAAATACATTTAATTTTTTTAAAGTATATGCATTTAAAGCATTAAAATTTTTTGCTTTTTAACTTAAATAATTTTTAATAGACTAGTTATTAATGTACAAAGTTTCTCATAATGAAAAATTCCTCTTCATAATTATAAATAAAAATTGCTAATATTGAAAAATTTTACTAAGCTACTGACTAAAAGAAATCATTGTTAAATTTGTTAAAGGAACGTTTTGTGTAATTTTAAAAAGTCCTTGCATGTATAATCAGCGGTATTCTTTTATTTACATTAAAGAATATCATATCCCTGAATTTAAGTAATTTAGTATCTTAAATAGTTAGCTATTGTAAAAATAAAGTAATATTAATTTGAATATATTTTGTCATTGCCTTGATGTGTTATTTCTAGCTATAAAGAATCACACTAAACAGAAAGGAAAAATATAAAATAAAAACTTGCCATAATGAAAAGGGAATATTTACTGGTTATTATATCGTTTGCATACTATGAAAAGTATTTTTTATAAGAAACTAAAATAATTTTGCATTGCTCTAAAATTTTATTAAATTTATTTTTTGGTTTCACAATTGATTGAATGATAGCAGATTCAGTTTATTTGTTGAAAAATTAAGAAATAGATGCATTTCTGGTTATGGATGCTACCGTTAAAGTATGAGATCCGTTATTTTATAGAATACCTAGTAATTCCATGAAATAACTGATCGTGTCCGTTAAAGTGTAAAAACTCTCTTGCATTTTATGGTTTAACAAGTTATTTTATAGAATAACGATCTGCAGCTCGTTATAGTGTAAAATAATCTACATCATATATCTAGCACGACAAATACATTTACCTTCCACCCTTACTGCGATCGGTTGCTACAGCTCAGCTGTAGTGGTCAGGGATTTAGACGTTCGTGTAAAACCTAGTGTGCCAACAAAAAATGTTTTTGTTTTAGAAGTAATGTTTTTTTGTAATTCCAAGTGTCATTTTAGTAATCCTTGTTGTAACAAATGATTTTATGGTACGTTTCCATAATTACCATTTATACGCTGCATAAATTAGGTAAATTGCTTCTTTTTCATTTTAATTGTCTATCATTAGTTTATTTATATAATACCTAGTTATTTCTTTTTAGATAAATTGTTTATTTTACACTTTAACTGTCTCTCATTAGTTAATTTATAGAATATCTAGCTAAAGTGTCAAATGAATAACATATTACACACTTTAAAGGAAATGATCAGTTATTTCATGGAATAACTAGATATTCTATAAAATAACTGCATTATATACTGTAACGGTAACATCCATATATATATTAATACATATGGATATTGAAAATACTGTTCTTATGCTTTTTCACAATACAAGTAATTTATTCCGCTAAAAATTTATACTCAACACACATGAGGCAAATAAAACGGGGATCAGTCCTCATCCATTTTAAGAAAACATTTATTCTTAGAGAACATCGTGAAATCGAAAGCATGGACGCCAGCGGAAACCACTTCTGTCCGAGAGGTGTAAATCATCTTCTTTTATTCGACTCCCCTTTTTTATTTTGACTTGGTGAATGAAATCACTGAAGCACGATATTATGCCATTGTGAATGGTGACACACTCAAGTATGTGATGACAAAGCATTCAAAAAGATTGACGGAAGCAATGAGTTCTTCTTTTTTTCACTCTCTCTGAAGTTCTCTTAATGATACAAAACATAAAAGATCTGCAACAAACCTCTTTATCTTAAATTCTTTACCGTAAGATTACTTCTTCTCCCTTACGTTTTCAAATCTTTGAAATAGAAAGCTGATCTGATAAACTCTTGATAGTTAAGAGAGAAAAAAAGATACAAACATTTTCATTAAAACTTCGAAACATTACGAGTATATTCTACTTAAAAATATTTTTTGGTCTTGAGTTTTCATTATATGTCTTTCGGTGACTAATTTCTACAAGATTACTTTAAGTGCATATTATTTCGATAAAAAGCGTTCAGTTAAAAAAAAGAATTTATTTAAAAATAACCTTAGCGGTCAAAATAATGTATTTTCGAAGTTTAAATATTAAAAATATTCTATTCATTTCGAATTCTTCATGACGAGGAGCTTTACCATTGCTTCAAGAGGTTTAATTTCAGTCTATTGGTCCGAGGGAGGTATTTTATTTCCCTCCTAACACTCGACGGAAAAACCGATGGAGAGTATTCCCCTACCCACCATCCCCCCGGAGTGCACCTCGAAATGAGGATAAGGTGCTCTCGGCATGGTGGTTGGAATTCACAACCTTGGTGAGTACACTAATAATGGGGGTAGGCTCCTCCCATCGATGGTGGAATGTACTTCTTACTGGAAGTGTTGCACCTTGGCCGCTGGTGGCCATTAGATTTCAGCCATAGTTTCCGCCAGTGTTGCTATTGCGGCGGTCCAGTCATTCAGCCTCGTGTTTAAAATCCGTGTGCTTTCAGGCGGGTCGGAAAGTCTTGTATGATTTCCTCATTTGCTCCGTGGGGTCGGGCCATGTAGTGCCTAAAGGCTCGCCAGATGGAGGCATTATACTCCGTTTCTGCCATTGATATTGCAAAAAAAATTCAGATGCACTATAACTATTTTCAGAGGATACGACGACAATACAAACAAATTTAATGATTTGCATATCTGGTCAAAACACTCATGCATACGAAATTTCAAAACAATCCAATGATTGCTTCTTGGTGCGTCGATTTTTTTTGTTATAGAGTTTAGTTTTCTATTTTATTATTTGTTAATGTTTTGAATACATAAATGTCCTTTACATTTATATATTATGTCGTCAAAATATCCGACTTTCATGATATTGAAGCAGATGTTTGGTTCTATAAATATTTTTAAAATTATATTAATGTAATGAAATATGAAGATCCATGGCCAAACACTTTGAATATTAATAGAATTTGCATTCTTTAAAGATGTTTTTTTCTCAAAAAGAAAATTTTTTTCGTCTTCATATTTTTGTGATCAAGAAATCTTTGCAATTGCCTCTCCAGTAAGAATGCTGTTTCTGTATGCGTTGGCCCTCTGTCAAAGAATAAATTTATCATGCATGTAAATATAAGTTCTTGTTCTCGTGTTTCCCTTTACAAAGCAAAAGATGTGTCTTAACTTCTGAAGTATAAACCTTTCAACACCCGAGAGCAGAAGTCTAACTTCTAGCTCATACACGTCACAAAATTTTTTTACGGGGTGGGCTTCATTCATGCATTTCTCTTATTCATCCACAGATCGTAATTTAGATCTGGAACAATAAACAATCACCTCTGTCCCATTACCCCCAGCGGTATTATTCTCGACATGGAGAACTTTGTGATCATGATGGATTTAATGTTTGCCTGCCACCACACACACACAGAGGTTCTTCGGCTGGCGAGTTTGAACTCGTAGAATAACAGATGGGAAACCAACTCCCTACCAAAGAGGCTATTTCGGGTGTAAATATATGTCATTGGCAAATACAATATATTTTGTGGATTTATTTATCTTAAGCTATTCGAATATAAAACAAAGACTGATTTTCTTTCAATTCAATTAACTTTTCTGTTTTTTTTTCTTGTTATTTTTAAAAAAATTAATTAGATTTTTAATTTAATCCATATTTCAGTGAATTTAATAGCTATTGTTAAAACATATAAAAAACGCAGTTTCAATCATTAATACTTGGAATCCTTTGAAATATTTTATAAAATACAACTTTTATTCCTTTCTTTCATGAGTCATATCTTATTTCCTTCTTTTGAATGTATCAATTACATGGCAATTGAACACTGTTACTATGCCCTGATTTCAGTCTTCTGTTAAATTAATGTAGCTATGCTACACTAAGAGATTAAAATAGAAAACTAATAAGATTATCTATTTAACGAGCTGCCATCTATGATAAATATATGAAAATCCTTTTATTAAAAATGCATAGTTAAAAATAAAGTTTTGAAAATCATAATCATGCCGAAAAAAATTTAAAATTAATATAGTAGGTTGAATGTTGGTTGAGGACAAAACTTGTTATATTAGGGTTTGTAGCCGTGTAACATGGCTACTAGATAAAATTGATACTCGATACAACGATACATACGATCAACGATACATTTGCGCCAAGAGTATTGTGAGCGAACGTGAGTTGGTGGCTGTTGTTTCTAATGCGCCTGACGACTCGTAAAACAGTAGAGGGCTACAGAACAGCTATAAGAAGGTTGCTTATTCAAGTTCCCGGATTATCATTGTGGGTGAATGGTTAAATTGTCCTAGAAACGAACTCGCCATGTTAGAGTTTGTAGCAGAGTAACATAGCCACTTAACAAAAGTGTCACGTGTCCGGTGGGTGTTATCTGGTTTATGAGGCTTCCACCACAACAATATTAAATTCATACTAGCATAATTCTAACTATATTTGGCTGAGAACATTTTTTTAGAAACAACAAATTACCAAATTGTCTATTATTATAGAAAACTAATTTGTTACTTTGTTAACATATTGGTGCATTCTATTTTTTAAAATTATATAATTGCACTAGACATTATTTAGATACATATTTAAACAAAACACTTTTTATTCCTTATATTTTATAAAATGAGGACAATTTGTGTCATTTATTATTTCTGCCCGCAGAGGTTTAAAGATATATCTGCTCAGAATTACAAAAAACAATTATACAGGATTGCATAAAAAGGGAGATTAATAACTATTTTCAAAACAACTCTAAGTTTCAAAAATTACGGAACGTGTACAAATGGCTTGGATAATGAATAAACAAGCCAGGCTCTTGAAAACATGGGATGTAAGAATGGCCTAGTTAGGAGCATTAAAAGTCCATCATTACAAAGTTACTCATTAGTCTTGGAGAACAACATGGGATACAAAGAGCTGTGAGTGAAAAATTAGTACTGTCATTACTGAAACAATGTTTTTAACAAAGTTTCAGAGGTTAAATATCCAGTGTATGCTTAAATGAATACCCTTTGTGCTTAACTTTCTTTCAAAGACATTTTTAGATTCCTTTTCTAATCTAAAAGGCGACAATGCCTACATTCTATTTAAAAACTGCTGCACCTCCATTCTTCTACAAATTGACATCGGGATCAACAATGACATTCTTCTTTTTCTTTTTTTTAATGCAGATAATTCTGAAAGTGATGGCGTTTCATTAAAAGAAATGGTTTTCTATTAACTGCTTTATCGTGCGGCACTTCTGAACGATTATACTAGATTGCTACTTTAAATGGAGATACTAAAGTATATATTTAGTATAATTTATATAAAGCTTTACAAAAATTTAAATTGAAATGCATATTACGGGATATTAAAAGATGTTTGATACTATTTTCAGAAATGAATTTCAATTATTCCACAAATGAAAGTCATGCATCTGTTTTAGAATTGTATTGTGCGAAATTCAGTCACTCAAATGAAATAAAAGAATTCTCGAATAGAATATTATTTTGTTTGGATAGATTCTTGCTTGTGATATTTAAATTATATTATCAATTTTCGACTTATTTACAGATATGAGTTTCGAATACCATTAATTTTACTGTTTCCATTGACAATGTAACGTTTTGATATTTTCAGAGCTAAATTATTATTGCTATATGTGTAATAAATTTGCTAGTTAATCGTTAACTTCGTTTAATCATTTTTTGGTTTAGGATATCAGTATAACTTGCATTTTGAAAATGTTTAAAATATTTTATTTCCATTGAATGTCATGAATGAAAAATGTAGAATAGTTTCTAAAATTTCAAAATAAATAAATAATTGAACAAATAAAATTAAATAAATAAAAAATTAAATCAAATTAAATTAAAAATGCATATAAAATATTAGAAAGGAGTTGCCTTATTTTCCCCCAACTTTTATGATTCAAAATTACAAGAAAATTCGATGTTTATGTTGCATCAGGATTAAAAGATAGCATACATTGCCAGTTTCCTGAAGTAAATTTATGATTTTTTTTTAAATTTGGGGAATTAATTTGTAAGAAATAATATTTTATATACATTTACACACTACGCGTACCAAATTGAGGATGTAATTATTCCATAAATAAACAATAGCTGAAGGATAAGTCTGAAATTTTTGATGATAAGTATGTAAAGTCATGTTTTTATAGATTTAGAAAGGAATCGAAAGTAAACTGCGGCCTTTATTAATTTTATAAGGTTTTTTTTTATTCACACATATTTTTTCACTCTTTATTACTTTTCAGCATTTGTTACTTTTGTAAACATTGTAACGGTCTCACAAGCTATAACTTACTTTTATTTAATTTTGTTTTGAAGGAACAGAAAGATTAACATATCCATAAGCTAACAATCCTCAGCATATGTGCAAAATCAGTATTTGTAGACAAAAGATTTACAGATTTTTATATTTTCCTAGGAAAACAATTTTTTTGGTGGGTCAAAAATAATTTAATGTAATTTAACAATATGTTCATCACTAATCCCTTGTTTTATGATTAGATGATAACCTTATTTTATGTGTGTCGAGTTTGTGTAATTATTATTAACATTCTTTTCTGCATTTAAATCTATGACTATATCCGTTTTTAATATAAAGATATTCAAAATGATAACCATATCAAAATAAATAAGTTATATACCACCACATGCTAGGAAACATTTCTATACAATTTGAATTCTGAAATATATAATATGAAACTTCTTTCTGTTGACAATTTGTACCTCCGTGCCGGCCTTATAAATTGATTTCTAAAACATTATCTCAAAAGAAAGTTTATTAACAAAAGGATTTGCTCTAAAGATTTCTTTGCATCTTATTCCTTATCTACATTCTGCTCCGATAATGCTTATAGGATATTCAACCGAGGTCGCCTGAATAATAATTGTTGGATAATCCATTAAGATGTCCTATGTCCCATACCTTACTTGCAAAAACTGAATTCAGCACAAAATTATATACAGCTTACCACCCAGATTTACAATCCATTGGTTTAGTAAAACAAATTTCCGAACAATGATTTCAAACCATCTGGAGCAAATCTCTCTCACATATTTTTAAAAAGGGATATCTTCAAAAGTGATCAAATCAAAATCTGTCCCACATATTCTCAAACAAAAAGTGATATCTACCTCCTTCTTTCTTTTATGGGCCTTGGAAAAGTCACGGTTGCCTGGCATGATATTAACTACCAATATTTATGAAATATTCATCATTGGTTTAAATTTGGCATTTTTGCTTAAACTTTGGTGTGATCTTTGGCTATTAATCTTTTGTATTCTGAAACAAAATTGAATTTCTGGTTTTGTGCTATTTCAAACTGATCCGAACCAAATATAGAACTAAAACTGTGGTGCCAAAAGCCCGTACTAAATTTCACATATTTAAGCTATTGCGTTTTTGGACTATCTCGTTTAAATGCTTGTAAGAATAATAGATCAAAAGTAATCAGCTGGTCATCATTTGGTTCCAAATTTGTGCCAAACCATGTGACGAATTTCATCCATTTAGTTATTTTCGTTTTACAGTTATCGTGTTATATTTGGGAAGCTAAAAAAAGAGGTTTTACGCGGAAGGATTTCTATCAAAATTTGATAGAAATCCGGAAATTTAGTGTAAAAACATATACCAAATGTCTTCAGTCTATCTCGTTTCGAAGTTATACGCTTTTCGAAATGAAACGTAGAGATCTGTCGAGATTTCTAATTCAAAATTTTTGGCAATTATTCCGTATACAAGAAATTAATAAAGCAATTGCTCAATAGTTTGCAACAGTGAGTTGCTTAAGTTCTCCCTTTCTTTAAAAAAATGCATGCTGTTTCGACAAACGGTCATTGCCAACGACGAATACTTTTATCATCTGGAAATTCATAATGAAGTACGCCTTGTATATCCTGATATTTTTATAAAAGAATGACGTTTTTAAAACTACAACAAACAGAATATCTAAATAGAATCTGTCTGCCAATTTTCCTTATGCATCGCTTTCTAACTTATTGCACTTTCTTCAAACAGTTATATGGATGCTCTTTCACTAGTTTTTGTAAAAACTATTTTCAATTCAATAATGCTTTCCCTTTGTTATCGGTGCAACACTTTCTATTTAATCTATTTTGTGCATATAATGCAAAAGGGAAATCAAGATCATTTATCTACTTCCGTGCTGTTAATATGAATTGTAATTGAATGGTGAATTATTTAATATATATGAATTTTTCATATGAGTCGCTAAATATTGATAATTGTTACCACAATTTCATTTCTAGTATTTCTTAAAATCTACCAAATTTTATGGAATTTTTTATTGTTTAATTCAGCGAATTTTATTAATTGTCTAATAGTTAATAACAATATCAATGTGGAAATAATTTTAAGTCGAAGGACAATTTAAAGGATTTGCAACAAAAAGGCTTATTAAAGGAAAGCCACTTTAAAGGATTTGCAACGAAAAATCCAATTAAAGAGAAGTTGATTTAAAGGGTTTGCAACGAAAAGACCAATTAAAAAGAAGCCAATTTAAGGGATTTACAAGGAAGACGAAGCTAAATATTCTTCGAAGATATATTTATTTGTTACTTTCTTCCTAAATAGATTTAAATTTATCTTTTTTTATTAAATTTTAAATAAGAAATTATAAACAACCTTATGACAATAATATTTAAGAGCATGTAGTTCCAATAAGCGTATAATAGTTAAAGAACTAAAACGAGTCAATTTTGGTTTTCTGGATAAAATGAATATAAAATTACTCTCTTAGTAAATAAGGAAAAAAATTATATGTGCAATGCTACGCTACAAACAAAAATGCTAAATAATTCAAACATATAGAATTTTATTTTTATTTGCAGAGAATATTTTCCTCCTTTTATTTATCTTTTCTTTATAATTTACACTTTTCATCTACTCGTCTTCACCTCAAAATATACATATGAATATGTTCAAAAGTAAATTAGAGAATTATCTAATAGAAAACAGAAATAATATTTATGAAGTCTAATACCAAATTAATATTATTATACTTAAAAAATACTAATACCTCATTCATTTAATTCTGCCAAATTTTTATCAAAATACAAAACATATAGAGTCATAATTCTAAAGGGAAGGAATTTAATTTAGCATTTAAATTCAGAAGACTAATTTGTAAAAGTCTCAAATCTTCTAAATTCTGGCGTTACATTTTAAATATGCAAATTGAATAAAGTTAACAATGAATTAACCGATTCTGGGTGGAATTTAATTTAAGATGTCATGTGTGTATATCAGAAAAAGAAATCTACTGAATGGTCCTTTTTTTAAATTTGCAAATTAAATAAATCTCGCAGGAGTTTAAATCGTGACTTGAATGAATTGATTCCAAAGTAATTTTTTTCAAAAACCGGACAAAAGAAAAACGTTATGAAGATAATTATTTTTATTTGAGTTTTGGTTCATTCAAAAAAAATATTCTCTGCACAACTTTATTACATTATAAATTGGAATGATTACTGCCTTTTTTGAAAATGATATGGAGAATTTAAACATTCAATTTATATATGGCCTCTAACTGGAGACATTAATTTCTTTAACGTCAGAGACATGGTGTAAAAAATATCCCATTTTTTTTTGTCTTTTATAAACAATTTCGGAGTTTATTTTGGAACTTAAATATGTTCTAAAAATCAATTAAATATTGATAGTTTAAAAATATTAATATTAAAAATGATATTGTATTAACCCTATAATGCTACCCATTCGTCTCCTGGACGAACGCTTACGAAATAACTTTGACTATTCTTTCCCTATAACGATAAATGGATCGTTCTACTCAGCACCTTAATCTGACCATGGGAACTACAGATGAGGACATTCCATTTTCCCAAAATATTTCTCCTTGTAGTATATCCAGAACAATAGTCGTCTCAGAGATGAATAGTTATCTGTCCCATTAGTATTAAGAAGGTATTTCTGTGCATGTTTGGAGATGTCGAAGCGTTTTCAAGGACAACATTTGTGGGGTAGGCCAGAGGCTATCCTTGAATTATTGAAATAATTAAGTGAGGAAGATAATTCTACTTCTCAGAATGAATCGGAAGATGAATATTTTATTGAAGTTCTTGTTCCATGGATGCAGATGCGTCTCGACATATCAACTTTGCCCCGATCAACAAGGACTATTATAAGCGAACTTCTAAAATCGAATTTGAACATTCAACGACCTGAACAATTCGAAATTAAAAAAAGAAAAATTTGTGCATTTTGCCCCATATAGTTTGTGAAGAATGACGCAAAATTTTTGTTTGTTACGTTCAAGAGCAATGTGCGGAGAACATCACGCATACATGCGTAAAGATGGCTTCGAAAATATATCAATAATATTTTTATCCTACTTGACAAGCAAGAGTTATGGAATCATCTATAGGCGGTACGATTTTATTTAAATTAGCTTTAAAAATTGATTTTAAAAACACTTCGTCTAGGATACGAATGGTTATCATTCTTGTTAGTTCTTTTAAAGGTTTCCTTTTTAGAGTTAAATGTGGAAAGATAGAATAAGAAAAAACTTTAAAAAAATCTTTTGATGAGTACACACTTTGTTTATATATTATGAGATAACACTAACATTAATAATTGTTGGAATTTAACAAATAAAAATTAAGAATATAATACATATTTCAATGTGAAATGTGCAGAAATAAGAGATATTCGCTGGAAATCTCCTACTTATACAGGATTTGTTCTGGTAACTGAAATCAACTGTAGTAGATACATTAATAGCCTTTCTGCAATGGGTAGAAAAAGGATACAGCTCTTAAAGTATATTTCTGGCAAGGATTGGGGTAGAGATGCAAAAACTTTTAGAATCACTTATTCTACTCTTATTCGTTCAGTCCTTGAATATGATTACCATGTTTACCAGACGGCTGCTGACACCAATTTTAAAAAGTTTGAAAGCCTTGTTAGGTGCAGCTAGAATCCTCACTGGACTAAGACACTCTTTTCCTAACAATATTGTCCTCTATTACACTATCCACACGATTCCTCTATTACATTATCCACACTGAAATGAACTTAAAAATAATGGTAACAATGTAGACTTCTAAACAATAGTTAGTAGTTGTGCACTTCTAGGGACATTATAAAACAAAATCACAATTATTATTATTATAAAGAAATTGATAACGATTGCAAACTTAACAATAATAATAAAAAGAAAATTTATTTGGAAAGGAGGAAAGAAGAAATATGGTGATTTAGGATTGTTTCAAATTTTTTTATAATGGTAATTGCCCTAGTTATATGTTCCCTTATGATAAATTGAAAAATCAGACTAATCGAATATTTAAAAAAAACTATCACATCACAATCTAATGTAATCACATCTAACTTATTCCTTCATTTGATATCCTTTCTTGTATTAGAGCATCCATTTTTAATACGAAAATTATTTATAACTGTTATTTATCTTTTATTCATTGTATTTATTATATATGAACTATTGTCTTCTACCAAATTATTTCAACTTTAATGAAATCTCGTTATAACCTCTTTTCAAAACTGTTCTTAAATTGCCTGTAAACTATTCCTGGAAGTATGTTTTTATTTCTTTTAAGGATTGAGACCTCTTCACACACAAACAATTTTTAATGACGAGGGTAAATAACAGCCATATTGAACAGCAGTTGAAAAGCAGAAGCCAAAGTGGAATTGAATATACCAAACCAAATTTGGCAGCTTTTGTCTCACAGCCAAAGTAAATTTAGCATAGGGTTCTGCTTTGCTGTGATAAAACGTAATGTCTTTCGCTAAAAAATTTCATCGCTAAAAACTGCGAGATATTCCTGTATAATGTGTTGAGATAAATGTACGTTTACCAAAGCAGCTTCAACATTTAAAAGCGATCAGAGATTATTCAAATCCAAAGCTTGAGCTCCAGAAAGGTTAAATAAAAACCATAACCTTTGCGTTGTTCTATCTATATTTATTTATCATCTTCTCCTTGTTGCCAACGCCACAAGTAGAAAATAGATGAGCTGAAGAATTTCAGCTCCTGTTGCCAAACCACAGTCACGTCAGTTCGATAATTCTGTACATTTTCTGTTATGGAGTTTTTCGATGTATTCTGGTTTCTGTGTTCAGAAGAATTAATTATTTATTTTTCAAAAAAAATACTATTTTTATATAACACATTTTTAGTCCCACAAAATTAACCAAAGAGGTTTCTTCGAGTGATATCTAGTATTGCAATCTGAAAACCATATGCAATTCTCTTTTCAGATTCTCGTTAAATAAAGTTTTAATTCGTTAATAAAGAATGTTACATGCTGTTTGAGATGAAGCTCGATCAGATACGCTATAAATTTAAAATCCAAACATTGAATCAAGTGAAACATCGCATCTTAATAGTTAATGTATCGTTGTCTTAGGAATGTTAGAGGAAATCCATATTTCGCTCATATTATGTTAAAGAATTTTCCTCTTTCAAGGCGACATTTCCAATACCATATCTCCAAATCATTTACAAACCATCGGAAAAGTCTTAGCACAACTATATCAATTTTTATGGCGTTGAAGCATAACATGTTTTAAGCAGTATTTGCTTCAAATATTGAATGATGCAAATTTTTTAAAAAATAAATCTGTATCACCTATGAAACCTAATTTAAAAAGTAATCAGAATTAACTGAAATCAATATCATAACCAACTAATAAATACACTCACCTGGTTTTATATAAAGAAAATGCTTGAGGAACAAAGATTCTTAAGGTCTGAAATAGCGCAATGGAGGAGATATAAAAACATGTTTTTATTCCATTTTTAAAATTTTTAGGAAAGAAAAAGATGAACAGAAAAGGTCTATGTGAGGAACTCGTTTGTCTAATACGTCGTTTCTCTATCCCATAATTTAAAAAAATCATAACTTTTTGAATTTAAACTAGAATTTCAAGTGAAAATTTCTTCCTCTAAACATGTCATAATGCTGTACATAGAGAAGAATATATTTCATTTATTTTTAAAGCACTTAAATACAAATTATGTATTTTTTAAAAACAGGAGAAAACAATAATGAATACCTTAATCAGCGTTCAGAATTTTGTATAAATAACTCTCGCATTAGTCAAAAGCCCAATTAACAAAACTGTTAAACTCGAAAAGCAATTCCCCGAGAAGTTAAATCCAAAGAAATCTCCACCAATCAAAACTTTTCGAAAGTGTATTTAAATCCAAGTTTTTATTCCCATCGCTGGAACATCAGTTTGTTGTAGTCTCTATTTTATTCCAAAAACTACGTCGGTTTAAGTAAAGAATCAGTGAGAGGCCTTTTAGGATGGGTGATATCGAATCTTGTGAAGACGAAGATTTTTGATCAAAATCGAAATCCACATCACGTTTCCAGTGGCTGAAACCAGAGTAGATTCCACTTTCGCTTGGTAAATAATACACGATTCTTTTTTTTCAGATCTGAGAAAAGGATCTATTAAGAATTCGGAGACTCTTAAAATGATCCGAGGTTCGTTTATATTTGTTCAGCATTAAAAATGCAAAGCACAAAGATTTTTGCAAATGTTTGGCAACAGCCTGATAGTTAAAAATGATAAATTTAAAGTTAAAAAAATTATACTGAATTTAAATTTTATATTATAGTTAAATATAATAATTTAAATAATAAGTGCAATAAAATATGGCGAATGTACTAAAAGTGATAGTGCTGGCTGTAATTAAAAGTTATGTGAATATTTCCTTCTCTTTATAAAAGCAAACAATTTCTTTTTATTCCAAAGGAATGGCGTTGTAGAAAATATTTTTAGGACTCTTAACAACAAAATATTTTAATTGCTCTCTCCTTTATAAATTACCTTGAAACGCATTCGCTAACTATTTTTAATTAAAAGTCTTTATAACATCATTCAAAAGTAGGTTAAGGCCTTGAAAGAAAGATGTCTTAATTAAAAACCAATCAGTTCTCGATAGCTATTTATTTATAGATATGTCAAAATATCAAAAAGCAGTGCTTTAATTAAAAGTTTTGGATTAAGTTTAATTTGATAAATCGTGAGGAAGGGCAAATTTGATTTAGTTTCTTAGACTAATTTAATTCAGAAAAGATTTTATAATTCCATCTGTCTCCGGCTTTGTTTTAAAATAACAATAAAAAAATATAAGAACTGTCCAAAAATGTCTTAAGCAGTTTCAATCATCTTTCCAAGTTAGATTCCTTGGCACCTTTTCAATTTAATTAAATTACTTACTAAATTAAGCCTCTGTTTTTTAAGAATTTCATAAATATATGATGGCTTAGGATAGTGAAAGTTTTATTTCTATTTTTCACGGAATAACAAAAGAAGTTATAGGGTAATTTAAATAGCAATAATCTTGTTATTTTAGTTTTTGGATATGTAATGAGACATAAGTAAACATGTATAGTATATTAAATAGTGCATTTATGTATGAAACGAAAAATATTTCTAAAATGTGATTCTTCCTATAAAATAAAATGCTAATGAGAATTATGTGTTGAATTTCTTAGGGGCTTCATTCATTTACATGTTTTATTCATATTACTTGCCTTTTTTTAATTAAATAAATTTTTTTAATCAATACAAAATTTCTTTTTTTCATGCAACGAAAAATTATTCAAAAAAATCTTACACATTTCTAGGTACTTAAATTATAAAATTCTAATTTAAACGATTCTATTTTCCAGATTATATTTTAGTTAAAATGATTATATTTTATTTTCGCACGAGTATATCTTTTTTATATTTTTATTATGAAATATTGAGGAAAACAGAGCGTTCAATGTTTTGAATGTTGTAAAATTATTTTAAATTCTTAATGAAAAACTCATAAATGATAGCTAAATAATTAATTAAATGTATTATATTTTATTACAGCAGTTATTACAAATTATTTGAATATGCTATTTTGGCAACCATAATAATTACTTTAAATCCTTTGCACATATTCTTATTTTCACAAAGATGCCAGTCATGACGATACTATTTGTGTATCTGAAATGATGAATGTCAAGTAATGTTATTAAATATATCGTGCATCATTTGATGAAAATCTAATTATCATTACAACTTTTTTTATTCGGTAAATGATATATAAAGAGAAACAAAAATTAAAAATTTTATGTACTAGATAAAAGATAACTTATTCAACTTAATACTATGAATAGATATCTTAAAATGCATATTTGATTGTTCCCGATTTGGTATATCATGTGTAAATTCTAATTTGAAAATATGTGTTTAAAAGTTCCAGAGATGTGCCTTTTTTAATACCTTTAAAAATAGAGAATACACCAAATATTTAAATCATGCAATATTATTTTTAGATGTATTGACAACTAAACTATATGTGCATTTGATCTGTGAATAATATGCATTTCTGTATTGTGCAACTATACATGTAACATATATTTTTGTCCAGAGATAGTTATAAATGACAAATATTTGCAAGATTTGACTTATTGTAAGATATTATTTGATTTTTCCTCGAACATTAGAGTGGATTGCCAAATATATATTTTCTATAAGGATTCTTGAAATAAACCATGAGTAACCACTCCACACAATTTGCATGACTTTCAACCAACTATTGACGATGCTAGTACTAATGATACATCTGATTAATATTGCATCCTATATGCTACAACGTTTAAACCAAACAAGTGTCGAAATTAGCATTGTAGTTTACGGAGAGCAATTCGAACAACAAAACTATAGATAGCTTGTGATAGCTAGTTGCTACTTTATCACTTTGTAAACTCATTATTTCCACAATAATAATGTTGGGAAATTTTATACTAATATATGTTCATTTTGAGAACATGGCTCTAAACTTTATATGCACAAGCTATGATGTTATAATAAATAGGAAAATCTCTACAACTTTATAATTACAATTTTTTGTTCTACTATTTTCGAAATAGGAACAATAATTTTGAAAAATCATAAGCGATCTCATCGAGCATTGTATATTTCACTTATTATATTTAGGCGCCTATTCCATATTTATATTTGCTGTCATTTTCAAATTAGGAGGATATGTAAGAGATATAAGAGGGCATCTTATCCCGCAACTGGATATGAGATTCAAAATGAATTAATGCTGTCAATTGACTCTGATTATCTCTTGTCCTTGAATACAATAATCTCCTCAGTACCTTCATTTAGTACTTTTAGCAATATGTTGGCAGAAGTCCAAGTCTGAAAAATATTCATAAACTAAATTCATTTTTTTTAAATTTTTCGTTGTTAATTATGTTGTTATTGATTCCACATCACTGACACTGTTATAAGAAAAATCTTAATGAACTAGCTGATTTCTACATATATGTTGTTGCTAATCCTATTGCATATCCATTTGAACGAAGTCCAAGAGCCTATGTCTCACTAAAAGAGAAATTCATTCCCACTCTCGTTCCTCAGTTGCCTCACGGAGGCAACAAAACAATCGGTTGTGTGAGGGGAAGCGATAGCCGAACAGTGGCAATGTGCATAACGTCTTTTTTCACAGAAGGCCACACTTATAATATGGCAGTCTTTAGTCTAGACAAGGCAGTCTGGGCTCGAAAAAGTGCAGGAATAGTCCAGGACATTCAGTGGCATACCAGTCATGTTTAGGTGGAATCCCCCAAGCCGTATTTATATAAGCCAAAAACAGGGAATAAACCTCTGAAAATCTTTGTTCAGTAGAAGAAACTGTGTGAAGGTAAGTACATTCTGCAGCAAGCCGATCTGCAGTATCATTTCCAAGGATACCAACATGCGAAGTCCGCTGTATACACACAGAGCTGACCTGGGTCATTGCAGCCAGTTTAGACAGAACATCTTGTTCCAATTTATCCAAGATGCGGGTTCATTCTCACAGATATTGGAAGGAACTCTTGCTATCAGTCAAAATCCATGCATTTGCCATGCCAGAATTCAAGGCAAGTCCCAGGGCTTCATTAATGGCGCTAAGCTCTAAGCTAAAAACACAGCTAAAATCTGGATTTCTGAAACAATATCTAAAAGTCTCGTCATTAATTTTAATAAAAACACCCCTACCAGTTCATGATTTGAATTTACTCCCGTCGGTGTAGATAGTCAAAGCCAGGGAGGCAATAATACTTATGACCTCAAGAGCCAGCAGCTCTGGGTGCTCATCATGTTAAGTAAAATTTACAGCGAAATTCTGGTTAAAAGTTACGTTACCAAAAGATGTAGTAGGAGTCAGAAAATTGAAAGTAGTACAGGGCTCCATACAAATGTCTGGCAGTCCACATTTATGCATAAAACCAAGAGGACTATCCTTCTTCAGCCTTTTGTTGTCAGTCCAATCGATAAAAAGTTTGAAGTTCTGTAATAGGACTCAAGGCTCTTAAGTTTGCCGATATATTTTGCAAAGTTTGCCTCTCTTCCCAGAGACAGGGGCGGAAGATCTGCCTCATATCAAAGAACACAAATGAAAGATAAAAAAAATCAATTTATAATTGATAAGGATTTTTAGTCCCACTTTTGAAATTAGGTTTTGTTACCACTCAAAAGACGTGTGAACTTCCATCTATAAATTTTCAATTTAGATTTTAAGTTAGAAAACCTCTTGATTGGTTTGAGTATAAGATACACGCCATATTTTGATGTTACTAGAGTTTATTTTATGTCTGCCAGTCTTGTGTAATAACTTCTCTCTCGGTGACCTAGTTAAGAAGCATGAATGGAGTACAATTGATTTGCTAAGATTAGTATTAAAATTCGATATTATACCAATCATTATTCAAAAGCTGATTGGTGATTTAGTTGACTGTGATTTAGTTATGAATTTCTTGTTGTTACCAAGATGGAATTTTCTAAATTGCAAGATCGTGTGGAAACCCCACCTTTACGTGGTGAATCTAGCACGTGGGTGATATATGTATAAGAAAACCGGCTTCTATTAACCACTTAACAATTTTGCCGGAATGCCGTACGGCCATCGATTAACTGAATTTTGATATCTGTAAGCTAAAATTAACCATTCATAATTATTATAATTCAATATGAAATTAGGTACTTACTTACCATCCAACTTATTATACCATCCAACTTTATCGCCAAATTTGAGGTCATCGCTAATGAGTTGATAAACCGCCAATTATGGCAGTACGGCAATGGTGTAATCCATTCATCTTCATCGCCAGATTTAAATCCGTCACCAAAAAGTTACTAAACCATTGGTGATCGTTGGCGAACATGGTATAATACGTAAATACCGAAAATTACTTCGAATATTTATATAATTCATGTATTCAATGGATTTCCATTTGAAAAAAATAAGAAAATATTCCTAAAATAGAACCTTTCGCTATTACTCAGGTATTTTTCCCCGGGAAAAATTTCATGATTTGAAATTTCTTATCAGAATGCATCACTGATTGATGGATGCAAAGAATGTTGTGTAAGTAAGTGGGAATTAATACAATAATGTGTTTTTGTTATTGTTGCATTCCCCCATTGGCCATCAGTGCTAGACCAAATCCATGACTGCACGGGGAAAGATTGCAGCCTCTGTTATTCACAAGGACCAGAGCACCTAGAAATAGGTAGAGGGGCAACTTAGCTTTTTCAAACACATTCGTTCGCGCAACCCCTTTTTACTGAGGGGCACATTCACACATCACAGAAGAACAATTATGCCCCAACCGGGACTCGAACCCGTGACTCCCATAACGCGAGGAAGACTAATGTGTTAATTAATGAAATGATGTTGGGTTATAATACATCTTTAATTTTACTCATTCCAGTAAACAGAAGTACTTCCCACGAGAGGGGGTTGTCTGCAGTTGGGGATAATCCTTAAGACTTTCCCATTTTCCCTCCTTTTTCTGAAGGTTATGACTATTATTGGAATTCCTTCGATTGATTAACTTCTGTAATTACTTCCAAATGTGACGTAGTTTTTAGATCTCAGTCTTAGTTATAATTATTTTTTATAGGAGGATTTTGATCTAAGAAAGATGATTACAGATTTATCGCGGATCATTAATTCATAGCAGGTGGAAAGAACTAGATAGGCTAAAAGAAATAGAATTAGAATCACCGAAAAAACAGGGTTTTTTTTGTTTTTTTAAGAGGAATTTCAAATTTTATCAACTTGTATAAGTTTAAAGATTACATTAATGCAGAAATATAAGATAAAAACATGGTAAAATTAATGTGAAGGATATCTTCTTACCCTTCAAATCTTATTGAGAGCAAATTTATGCATGGGAATCAAAATTTTTTCGATATTTAAGTTGAGACTTTGCAATTGTAAATACTAATCGCCATTTGATACAATACTTTTAATTGTTTTTTTTATTTTATGATATATGTTGTTGTTACTAATGGAACTTGCCATGGATAAGCGCGCTGACTCTCTTCAGCGATTTTAGGCCAGAAGCAGTTTTGAAATTTCACCAATTACGGTCAAGAATACGACTTAGCTACACACTCATCACAGTCGCTTGCACAGCCCCTTTTTACAGTGGAGCACATTCATGCACCTTACAGATAGTACACAGAAGAACAACCTTGTACACACCAGGACACGAACCCGGGAAACCTGGCTCTCGGAAAAAAAGCCCTACCCCTTATGCCAGGAAGCTGTCATTTTGTAAGATATTTTAAATTTTTATTTAAATTATATTATAATAATTGTGAAAACTAAATATTATTCACACTTATATTGATTTTAATTAATTCTCAGTCTTATATTTATTGGAAAAATCATAAAAATTATGAATATTCGAAGTTTAATTTAAACTTGATTTTTAGAACTGTGCAAATAAATTTATATTAATTCTTATGATACGTTTAATTAAATCTCTCTCGCATAGTTATTGGATAAGTTTTGAATTACATTGAGCTATAATTGTAACTAATAATTCGAAATTCACATAGCAGTAAATACGATTAATCATGAAATTATGAATATATGCAATATTGCATATTATAATCAAGGATTTCATTAGGATTGATGAATTTATTATGCATTAGACACGTTCAGGTATAATCGGAAGTTCAAAATATTAATCATATTTGATTCAGTATTGGATGTCACATGCGTAACTGTCAATTGTGCTGTGGTAAAGTTGATACATTATTCATTTCTGTTTGTATGATAACAAGCGGAAAATACAAATTTAAAATACAAAAATAATAGAATGATAGGGATATTCAAGTTCCATCTCCCATTTTGAGTAAAAAATATATGTATTCGTAAATATTTTATATTATTTTGGAAAGACGATGAACATTTGAAAAGAACTGTTAGAATTAAAAATTAAGATAAATAGATTAATAAATTCATTTAATACCTATCATAAGTCATCTTTAAATTCTATGTAAAATTATGTTAATATTTCATATTTTTATTTTAATTTTAAAGTTACTTTTCTTTGAGTAATATGGTATAGATATCAGAAAAAATTGATAAATCATTGATTGACTCTTCGTACTGTAAATAAAAGAATATCTTAGTTGTAACTTTAGAAGAATAATTTTCTTCTAATAAACGTGGCTAAAAACCAATAATGAGGGAGTTATTCTCGTTTTGCTAATCTACCCAAAGTTAAAGTGAATAAATATATATATTTAGTGTAAATGTGAACAGAATTCGAAGGAAGAAACCTAATGATCAAAAAGAGTTAAGTTCCGTCAATGGAGTATAGGTAAATAGATCCTCAAAACTTCAATGATTTTTTAGTAAAAAAGATATAGCAAACTTGTTTGCAGGGGAACTTCTCCTCATTAAACTCATAATGATTTCTAGTGCATAAACGAATGAGTTAAATCATGGCTAATACATATAAGATTCAAATCTTCCCATACTAAAGCAAAACGGGAAAATATACGTTTTCACGAAGTAACCTATCTGATAAGACAACATCCTATATATCTTTATTCAAGAACATCTCATATTTGCTAAGTTGACAATTTGAATATAATTTTGATTTTCTATGAAAAATTCTATGATAAAGAAATTTTACTTTCTAATATTTTCTCTAGTGCTTAACATTACGATTAACATTACTATGAAATACAAGGTTATTGGTCTTTGATTTGGTTTAGCTTTTATGATATTGTCTTGCCAGACAGGTTACTTCGTGGGAACATATATTTTCCCATTTTGAAATATTTTGAGAAGATTTGAATCTTATATGTATTAGACATTGTTTAACTCTTCAGTTTATGCACTATATATATA
>JAOUZG010036171.1:445907-457349 GCA_026289955.1 Argiope argentata
CCTAGATCGCCCGATATGAATCCCATCGAGCATTTATGGAAAGGTCTGTCCGTGCCCAAACTCCTGCATCATCCACACTTTCACAATTATGGACGTCTATACAGACAGCATGGCTCAATATTCCTGCAGAAGACTTCCAACGACTTTTGGACTCCATGACACGTCGAGTTGTTGCACTTCGCCGGGCAAAAGGAGGACCGACACGATATGAACAGTCATCCCATGTCTTTTGTCACTTCAGTTTATATATATATATAAAATTACTGCAAAAATTCATAAATTAATTGAATTTTCCTTTTTTCAATAACAAACATAAAAACATTGTCTTCACATACTATGTCATATAGTTCTATTACTCTTACGTGGATTGTGATGCAGTTATTATGTTATTTATAATGAAATATTATGTACCAATCGCTAAACTTTAAATATTAAGTACTTAAGCAGAAGTCCAATATTAATTATATAAAGCAAAACTAATAGTTTGTTGCAGGACAACAATAGAGTATAAATAATATCACTTTGAATAGAGTGTTTGTATTTTACATCCCAGAAAAAAACTAATTCCATGCTTCTTTTACACAACTAGCTATATTTGTATTCATTAAATGGAATTTGAGTAAAACACAATTATGTTTTTCTAATAAATTGTTTCTTTTTAAAAACAATTATTAAAATATATTTCTTTAAAATAATGGGTATTTATCATGACTGCTCAATTCCGTGTATTAAAATTTAGATAATATATTAATAAAACTTATTTCAGTAAAAAAATTGATTCTGTTCCCATAAAAAAATGAATATTGGGTCAATTAAGGATTACTAAACATGATATGTTATGCTAAAAAAACAGCGATTTTTTAATGAAGGTTAATTGAAACAAGAACAAGATATCTTAATAAATGGGGTTGCAAAATAATTTTCGAATTAAAGCGTCGAATGATTATAATGAAGTAAACATCATTTAGGATATTGGAGAAAAAATATTGCTAAGTAATAAAGAGAAAATTGATTATTAATGTTAATAACTCATTAATAAGCAAGTATGAATAAAAAAATAATCATTAATTAGTAAGAAAACAGATATAATTAGTTTTGATTCTACTTTAGAACCAGGAAAAAATTTAATGACAAATACTATTTATTCAATAATTTTATAATTTAAACATTGGCTAATGAATTTTAATAGTGGAGAATGTGACTTGCAATAAGTAATCGTCTAAATTATAGAGTACTCACAAAAAAAAAATAACTGATGCATCTTTCTCCATAAAACGAGCATGTGATAGGTAGTTTTTTTCAAAAAGGAGGGAAAATATCGGATGTTTCACATTACTTAATAATTGATACAAAAAAGTAACAAAGTAACAACTGTAAATAATATCAAAAATCAAGTAAATTTGTTTTTTGATATTATTTACAAGCATGTTGTAGTCCCCAAGGCTCGTGATTTATAATTTTTTTTAAATTTATCACACGTACATTAGGTCGTTCTTGTTTTATTTTCCATTTTAATGATATTTTCGATTCATGGCACTAAATATTGGTGATTAAAAGGGCATTACGTTTTAAAAACCCAAATTATTGCCTTATTATTATTATACATATTTATTTTATTTTATATTCAAATGCATCTTTAATATATCTAATACTACAAAAGTGTGAATGAAATTTTTTTTCGCTCTGAAAATACTGAAACACTATATCAACGAATGATCATGTGACTCCTTCTTCTCCATTAAGCTGATTTATCTCCTTTATAATGTTAAAATAACAGATTTAATATTCTACAAAATTGAGTCTTTTATTTTTACCATAAATACATGGTAAGAAATTTAATTGCTAATGAAGGAAAATCGAAAGTAAATCGTCCAAAATTCTGCATTTGTTCTTCCTGTTTGAATTGTTTTTATTAAAATAAGAAAATGCTCTTCTTTTATATTTTACAAAATTTCCGTTCTAACAAAAAATTCATCTTTACAATAGATTTCAGTCTAAAGATAAGATTTCAATAAGACAATTGTTTTGTTTGCTAAGAAGACTTAAGAAATGCAAATTCTAAAAGATAAGTTATTTTTACGTCAAATAACACTTTCAACACAAAAGAGTTTTAGTCTTTTCGGACAGCTTATCTCTTTCGATTCAACTCTAGTCAAAATTCTGAAATCAAGAACACATCTTATAGGTAACAATAATTAAAAACGTGAAATTTTAAAAAAAATATCATTTGTGTCCTTATTTTTCCATATAATGATGTGATAATGATATTGAACTGCCAAATCGTGATAAGGTTTTTGTAAGCAACCGCAGTTTGTGAGTGTCTTATAACCATTTCATCCGGCTCTAAATTCTGCTTAAAAATAGGTTAGATCTGGTCAAATAGCATATCGAAACATCGCAAAATAATGTTAATCAGTTTCAGGCAGTTCCAGATATAACAGGCTTCCTTTTTAGTGATATATGGTGTCAGGACCCACAATTAACAGGCATCAGTAAAATACAACAACGTCGTTTATTTGTACGAAGACACGAAAATGACAAATTCACAAACAAAAAACTTATACAGCTGAGACGAACACAGAACTGCACTCTTCAGAAGACAGTATCCCACAAGTAGTAACTGACAATAACATTCTCAGCAGATAGACAGAATCCGCCAAAAGAGGCGATCCCCGGAGCTTTGCGTTACGTTCTCTTCAAACAGCTGATGTTAGCACAGTCTCCTCGCTTTATATGCAGAATCATTACCACACTACTGGATACTCTACACTCTATACGTCGCTGCTTCTACAGTAGACAACAGGACTCAGCACTCTGTAGTTAAGCACACATTTGAAATACACACAACGTTGGCAATCCGCCTTTGCTTCGCTATCCTCTCGAAGACTCGTTACTTGTCTTCCACTCCAACTCCACTTCCTGCTCAGTTCAATTTACTTTCAGCTTGAGACTGAAGATCTTTTATGGTTCCCTGGAGGCAGGCCGAGAATCTTTTAGACCAATCATGTCCTATCTCGGTTTCCATTTGTTTTGTTTGAAAAAGCAACCCACACACACAAAAAAAAACCTCTGCACATTAGAATAGAACTTGTATAGCCTATTTAGTAGTTAGGGAGTTAAAGAGTACTTCTCAATTAAAAATTTATCTAACACATTCTTTGATTATATTTGAGTCAACGTCTAACGTCATAGAAAGGGTAAAATTCTCGAACGATTTCAAAAATTGGCCAAATTACAAAGTAGAAGCATAGATAGCAAGGATAATAACATATATTTGTTTTATTTAATATTACTGGAAAAGGTAACAATTATTAAATTTGGTGAAGTATCATCTCCTTAAGTGATCAAATTTTGGTTAAGTTTATGAAAAGCGGAAATTCCTTTGAAATTACGCTTTTGAAAAGCGATTTTCAACCACTATAAACGAAAGATTTTTGACACTTTCAACACAACCAACGAGACATTTCGTGTTTGAGATTATTCCAATTATAAGTTTTTCTAGGCTATAATATGTCTTTTATACCAGTATAGATAGGTTAAACTTTCCAGTACCTATTTATCAGCCGATATAAACTAGCATAAGTGACATATTTTTGCCCACAAAAATCTGTAATTGGAAGCATCTGAAAGACGAAATGTCTCGTTGGTAGAGGAAAGTGTTAAGATAAGTGTAATGCAGAAAGATGTATATAGATGCCTTTGCATTCACTCATTTCTTACGCCATAAATCCAAGCACATTCAATATTGAATCTTTACATACCTCTAAGGAAAGGAATCTTCATATATTTTTGTTATACCAAAAACTGTATAGTTTTTTTTATCTTGGTAGTAATTAACTGTAAATTCCTAAAAAACTTCTATAACAGTTTAGTTCAAATATCCAATAAATATTGTTTCATTTTTTATTTGGACCATATGATCACCAATGGACATTTTATATCTGTTTTCAGTGTCATCAGCCCAGCCTTGGGCATGTCTCATATACATTTTACAAAAGTGAATATTAAATACCAAGCCTCATCACATTCTCTTCTAACTGAATAGATTAAATCTTTATTCTATTTTCTTAGCTTATGGCAAATTTATACGGAAAAATATATTATGTAATTTAGTTATTTGCTTTTGATAGCAAAATATAAGAAGCAGAAATGAAATAAATAAAATATTCTAAAATGAAATGAATGAAATATCTTAACTTTCAATTTAATCAATCATAAAAAAATAGGTACTAAACTAATGCATCAAAAATAGGTGCTTACATAACTACATCATTGCACAAAATTTATATTTTATTTTAGGTAGTAATAATAAACTTAATCAACGACATACAAATATTTTCTATTGAATTTAATAAGAACTTTTATTTTTTGTTTCTACGTAACATTAAATAAAACTATTATAATGAATACAAAATAATTAGAAATTATTATGATTTTCGAAACATGTAATATATTTTATTATTTTGACATTTTCTTTCATGATCCTTAAATATCAAGAATTGTCACTTTACTCCAAAACAAATGATGCATGTTGGAACAAATTCATATATATTTAAAAAAAGTTTGTTAGAAATTTTAATTCTTAGAAAAATAATAAACAAAATTATAGGAGAGTTTGCAAAATGTTTAATAAGCAATTTATGCTGACACTTTCTAAATTTTTAATTAGAATTTTTCACTGAATACAATTCATAAGATAGATCTTATGATTTTTGTATTATTACCTTAGTTAAATTAAGACCTTAGTTAAATTGAGAAACTGTGAATATATGATTAGTTTTAGTTAGATAATGGAAAAATATTCCATAATATTTTGATAAAAATATCAGTTGATTTTTTCAAAAATATTTTAAATTATTCGTTTTTTCTGTGATATTAAAAAACACTTTTAATTTGTTATTAATTGCAAAATTTTAATTAACGAAAAAAAATTAAAATCTGAGCAATTATCTAAGGATCATGTTATAGCATATAACAGCTTACGATTTTTTTCTGGTTTTTAAAAAAATATTTTATTTATGAAGTTGGACTGTTTACTTAGAAATATTAGTATTCCACCTCAAAGGTCAGACATCTCTATGCTTAACCACTCGGAAAGATTCTCATAAAGATTCAGTAAATTAAAAAAAAATCCTAACTGACCCACTTGGAAAACTTACAAGGAACAAAAGTGGCCTAATCAAAAAGAAATAGAATCAAGAAAAAAATGTAAGTGAAAATAAAAAAAATTAAGAAGGAAAAAAGTCTAAAAATATAAAAGAAGAAAGAAGATGATTTGGAACTAGTATATGGATTCTGAAAAAGAGAATGCCACTAAAGCATTGATCTTCCTAGAATGAGTTTAATTGAAAAACTTCAGCACCAAATACGTACTATAAAAGCAATTTATCATTTGTTTCCGTTAACTGTAATTCAGAATTTGGCGATATTGAATATAAAACTTTAATATTATACTTAAATCTCCTTTTTAAGAGCATTAGGATTACTTTGATCAAAACAACCCAATTTTAATAAAGTTGAGATAAGAGGCTAGCACCTAAGCTGACACTTCATATTTAATATTTCAAGTCAAAAAAAGTGGGATAAGGGGGATATAACATTTTGTAAAGGAATGACAAACATTTTCAAATCGAGAGTATGTTTGTTTTCCACATGAAAGTTTTAGAGCGACCATATATGTGACTACTGTAACAGCTGATAAGATTTTTGCATGCAATGTCAAATGCGACGAAACATATACTTTTACTTTATCTTTACTACGTTTTTAAATTTTTAACTCGTTGAAGGTTAGAATGATATGTTTGATTTTGTCTTATATGTGTGAATGAATAGTTAAGTCCTTCAGAATTCCGCTCTTAATTATATTTAAAAGTTCAGTCATAGGTATTATTCCAAAAAAAAAGATTTAAAGTTTTGTGAGTAGCTATAATTACATTATTACCACATATTTATTTTCCGACTAAAATGGATTTTGTTTCAATGAGCAATACCCTGATTTCAAATTCGAAGCTAACAATTATTGCTTCAAGACTTCTGCAAAATGTGAATCTGTAACTAATGTAAAAATTCTGTGATTGGTCCGTTAGTCGAAATGATAAAAATCAAACATTCGTACTGAGATTATCAATGGTAATTGTGTTTGAGAAACACAAAGGAAGGCGATTGCCAGTTCTAGGTATTTCTAATCTTGTGATCTATCTTGGTGATAGCAAGAGTCACTGCGCACGAAATATCTTCCAGGAATGTCGACTACCCTTCTGGAGAAGCCTATGAGAAGGACCCTTTCCCATAATCCCTACCAGAATATCCAATAAAAGAAACTTAGCTTCCTACTGAATGGATTAGTCAGAGACTAGGAACGCAATAGCCTTAAAAGGGGTCGCCATGCAATGTTAATAGGTGTCAATTAGACTATCCCTGAGAAGCAACAAAATAACAGCTTTTGATTGAATGCCCTCTCGCTCACCGTCAAAAAAAAAGGAAAGCAAAAAGCAACAGGTAAAAGGAAAAAGGATCTAGAAAACAGACAAGATTACTAGAATACCTTCTGGTCGTAAAGCTACACCTGACGACGAGATGAATTTGAGGGGAATGATAATCAGATCAATGTTTTTTGAATAAGTTTTCTAAATTGTCTAAGACTTTTACAAGAAGTAAAAAAAATCATAGTAAGCAGCAGAAAAAATTGAAGTTTGGTGAAAATAAATTTAGGTAGGGTTTTATGTATTTTTATATTTATTTTACGTATTTTTAAATCTTCATAGTAATAAAAAATGTACCTAAATTTTCAAAAATGAATTAAAATGTATAAAAATTTATTTATCGGAATTCTTTAAAAGAAATTTAAACTAAATATCAGATCTCAATATATTTCAATTAAAATCAATTAACTATTTTCCTTTACTTCCAACTACAAACTAAAGTGTGTATATATATATATATATATATATATATATATATATATATATATATATTGCTGCCGTGAGAATTTGTGAAGTACAAGGACTCAAGATAAATGAAATATACTCACATGTTTGACACATGAAAAATCGAATAAAATAATTTACTTTATTTCTAATTGTTTTAGAATAAAGTATTTTTTTTCGTTAATTTAATAATTTAAAATAAGGGAAGAATTTCAGAAAAGCAGATTAAAAGTGGAATTCGATTGAAAAGCAGAAGTAAATTAACTTTCTGAAGTTTAGTCGTAATGAAAGGATATGAATTTATACCTTTAAAACACATTGTTGTAAATAATAGCAATACTTTATACTTAAGAATAATGGTTAATGCTTTCTGATCCTTCAAGAATAAATCTATTATCAGTAATTTAAATGTCTTGCATATTCAAGAGTGAATATAAGATCTTCTTTACGTATGAATAGGCACTACAGAAATGAATAGAAATATTCCTTGAATAGACATTCTTATCTTAAATTTAAGTCGTAGTTTAATGCATTGCTAAATAACTGAAGAGCTTGAAGGTGTTCAATCATACGTTTCACAAATCTTCAGAACAAAAGCCCTTTGTCGACTATATGACCTTTAAATGACCTTTAAAGATCCCATACGTTAGTAATTTCTATTGTTTTATGGCATTAGGAATCTGAAATAAATGCCTGATCTTTTAATCACAATGCATAATTGTCAATTTAGACACTAATTATTATTTTTTAACCATAATAAATTACACCTAACGAGAATTGCAAGAATTTATGGAACACTGTACTTTTCCTTCATTCCGTTTTGCTCTCATTTTCCCGATGCATATTTTATTATATTGATTTCAACTTTTGTTACTGGATGTAGAAATACAGCATCTCTTCTTTTACCATTTTATATTCAGGGCGCCAAATCACTTCATATTTCGTATAAATTTGTAATGATAATTAAACATAAATGTTAAATTTTAGTATATGTTTTAAAATGAACTAAAAAAACCTTAGTAGTGCTTTTTTTAGGTTTTGAATTCTTATTTCTTCACATAAAATCAAATAATCTTTGACTTTGTGTGAAAAGTTTTTTTAAAAATCTTAAATTAAATGAAATTGAAAAATAAAATGTATCAAACGCAAAATATAAAAAAAATACAGTTGTAAAACTTTTACCAACTTAATTTTATTTTTTAATAAATAAGTTTTTGCAAGAAAGATTAAGATATAACATATGTTTTCTTAATCTTATTAATTTTCCTCAAAATATTTCTTAAATATAATCTTTGTTATAAAGTGTAAAAAAAAATAGTTACATCATGAAGCTATACAGTTTAAAAAACTTAACACAAAATAACTCCTATTCTAAACTAGAATTTGAAGATCTCTTTTGCACATATTAATAATAATCTTACTGGAAGTGGTTTTCTTAGATTACAAAAAGTTGTGCACACCCACCCACACACACGTGTGTGTGTGCGTGCATGTAATAGTGTGTACACGTTTGTGTATTTGTATGAGTGTGTATATTTGTGCATGTGTGTATGTGAGTTTGTATATTTGTGTTGTTTGTGTGCGTGTGTGTGTAATTTATAATTAATATCATTTAGCAAATTCAAACCAATAAAGATTATGTTTTTTAACTTACGCACGCACATGAAAATGTTAGCTCTGTTTTAAGTTTTGAATTCTCTGAAAAAGTTTTACTGAATTATATGTTTTTCCGAAATCTGCTACATTTTTTCATGTTACTGAATATAATATAACATAAAAGCATTAAATAAAGTAAACTTTTATATCCAATTTAAATCTGAATGATGATCTTAAGGCCAATGTTAAACTTAAAAGTGAAAAAAAAAGTCATAAGATTATAATCCATCTTGAGTTAAACGTTAGTCGGAATGATGCATTTTTTAAAAACTGTAACATCTTGTTAATCAATTTTGTAATTAATTACAAAAGGAAGCAAAGTTGACGCTCTTTCTGAATGAAGGAGATTCATCAGAGAAAATTAATTAACCTTCAATCCATGAATTATATAAATCCTTATTAAAAGAAATAATAATATTAATAATATTTTCTAAGGAATACAATGTTTCCTTCTGGTTGGTAGAACATTGGACTCGTTCTACTTAGGTTAGGAGTTCGAAACTCACTGGCCAAAAGATTCCCAAGTGTGTGGTGGCTGGCGCTTGTTAAATCTGTTCGTGGTCGCTAAGTCATCCATGTTGAGAGTAATAACACTGGGGGTTCTGGGTCAGAGGTAATCGTTCTCTGTTCTAGATCTAAATTATGATCTGAGAAGAATGAATGAATATGCATGAATGAAGTCCACCCCTTAAAAAGGGTTGCGGCGTTTGATTAGCTAAGTCGTAATCTTGATCCTAGATGGCGGTACTTGTAAAACATGAAACATATATCTCCGGCTTAAAATCTGCTGAGGTATCAGCGGGGCTTGTCCATGGCAATTGCCATAAGTAACAACAACAACTTTACTGAGGGGTGCTAACAAACACATGATAGGGCATAATTTAAATGTTTTCAAAAAACTTCCGTCAAAAGGCCATTAAGGCGAGTGTCTTAAGGAAACAAAGCAAGTCCCAGAGGTATTCTGTAACTCTTTTATAACGAAAATGGAAAGGAATTTCGGAATTTGATGATGTTTCGTTCGAATTTTACTCAATGGGAGATTGGAGTTTTCCAATAATAATAGAGTTAAATATTCAAATTACCACACACAAAATTTCCTGATTCGCTGATTTTACTTACTGAAGAGTAGTATTTATGTGGTTTTACATTTGAAATTTGAAATTGTTTAGTTTTCTTATCTTGCTATTCTAAAATGATTCATTTCGAAAATATACTTAGTGGTGTATTTCCTCTTCAATGGAAATGTCTTAAAATTCAAAATTTATTTGCTATTGTTACGGAAAAGTAAAAAAAAACATTAGAATGAAATATTCCTGTGCATATTTCAATGTATCATGTCAAAACATCATTTCTTGAAAGGCCAAGCACCACGTGCTCATGAAAGTTAAATTATGTTTTTATTCATTCTAATTGTTTCAATGAATGAGTCACTTTAGTATCGCAAACGATCCCAAAAACTTTGTCTCGCATTGATTCTTAAAAAATATATATCACATTTCCTATTTATTTCCTTTCATACAATCGCGTGTTCAATATGACATTTTTCTAGGTTTTATTTGCGGTAGTCATTAACTTATTTTTTTTTAAATCAGAGCTTTTGTAAATGGGATGTCACCACGTTATTAAAAGCTGATTTTTTTGTTATGCTCGTGCAGATAATAACATTTTAATTTTTCACATACTAATTGTTTTAATTTTCGCCTACCGGTTTTGTTGACGCCACAAAAACTCCTTCTTAAATCAATATCATGTTTTAGCATGTTAATAAATTTCAAATTTTTCATGAATACAATCATGAGAAAAACAAATTAATTAAAACCGTGTTAAAACAATATATACCAGAATAACAAAATAAAAAATATTGCTAATATGTAATTATCATTTGCCCCAATTAAGAAAATATTTACAATCTTTCACACTAAACCAAAATTATCATCTATAACATCATAACCATTTTCTTAATTAGATCAAATTGAAAGGGGGAAGAGGAATTCTTTTAACTATTAATACAGTTATGAAACTTTCAGTTTATTCTCTGTCTAAAAACATATCTTATAACACAAACAAAGCATGTTTACTTACTAAAGATCGATCAAAAAGTTTTCATGAAAAAAAAAACCTGGATATATATATTTTTTCCTTTGAGGATGGCATTTCGCCAAAGTAACTGAGTCTACAATATTAAGGTTTTGAAAGCGATGTTTATCATGCTACTGAAGTTTTAAATGGAGCCATAAATTCTTTATTTAATTTTTTAACTTTAGAAGGCATAATATAAAGGTTTGTTTTGGCGATTTTATTCCCCTGTTGCTTTTTTCTGTGTCCAAGGTTTGAGGAAAGGATTTATTAACTGTTGTTGTTGTTTTTGTTTCTCATCCCCGTGACCAGCAGAGCTAAATCAGGTCCATGAACTCATTCACCCTGAGAAAGTCCACTACCAAAAGAGGATCATGAAGCAGGTCCTATCTGGTAAGCCCCAGACAAGATAAAATGTGGCCTGGAGAGGCCTGTGCAGAAGAACATTTAGTGCAGAGTTCGAACTGTTTAATCCATTCGACAAAAGACACTGATAATATATGGCCACTAAGGAAACGGGAAAGAACAGTTTGATCTCGTGCACTACTACTCCGAACCAGGAGGCCACCACAGCGCTTGCTCTAATACAATGGGTGCACCATCGAGGCCATCCTAATGGACTTATCTGTAGTCTTGTGTTTAGAAAAAAAAACGCCGCGTAAGTAAGAGAAGTGGCAGGTTTAGTGGTAATTTACAATTATGTGAGAAAATGATGTTGCTTTGGTTTCATGTTTTTGAAGCCTCAAATGCTTGTTTTTGAGATGGATATAAAAATAGCATAATT
>JAOUZG010036171.1:457359-479290 GCA_026289955.1 Argiope argentata
GTTTTTCATGAAAACAAATTGGCCCTGAGAAAATCCCATGTAAGTAAAAGAAGCGGCAGGTGTAGCGGTAATTTACTATTATGGGAGAAAATGATGTTGCTTTGGTTTGGTGTTTTTGAAGCCTCAAATGCTCTTTTTTGCGATGGAAATAAAAATAGCATAATTTTCTAAATACCGACGCTGGCTTAATCTGATAATCAAGTAATTTTTTTAATCTTGTTTAAACTGGTATTAAACGATATAAAAATTTGGCTTTGAGAAAAAAAATTAGAACTCATTGATTTTTTAGTGGGAAAAATCGCCTCTTTTTAAATGTTAGCGATTGCGAAAAATGAGCCATGTTAGAACATGATGTTTTTCTGTCGAGTCGATATCACTTGAATTTAATAATAATGCAATCATGACAGTTTAAAATTTGGGACATGATATTTCAATTTCTTCTTCTTTTTTATGTTATAAATGGCACGAACATTATTTCTTTTTAAAATTTGTGCATCAAATATATAAGTAGATCGCCAGAATTTGAAATGATAAATTAAATTTTGTTTCTTTTGGAATGATAGAAAATAAGTCTCTTTTTTGCATTTATTAAGATTTGTATTCTTTTTATTTGTTCCTTTTCTTCAATTAGAATTTTTTAAATAATAATTTCAACGAAATTGACTATTTATTATGAAATGGGTTTGTTTTTGCAATAGCAGAAATGTTTTCATACATATGAAGATGATCTGAAAAATAAAAATAATTTAACATCGATGAAAATTTAAAGTCATTACATTTTAAGAAAACCCATTTAACTTCCATTCTGGCATAAGAAGTATTTTTAATAATTTTTCGACTTCTTTTAAGACGCTGCGCTTTAAGAATTATTTATTTTCGATGTGAAAAATTGAGTTTTCGTTTACAATGAAAACATAGTTTCTGTCTCATTCAAACATTGCAGCTACGCTCCGATAAGCCAAAATAACAATCATATTTTCTTATGTGAATCAAATTCCAGCACCCTTTGAAATGCAGGATACAAAAATGAAATATAAATACGAGATTATGTAACACTGTTTTATAAAAATTCATATTTATTCAAATCATATCAAAAGAAAAAGGAACTTATTCAATTTCTGATAATAAAATCAACGTCCACACTTGATGGAATAAACGGACCTTCAAACTTTCTGAATGGGCCAAGAAAAATAAAACTGAATATGTGGAGTTTAGATAAAGTATTTTGTTTAAAACTAAATTTAAGAAACATGCAAAGCATTTTAAGCAGTTGCTGAATTAAAAAAAAATATTAGAAACTGTAGAGATATCTTTTTATGCCTTAATTTATAAAGATAAACTGGCATAATTATAGATATTTAAATAGGTTTAATTTTTCTATTGCGATCTGTATTGTTATTACTTATGGCACTTGCCATATACAAGCCCCGCGTATACACCCGCAGATTTTAAGACAGATATATACGTCTCTTGTTTTACAAGTAGCGCCATCTAGGGGTAAGAGCACGACTTAGCTATATACAAGTCACAACCCTTTTTAGGGGGGACTACATTTATGCAAATTCCTTCATACACCTCAGATCGTAATTTAGCCCTGGAACAGAAAACAATCACCTCTGACCCAGTACTCTCAGTGATATTACTCTCGAATTTGGAGAACTTTGCGACCGCCATTTACCACACACTCGGAGAATCTTTTGGCCGGTGAGCTTCGAACCTGCAACCTAAGGAGTACGAGTCCAACGCTCTAACAACCAGGCCATTCCGGCCCGTTGATCTGTATGAAATACTTAAAATGTGCATGATATACTACGTAGATTTTATTTCTTAAAACATTAGAAGAATGTATTAAATATAATTCAAGCCCGTAAAATCGTAACTTTTTAAGAAAAAAATATCTTCATATAAAATAAACGATTAGGAATTAAAATCAGATATAATTAGGTGATACCATATAAAAATGAAATAAACATTAGATCCAAAAAAAACGTTGATAAATTTAATAAATTAAAGATATAGTATTGTATGAATTTCAATTTTCAAATCAACACATTTATATCTCTACTAAATAAAAAAATATTTGAGTTATGTGCCTGGTTTTGGAATATTACATGCTAGATATTTATCCGAACCAATATGCACCAGTTAGCACAAATTTACTATAAAGGGTAAAAATGAGTAGAGGAGGAAGTTTATTGGTGAAATTTAATTAATTAAAATGCAAGGAATATTTTGGGATTTTTCTAATATAAGCCCAAATATCATACAGATAACTAATTTTTAAGTCATTTTAAAATTTTTAATGACAGCAATTCAGTTTAAATGCACTTTTTTAGAAATTTAAAGGTTCTATGAAAATGTATTGTATTGTTTAATTTTGAGTAGTAGATTTCATTATTGAAATGAAATTCGATATATTTTCATGGTTTCATTTCTTCATTGTATTGGCAAATTTGCCCCGTTATACAATAAATAAATAAAAACGTCGATTATTTAAGCAATTTAAATGAGAAATTAGATAGTTAAATTGCATGCAAATTACAGCTTACAAATTGAAAAAAATTAACCGAAATGCTTAAATGGTTTAATTGTTTATAGTGCGGTGATATTAAAAGATGCTTCATGTATATCATATGTATAACAAAGTTTTAAATGAATTTTATAATAAAACATGCTCAAATTACTCAAGGTTGAAATGCAATAATATCATTAATAAAAAAACTATATTTTATTAAGATAAAATTAGCTTTGGAAACTCGCATACTAAGTCATATCTAGACTCTCCGACTCTTCCGAAGAATTTAAACCACGAAAGCTGAATGCCCCGAAAGCCGCAATAGCAACAATGTTTGGAACTGTGGTTGAGCTCTAATGGCCATCACCGGCCACGGAGTAACCCTCTCCGTAGGAAGTACATTCCGTCATTAATGGGAAAAGTCTAATTCTCACCTATAAGTGTACCCTCCAGGGTGGTGAGTTCCAACCTACATGTCGGAAGCGTCTTATCCTCATTTTAAGGTGCCCCTCCCCGACACGATAAGTAATAATTCATTATTAGTACTTATTATTTAGTACATTCAAAAATATTGAATGTACTAAAAAACATTTTCTTTCACAAAATTCAAATTCATTTTTCTTTAAAAAAATATTAATGCTTAAATATGGTTGATTTTTTTTGTAAAACATGTTTTTTCATAAGGGAAGAGAATAAATGAAATATTGACATCGCATTTTATTATAGAATGTAAATGACGAAAACAAAAGTATCAATAGTGGTTACAGAGAGAAGAGCTCTTAAATTGCGCTCAGTTTTAAAGCGCTGATTTTTTATTGAAACTGTTAAGTGACGTACCTAGTACTTTCGAGCTGCAATCAGATGTCGAGAGCGACTAATACCACTTCTGCACACTTGCCCCATTATACAATAAGGAAAATGTTTATTCTCTATGAATGGGAAGCTTACCCCACATATCCACAGCCATTTCTTCTGGAGAACGACCTCGAATCCTCCAATCCCTGACTGAAACCTTAACTGCTAACTACTTTTAACAAAAGTTGCATCCTCCTCTACCTGCAATGCAACATTTTCGTGTGATCAGTTTTCGTTTGCGATCTATTTTTTCAAATTTTCAATCAATTTGTAAGACATTGAAACGGGAAGAGAAAAGAAACAACGTTTATTCAAAGTCATATAAAAACTCTGTCTGGTCTTTGAAGAATGTTGGTTTTTCTAGATAGTCCACAGAATGTTCGTTTATATTAAGCTCGGTTAATCCACTAATTCTAAAATTGATCCAGAAGTGATTTCTCAACTCCTATCCAGATGATATTCAACACTTTATCTATTAGCATGAATTCTGTATTGTATGCATCCAGTAGTTCTAATATATGACCCAAAGTATGGTTCATACTATATACTGCTTGTTACTATATAGTATGATCCATATATAGTAAATTCCACTATAGTATATTCATATCATTAAAGGGAATTTCCTTATGGACCACAAGTGAATTTGCATAGAGGTACCAAATAATGATCCTTATATAATTCCTTCAACAATGATAGATCGATGGCATCTAATGTCTTAATCTGTAATATCAGAGATTATATTCACTACTGAGAGCAAATTTAGGCTCTTTTGCCAAATTTAAAGGATTTTTGAGGAGTTTCAACCCACCTGAAATACAGTTAAATTCAATTATCAGTACATGAATTATAGTTGAGTTCTAAAGCCCTCACGGGCCACGTTGCAACCCTTCCTATAGGAGGCACACTTCATCATCAATAAAAAGTGACTATATTTACCAATATAGTGAAGACCAACGACGCTTTTGGAAGCCTCTTGACTCTGTGTCTGAAGAACTCACTGACAGGATATGTTAAGAATAAATTAGTCCACAAATGTCTAGTTCAAGCAAGGGTTAATTATTCGTAATAAATTAGCATTTATTCGTCGTCGTATAAATAGGGTATACTAGTGACATTTTTTTCATATAATAAATAATTTTGCATATAGCTTTGCAATGTAATATCCATTATTCTCTATTTTATTCAGGAAAAATCTCAAACCAGTTCTAAGCATAGAAATGACGATCTGATCTGAAAATGTGATTGAAATACGTGTTCAAATAACTGTAGATTTTTTGGAAAACTAAATTTACGGATTAAAATTGATTCTATATTCAATGGGATGGAGTTTTGGAAACGTCACAACTTCTTGTAATATAAGATTATGCCAAATAAACTTCGATCCCATTTAATATACAACATTTAACCAAAATCAGTTATAATAAAACAATATATATACATATAAAATTGTAATCTGCAGGAACTTATAAAAATGGCTAAAATTCGAACTTCAAATGTGAGTAATTTATAACTCTCCATGTTTTAAATAAAATTGTTATTAAAAAAGTTGCAAAGATAAGTACTAAGTGATATAAGTAAGATAAATAATTAAAAGCGATATAGATAAACTTTTTAAACTTCTTCTAAAAAACGTTATTTATTCTCACATGTAAACAGTTACTAACTTTATTTAAACTGTATAAAAATAATAAGATATGTCATAATCATATATATGTGTTTCAAATATCAATATACTTAAATATATATTATATATTAAATATTAACAATGAAGGAATACGAAATCAGATTGATATTGTCAGTAAAAACTATTTTTAAAAAATTACTATCTTTACATAGATATAATATGTTTCAAATATTAAAAAAAAATCTCTCAATTACACTTCAAACTGAGTTATGATATTACTAATTTCATTATTTTAGACTAACAGCCCAAAGATGCAATTATTTACATTGATAAACAAATTGTCTTCCATTCGTTCATTTAAATGCTTCAAATTATCCAAATTAGTCGTATTTAAAACATTATGATTAAGTTACTTTAAATCGTAGAACGTGAAGTTTAACTTTTTTTGTTTACAATATTATCTTGTGACAAATAATGTATTAGATCTGATTTATAGGACTTTTGATAGAATATGGGCATTTATTGACTCAATCAGCGTAAATATATTAGTTTTTGTCCTTCAAATTATTTCCTCCTCTTATTTAAAATATCTAATTTATCTATAATGGTTTTAAAATTAAGTATTAGGCAACAATTAAACTATTCTACTTAAATGTAATAAAAAATGTGAAATCCATAAATCAAAAATAAAGGTGACAAAAATCACGAAGATTACATCTGGAAGAGCAATAAAAGATGTTATTTAAAAAAAGGGATCTTTTTCCCACAATATCCTTTAAATTAACACTCCATTTCGGGAATTATTTCCTAAATGAAAAGAAGAAAGAAAGAAAAATATATATCCACAAAATAAAATCAGATCTCTTAAAAATAGATCTCTACAAAGTTAAAATACATCTCTACAAAAAAAACCCACTGAAAAGTTAAAAATGATATCTGAAAAAAATTTAGCAAAAATGGATCTCTACAAATTTAATGTAGATAAATATATTTTAAATATATACCAAAGCTCAAAGAATTGTTATATAAGGAATGCAAATAAGCAGGAGTTATCAGAAAAGGAATAGAAAGAATGATATTTCATGTATGAACTGTGTGAAGTGAAATATGATAAAGAAAATGCTTAAATAGGCTTGTAGATAAATTTAATTGACTATATTCTATTGATTAAAGCCTTGGATGTTTTAGGCAGTTTGTGTATTACGTTGTATTGCTTAAATTTTATTTTTTCTTTTAAGTATCAAACGAGACATTAATTAAAAAGATGAAATACCCATTATATTCAAAGTGATGTTTTTCTATGTAACGGTTAACGAATAAATATGTTAGGGGAAATATATAAAGTAAGAATAAATATGTAAAGGGAAATATTATGCTCTCTTAGTTTCATAGGAGAGAAAATAGAATATAAAATATAAAAGAAATGAAATCATACAGAAATTCAGAAAATGCCGTACTTCAAAACCAGCAAATGGATTTTCATTCCAAGCTTTTCACACATGGCCCACTGAAAAATTTCTAGTAGTGAAAAAATAATTTAACGAATCTAGCAAATTAGTTTTCGTCCAGAATCGTACATTTACTGAGGAAAATTTACTTTTGGGAATCTCAAATGCTTATAAATTTCTTTCCTGATAAGCTGTATTAAATATGACATAGACTGAAATGTATTAATAAATGTTTCTTTTTAAGCTGATTATGAATTAATTTTTGTAATATTTTTCTTTAAAATGTGGTTGGAAAATATTTAATTATCCAGATTTTTGTTTGCTTTTATAATTAACGCGGTTTTTTTATTACTTTATTTATTAGAAAGATTTAATCGTTAAATTCTTTGTAAAAAGTTTCCAATTTTCGAATTATATTTGGTCTATGAGGAAGTTAAATTTTTTATTCTGAATTTAAATAGCTCTTTTCTATATATATTCATTGTATGGATTAAAACAGTAGAGATACATGTTGCAAAAAATGTTCTAGGTAATACAAAGTTTTGTCAGCTTTAAATAATAAAGGTACTTTTACTTGTAGTTATACTATCTTTTACTTACAGTCTTAGTTCAACACTTATTTGAATAGAATCAAAAATAGGCTTTCAAAATGATAATCGGGGGAAACTTTATTTTCAAACTCACGGAATTACTCAGTTACAAGATTACATTAAATTTATAATATTTTTATTTTCCATGATGAGAAATCCAGAAAATTGAAATCAAATTATTTCCTTTGCAGTTTTGAGATTTGAGCTCTAATTTATTTCCTTATTACAAGCAAATATAAATTCCGATATATTTTTCCTTAACTATAATATATTGCTTTCAGAATATTTCTAAAATTATGTTATTAATCTATTACTTTCAGTTGATTAATTATTAAAATACTTAATTAGCCGTTCATTATTAGTATGTGAATATCACAGGATAATTAATAAAAAATGAATCACTGTAGATGTCTATTTTATAAAGGATTTCGCTTTCGCTGATTTATGAAATTAAAATTAAAGAAAAAAATTAAATAAATAAATAAATTTTAGTGGTTATTGTACATTAAATAGAGGCAGTAAAATAAACATTCGGTCTTTAATAACAAAATATATTTTTTTCTAGTAATCTTGGCAACAGTCTTCTAAAGTTTAAAAACTAAACAACCTTCAAACCTCTTAAAACATATGTCTTCTTCTAAAGTAAAAATTAATAATCAGACTTTGATTCTTATATCGATGTTTGAATAATTTTATCAAAAAGGCTTTAAGAATCTTAAATAACTTAATAATATTTGTATTTAATCTTCTAAAGGTATTTTTGATGGTATTTCCAAATTTCGAATTATTTTCTAATTTTGAATTAGCTAAAAATGATTGAGTAAGAATGCAAATGTTAATCATTTTAATTAAAAATTAATTGTTTTCTTCAGACCTAAGAATTGAAAATATTAGGAGAAAAATAAAATTGTTAAAATTTATATTTCAGAGAAACAAAACAGTTAAAAACATCTTTTCCATAATGTAATGAAAACAATATTTTTTGTTTAATAAATGCGAGAGATTTGTGAGTTTTTTATCCTTACATTTTTTTCAGAATTTTATGATTTTCGAACTCTATTAGCTTTAAAACTCGATAAACAGGATAGAAAATTCATTTCTGGAATTTTCACAAAGAATCAAAATCCTTTCCCGACGAAACTATTTCATTCTTATTTTTTTTCTATATAATTTAGACTCTCTTTGAGTTTTGTGGCTCGACTTTTATCCGTTTATCGGTTTTTGTTGACTCAGATTTCTTCCAGCCAAAATTCTTTTCTTCTTTCAATCATAATGTTTATCGTTTACTCTTTTTTAAAAAGTTAAATTTCAATAATTTTATATGTTTCCTCTGTGTACTAAGAAAACGCAGTTTTTTCTGATTATCTACTTCGGTTTCTGGCATAGCATTAATTCCCGGAAAATGTGTTCCAATTTTATGCGGGGAAAGTAAATTTCCTTTTTCTTCTGAATACATCGTGTAAACTGAGTAGCTTCCACAAAGCAGTTTTTCTTAACTGCAGCCGTGACTCTTTTTTAGTGCTGCTTTTCCTTATTATTTCAAGATTATTCTTTCTAGTTGGATTTTGTATTTTATTTGGAGAAACATTTTCTTAGATTAATGCTTTATTTGGCGACTGTATTGTAGTAAAGATTTTTTTTTAATTTTATTTTACTTTCACATTTTCTTAAAACTAAAACATTTTTTATAGTACAGTTGTAATAAAGTTATATATAAGAATTCCAAAGCTAAAATAAATAAATAAAAGTTAAAATAAATTAATTAAAGTTACAAAAATTCTTGAAATATTTTTTTCATTCATCGTCATATAAAGAATGAAAAAGGAAACGTTAAGTTTGGAAAAGAATAACAACAAAATCACACAAGATATTAATATAGAACTAGATGGTTTACTGAAATAAAAAAATAGATAAAAATTAATCAGCTAAAATTGATTTTTTTAATTTAGAAAGTATAATTAGTTAATATTTTTTTTTTCATTTGAAAATACTAAAAACAATTTTTAGCACATTAAAGAAATGAAAAATAAATTGTGAAAAATAAAATTGTATCATTTCCTAGGTTGTTGAAACAAAGTTTCCCTTTACTTAAACTAATTATTCAAAGAAAGTAATATTTTTTTTTGAATTTTAAAACTGAAAAAAAATCCTGTCTGTTGATAAAAAATTATTTTTTACTTACTTAATATGTTCAAGGTGTTTTCGCTTTTCTATGAGACGCTACACAAAGTACTCTTTGCTTTTTCAAAAATGAATATTTTTTTAAAAAATTATTTTAACACAACTAATATTGTTTCCTAATTTTAGAATGTATGTAAAAATTATTTAATTTTCTGTGAGTAATAGAATAAAATACATTCTTTTATAGTTTAGCTTAACTAAAAGATGGGGTAATGTAAATGTTTAATTTTATGATGCAGTGTAATAAAACAAAACACATTTTTTTTAACTTTGGAAGCAAAATGCTAATTTTCGTACTTTAAGAAAAAAAAAGCAAAAATAACATTGAAAAATCGTTTTTTTTTCAAACAGTTTACTGCTCAATTATCATTTAATACTTATCGGTAAAAAAAATTGTTTATTTATTTTGATGTTATTTCTTCAGTGAATCACAATTTATGTAAAATATATTTTCATGATCATATTATTATTAATAAATGGAAATAAAAATTCACCTTTTTTATTTATGAATTAATAATATACACATATGTCATATTTTATATGCATGTTATTTTGCCTATGGCTTTGAAGAATGTCATCTTTCATGTGATGTGTAACAGTAATATTATAATTACACTGCATTCAAGTATATGGATATGATAGTTCAGCTTTAAAAATCTTAAACAACATAGTATGATTAATTTTGTAACTATTACGTTTAATTATGTATTTATTTATTGAGAATAAATGCACCTGTCGTGCAAAAATAAATATCTTATTATATTCTTACCAAAATCTAATTTTAGTTTTTTCCCCATAATGTTCAAGTCCATCTACACAAACATATAGCATAACATAACGCCATCCTATGTTCCCGGTGCCTGTAACGCTAAGTTATCTAACCAGTTGGATGAGCACAAGATGGGAGAAAGAGAGAGAAAAAAAAGTGAAATGTTTGTTAAAGGAAAAAAAAGACGATACAGCATTCAGGGATTTCCAGAGAGAATGCCATCGGTGTCAAATCTCACGCGAATCTGTTCAATTTTTTCTAAAGCTATAACTGGATAGAGGGGACAATAATACAGAGAGAAATGATGATTATGGGTTGAATTTACAGCGGAATTAGATTACCAACTGCAAAGGGGGGAATATTGATAACTTGATTTGTGAACATATATGTAAGCCATATAAACAATCACTATAGAGTCGGAAATACGCAGTGTCCATCTGGGTCCTGGGTTCTTGATTTCCATTATGAGATCTGCCCTTTTGAGGGACATCTTAAGTTATATTTTTGGCTGATTTTCACAAGGGGAATTCAGGTCTCAACTATTGTAGGTCTTGAAGAGGTCTTGGTGTTTATTAATATGGTTTAATATGGAGTGGATTTTGTCTCGTGAAAGGGTATTTGATACAACTCTTCTGTACCATTCTTCTTCGAGTCTTCTTTCTGGCTTTCTTATGTGCCATGAGAGAGTGAGTAGGCATTCTGTGGCTTAGTGAATTGGATACCTTATTTACTCATAGTTATAAGTTTTTTAGATCTACAGAAGTAACATTACCTATATAGAATTTATACATAAAATTAGCTTATACATTCACATTGTCTCGCAAGTATGTGGAGCTATTAGGTAATCACTCAAGTAAACGGTTCGTATATTCATTTACGCTTTATTTCTCTGAAAGTTTTCAGTTTGTCAAATAACAGTTACATCTGTGGCTAGTCTAGATTACCTTAAGTATCATGTTATGAGTTAGATGACGGCAATGTCTTTCCTTTTATTCAATGCATATCTCTTGTTAATGGATCCCAGTTTAATGAGCAATTTTTAACATACGCCAAGATCCACTATACCTAAGATACACATAGAGGATTTTATTTTCTTCTCAGAACACGGCCCTTTTCCAGCCAATCTTAAATAGTTCAACCATTCTGAGAGTGACCAGTGCAGTTGTGGTGGGATTGGAACGTCTTTTCATTATATATTCATTACATCCTCACAATTTCTTGTCATATGAAGAGACCATCACCAAGCCATGAACTGTAATGGCCGAAAAGAGTCGTCAGCAATCAATTGTTCAGGCAAAAAACCCAGCGTAATTAAATTTATAAGTGGAAATAGAAATCTATTCCGATATTCCCAGTCCTCAACAAGTTTCATACTCACAAAGACTGAGGATAAAAGCAAGCAGTTTCCTATTATACATTTCAATCAAGCAGAGTTTATCTTCGTTCCAACTAGCCAAATTATTTTCTATCTCCTTTTAATACCTGCAACGTCACCTAGTGTGTCCTAATATTAAATGAACACAGAATGTATGTATATCATAACACATGTCATATTTCAGCCTATAATAGTTTCAAATTATTTTTCAAAGAAAATCTCTGTAAACGGTGTAAAGACTTGACCACGGGCGGGTCAAATGAAATGGTAGCGTATTATATACAGAGGCTTTATTTACAGCTTAACACACAAAAAACACGTCATCTAGATTATATACAGGAATATTTACGAAGGATTGTCTGTTCGTCAACTAGGCCGGGAACTCACAAACTGTCTGCGTATTCAGCTACTGCCTGTAGCTCCAGAGATCTACGGATTTCTTCCGGTAGATCTTGTAACAAACTTGAGATCACCTGGTATCTCTTCACATCAGCACTCCTCACAGCTCGTCTCGTCCTCCAGATCAGCCTGTCCCAGATCAGCTTCCTTCTCTTTCCTTCTCCTCCTCTCTCTTTCTCTCTTTCTTCCTTTCTTCCTCCATAGGCTTCTTGAACCCCTTTTTAATCGTCGCGAAGCTCCACCTCTCAGGCTGATATTGGCTCGCTGGAGATGCCGGTTGTCCAATCATTCTACTTCCACTCGCGCCACCATCGTGGGAAGATTTCTGAGACATCTGCTCTTTAGATTGCACCTGGATTCTTTCTTTAATGGGTTCCAGGAAACACTAATTTCCTCAATGGTCGTAAACCGCATCTGTTCATTATCGGACCCAGTGGGGTGGTTCACAGACGAATTAGTCCCTTCTGGTATTTCGACCCGGTTCACTGCTTTAATGAGCCGAAACATGTGAGGTCCCTTATCTGTCCTTCTCAAATTCTAAGAACGGGAGAAACACAATGGGTAACAAAGGCTGCATAGCCTCACCGCTGGATGGGAGTATCATTGTTCGATCATGTGTCTCTTCCAGCAGGAGACAAAGTGGCGACTTCCTTACAACGGCTTTTCTCATTATAATATCGTGTTTGCTTGTAAATTCTGTGAATTTTTTTTCAACTATAAATATTTTGAGACTTAAATAAAATCCCCATCACATGTCAACCAAACCATCCAGGCAGTGACCAGAATGGTCTCAGATGCAAGTATTATGAGACGGCGTTCTGTTTTGTTATTAATAAGATACTAGGATTTTGCCAAGATAATGGCCATTTTTTCTATTAATCGTTTCATTAGATTGCGATTTGACATGGGTAAAATCATTTGTTGAAGTTTTTAAAATTTTTGGTGATATAACATAAGAAATTTAAATATCATGTATCAAATATACTTTCTGTAATGTTTGGATGAAACATTTATAATAGATGAAGACATAAATTGTTTGCAAAAGTTCAGTTTAGTTTAGTTTAACTATATTAACGTCCTGCTGTTAAAGCTATATTAGGAATGTTATAAGTCTTGATAATATATTATCCAATATCATCATCAACGAGAAGTTTTCACTTCGTGATTCCACCGAAAAATCACCGTTTAAACCATATCTTATGTGTGCTATATCAGTTGATGTCAATCTTCCTCCCACTGATGTGGCGTGGCAGTTTGGAAAGGGAGTGTCAGCTCACGTGTTCTTCTTGTCTTCTGACCGCTGTTCAAAATTACGGTCAGTCCCAAAATATCAAAAGAAATGTCCTAAATATCGTTCGTAAATACAGTTTATTTTATTATTATTATTTAAATTTAATGCGTACATTTTGTCTACAAGTATGATCTCCATGTTTGTCTACAATGTATGATCTCCATGTTTGTCTACAATGTATGATCTCCATGTGTTTAATATTTTGAATACATAACATCGGACTGAAGTCTTGATTTTAACCATTATCAAATCAAGATAAAATTGATTGGTCTCAGATGGAATAATAATGGAAGTTTAGTATGACAAGCTTGGTGAGGTGTGAATCTTGTGATTAACATATATCTAAAACTGCAACAAATGTTAATACGCCTTTTATTCAACTCTTCTTAATAACAATAATTATTATAATAACTTCAAAAATATATATAATTATTCTTATTGTTATAATTAAACTGTCAATTTCTTAATAAGAATAATTACAATAGTTTCTTAAAGATAATTAAGGTATAATTCATTACTAAATTGCATTAGAACTTGACATTAATGGAGGGAAAATCTAGTTAACAATTTATCTACCTACGGATTAATCGTTTTTCCAAATCAAAATTAACACATCGAGAATTTCTGCTGATATCTTAAAACAGTGGTAATTACTAATGTACGTTTCTCATTCTGAGACGAAATTTATGCAAGAGTTCTATGCAGAATCTGATTACAGTGTAGATGTGTAACAATTGGTCGATTTACTTAATTAGAATATTGTCATTCGGAGTAATGAGGTTATCTGTAGAATTTTCAAATCTCTTTTGGTAATGAGCTACCAATAGATCAGGTCCAACTGATTTAAGCCAGAGTGTTAATCTAGACAGTAATTCATATCTTTTCTGTTGTTATGTATACAATTTTCGATACAGGAATTTGCAAATTATATAAATTCTGCTTCCAAAGATGATAATCTAAATATCTAGTAGAAGCTAAAATTAGAAGTGTGGAAATGTTTCATGTTATTCCTTATTCTGTTTTTAAAACTTTCTGTAGATTTTTTTCCCTATTATATGGTTAAGTAACACATTTTTTAGTATTTTATATACACTTTCTTGCTTAAAAATCAATAAAATCTTTAAAAATAACTTCAGTGTTTTAATCTATATTTTTCATTTTTTCTTTATGAACTCAAAACCAATACATTTTATTGAAAATGTGTAAGAATGTATGAGGAAAAGCAGATTTAGTGGTTTTCTGATAAAAATTTATATATATATATATATATATGATATTCAGTTAAGTATTGTAATTTACTACAATACTAAAAGCAACGAAAAACAACTTCGATTTCAAAAAGTTAGTAAATGCAAATGTTATTACAAAAAATCAGAGAATAATTAGAAATTCTATAATAATTATTACAAAATTTACTAATTTAATAATCTAGACTAAGATTTTAAATATATAGTTTTAATTATTGAAAATAAATACCTCCGAAATTTATTTAAAAATGAATTGTGTTATTATTTAAATACATATTTCATTTTTACCTTATTGCATTTGATTCAATAGTGCATTTAATTTTTCCCTTTTATTTTTAACTTTTTCTGATAAATTTTCTGATCAATAACAGTAGAAAATACTAAACAATATAAATTTGAATTCGTGAATTATAATCTCATATACATCTCATAAATCATGAATTATAATCTCATGAATTATCTTTATCATGTCAGAGCATGTTGTTATTTTGAGAATTAGCGTCAATAAAAATCCGTAGGAGAAAGATTGAAATTTTACAATCTGCACAAGTATCTAAAAAAATCAGCTTTTAGTTACATGTTGCCATTCCATTTACAAAAGCTCTGATTTAAATAAATAAATTAAAGACTACATAAAATAAAACCTAGAAAAATATCATTTTGAGCACGTGATTATATGAAACAAAATAAATAGGAAATGCGATATATATATATTTAACAATAAGTGCGAGACAGAAATTTTTTGTATCGTTTGCAACTCTAAAGTGACTCGTTCAACGAAACAATTAAAATGAATAAAAATATAAATTAACTTGCACGAATACGTGGTGCTTGGCCGTTCAAGAAATTATGTTCTGACATCATTCATTGAAATATGCATAGCAGATTTCATTTCAATCTTTTTACTATATTATTTTCAGATAAATTATCGACCTCAAATATAGCTATAGACAAAAATAGAAAGAAGATGAAAATTGAGATAAATATCATATTAACTTGATTAAATAATAATAAATTTTACCTAGAGTACAATTAAAATTTATAAGGTTATATTTTAACCATGTTTCTACGTAAAAAAGGAAATTAAAGATCCTCCAGAAGCAGGCTCAAATGTCACAGAGGGTTAATCAAACTTATTCCCAGTTGCCATTTGCTGAAAGTCCAATTGATCAATGTCGTTAGATTCGACTATAATGTTTCCACAATGTTTAATAGGCAGAAACATGCGATTATGACAGCAATTCGAATTGCTTCGGATACGATGAATCAACGTCCATAAAATGACAGAATTTTCTGTCCAAATCCGGCATATCATTATACGTGGCAGATATACCTTGTTGAAAAGGAGGATTTGGATTGATGAATGATCACTTAAAGAGTGTCAATTACACTTTAGTTACTTGAAGCAGGTAATTAAAGGATATTATAATTAATTGTTAGAACTGAGTAGCAATAATATTTAGGATGAAAAAGATGTATTTTGTAATCCAAATATTTTATGATAAATAATATAACAAGTTATGCTAATTTGTTATAAGTTACTACAGTGTAGCCATAATTAAATTGACGGTGCTCGTAGTGTTCTGTAACGCGATTTATTTTGCGATAATGACGCCACATTTTGTAGGAAGATTAAACAAAACGGAGGACAAAAGATTCCACAAAAAAATTAGTTCCAAAAGTCACCGCTAGGGGAATATGTGGCACTCTGTAATATAAAATAGAGTGTTAACAAATGCAAATCAATACGGCAGTAAAATTACCTTTTATTTTGCACATTCAAATCCTGTTCAATGTGGCTGCCGTGTTTGTGGACCTCATATTGCATTCTGTGCACAGTATTCACAACAGCAGAAAGTAACATGCCTACAGGAATCTCCCGTACAGTCCGGGATATATTATCTTCTCATTAGCCTGGTCCTAGACAGCTCCTTGATATACCTTTGACTTAAATTAACTTCTTATTTTGCTCAGCGCTCACTGTTACCCAATAAGTGAAATTGCAGATAAAAAGACTTTATAAGAGTTTATGTAAATTTTTTGCTTTTTTAAAAGTGTTGCTATATTACACTGGAACTAAATCAGCAAATGAGCAAAATAAAAAGTAATTTTATTTCCGTATTGATTTTCATTTGTTAATACTCTTTTTTTATATTACACAGTGCCACATATTTCCCTAGCGGTGACTTTTGGAACTAAATTTTTTTTTGTGGAATTCTTTTTTTCCCGTTTTGTTTAATCTTCCTACAAAATGTAGCGTCATTCTCGCAAATAGATCGTGCTACAGAACACTGTGAGCACAGTCAATTTAATTATGGTCATCCTGTACTTTGTATCCATAATATAATTCTCTTAGTTTCTATCCTTATCTTCAGTTTTAGCAGGGTTTTTAAACCTCAGAAGAAAAACCTTTTTTTTTAATTCTCTACTATTCGTTGATCTTGGTAACTTTTTGAAATACTAGAAATAAAAGTGCTTACTTACAGAATTAACTTATGTAATTTTAAAACTACAGGAATAAAAACTAAGATTAATTTATCGCAACAATTTATCAAATACGAAAAGCTATTTTATTCAGAAACTACTAAATCCAGAAACCACACTGACTTATATCGGGGAATTGTGGCCACCAAGTTGTTTGAAAATGGCGGCTGATGATCCTATCATCTTAGAAATGAGTACTCAGCAACTACTTTAGAGAAGTAGCCTAAGTGTGGAGGAGAGCTATCTTGCATAAATATTGTGTAGTCCACACACTGACGCTGCTGAAGTGTCGGAAAGACATAGTTACGTAAAAGTTCTTTATACTGCTTGTCAGTAATGGTGCAGATAATGGGACCCGAAGATGTGATCTCATCCAAGATAAACGGACCAATGATAAACGCTGCCGTTATTCCGCTTCACACCGTGAAATGAGACTAAAGAGGTAATGGCTATAGCTGTAACGAATTCTCTGTCTCCCATATCCTGTAATTTTGCGTATTTAGAGAATCGTGCAAATGAAAGTGGGTTTTTCATATGGGCATAGCCATAGAACGGACTCTCCGACCCGACCCGAAGACACATGGATTAACCACAAAAACTTAATGACTGAACCAACAGTTATTGATAGGAACTGGGGTTGTATCGTAATGACCATCGCCGGCCACGGTACACCCTTCCCGAAGCATGTACAGCCCGTCATCGATGGGAGGAGTCTAATCCCCACCTATTAATGTATCCACAGGGTTGGTGAAATAGCAGTAGCAGAGTACAATCATTCATAGTCAGAATCATGATGAAGCATTCAGAAAAAAGGCTAGTGCTCTGCATTGTTGTGGCAGCTATGTCTACGGTTCTCAAGTCTCTTGAATAAGTAATTCCCATATCTCCAGACAATGTGGGTACTAACAGAGCCATCTATCGTCACATTTTGCAAATACTTTTATTCGCCAAACAAAATCCCATTGCCTCATAATTGCTGAATATCAAGTCATCCTTATACTGCTAAATTATCAAGTCATTTCTATCAGTAGTTTTAATATTATCAATTTTTGAAGTCTTAATTTTAATTATAATTTCCCAGTTGAATGAAAATTTCAAATTATGATGATAAAAACAAATATAATTTTTTTTCCACCTTTCTTATTACGTTTCCCGATTATAGCACATCCGTTCAAATGGAATGCCGACATATTTCATCAAATGTATGTAATTTCTTGAAAAAAAGAAGTAATATTCCAGATTTCATACATTTAGCATTTGCAGGCAGGCCTAATTCCATACTTGTTTATTCCCGTCTTAGGAAGGACAAATATTTATAGGTTTATTTAAACCTCTAGAGAGTATTTTTGACAATTGCATTAGACTTTTGTATCCGATAAATTATTAAACAAATATAATTCAGAATAAGAATATAAAATATGAAATATAAAATAAATTTAAAAATTAGTTCTTTTTACTGTAAAGATAGTCTTTAACGATTCCTTTAGTAATCTTTATAGTAAAGTAAAATGGCAGACTTGTTTTCAATATAATTTTTTTCCATGAATATAGATACAAGAAGAAATTATTTTCTGTCGTTTCCAATGGGAAGCAAAATCCCATTGGAACATCAGATTTTATTTAAAGAAAAAAGGTAATTGTTGGAACCAGTATTTTGAGGAGGCAAAAATGTACCTTATTTTTGAGGAAAATGATTTAAAAAAAACTATAAATGATTTGTTTTATTTTTACTAACCATCCTTCAGTTTTTATAAAATATTCCATAAATAATTCCTTAAAGTAGTTTATTGAAAGTGTAAATTCAAAAATCATTAACATTTAAAACAACATTAAAACATTTCAGAAACTAAAAATAAATACTCTCATTTTAGTTTATTACATTTTTTAAAAATTAAAATTTGCCATAGAAATTTAAATCATTTTATTTTTAAGCACTTTAAGTTTTTATTAAAATTAGATTTTAATCAATTTCATGAATCATCATCATAAATCTATGTATCAAGAGGCGTCGTTCAGAGAGGGGTACATTGTCTTCCTCGAGAACTGGACGTCCTGGGTTCGAGTCCCGGTTCGGGCATGGTTTATTTCTGTGTTCTATCTATAAGGGGTATGAATGCGTATCCACAGTAAAAAGAGGATATGCAAGGAATTGTGATGAGTGAGTAGCTACTACAAAACAAGAGACGCTCCTTTCGGCTTAAAACTCGATGATGCCTCTGCAAAGCTTGGTCATGGTAAGTGCCACTAACAACAACAACATCATGTATATAGATAGCAATTATTTGAATTAATTCAGGACCAAGTTTTTTAAATAGAAGCAAAATCCTTTAAAATGGCATTTTTAAAAAAAATCATAAATAAAAAATATTAAAATGAAATCTGATATGCATATTTCATTATATCAAGTCAGAACATCATTTCTAGAAAGGCCAAGCACCACGTTCTAGAGCTAGTTAAATTATATATTTATTCATTTTAATTGTTTCATTGAATGAGTCAATTTAGTACTGTAAATGATACAAAAAAAACTTTTACTCGCATTTATTGTTTAAAAAAATCACATTTTCTGTTTATTTCATTTCCCATAATTTCTTGCTAAAAATTACATTTTTCTAGGTTTTTTTTGCTGCAGTAAGTAAATATTTTTTTTAAAAAAATCAGAGCTTTTGTAAATTTAATGGCAACACGCTATTAAATGCTAATTTTTTATCATGCTCGTGCAGATAATAAAATTTAAAATTTTGGCTTACGGATTTTTCTTGACGCCAAAAACATCATCCCAATAACAACATAATGCTCTGGCATGATCAGAATTGATTTTTTTTCTTTTTAAATCACATTTGAAAAATCTGATGTTTTTGTCAACATGTATTTTTCATGAAACATTTTTAATCTGAGCATTTTTAACTTAAAAATTCAGAAAACTTCTTCATTCGGTAATATTATCTTCACGAAGGATTTTTTGCGAGTATTCAGTGACATAAAAAACGGCAAATCGATGAATAAAACAGATAATTTAGAACGGTTTACAATAAGATCTCCAAAGCACACATTTCCTTAAGTAAATGGCTCTGATGCAAGTCCTTCCGCTTTAAGGCTATCAACATAAGTCTTCCTTAGTTTTGTGGAAGAGCCATTTTACCGGCAATATTCTGGCGTGCAATGTTCACCAAGGACCGAATTTCCAGCAATAATGTTTCTGGTGTCCTGTACACATTGCAGTTTAAATGGACACACCGAGCTATTCGATCTTATCAGCAAACAAACACATTGTTTTGGTGGCGGTCTTTTAAACTATTGGGAGCATTGAAGAAATTCTGTTTAGATCGAGGCTTGAGTAGTCTTTAGTTGGAATAAAAATGGTGCTACTTTCATTAGAATAAAAAAATCATTTAGGAGATTTATTTTTCTCCATGAGTTTGATATTCTGAGAGAATATTATACACATAGTTAGTAAAGTGATAATAACAATTCATATTTTTCTTTCCATCACATGAAAAATAAATTTAAATAAAAGTTTCTGGAGCAGTAGGAATAATATACAGCGTTTCTGACTTTGTGGAACCTTAGAAATTATTCTCATTCTATACTTATATAAAGCTCAATGTGTGTGTGTGTTGGCGTTCTACAGAACTGGCCGTTTACCTAAAGCTCCCAAATTTGGTACATTTATACATTGGAGGTTCGGTATGTAAGACTTGAAGTACTTTTTTAAAAATTTTTTACAATTTTAATTTTTAATTAAAAACTAATTTTTTCGCCTTAAAATATTTTTATCCCCCCAACGCCAAATGAGTAAGTAAGGTTTCAGTTTTTTCCTCCACACTAACAAGGTTAGAATTAACATGTTTCCGACTGAATATTTCAAACGATTCTGTTTATTTTCTTAATGTTTCATGCATTAAAAATTAAATAACGTCAATTAACTTACCTTTCAGATTCATTCTGAAATAACTAAATTAAAATAAAACATAAAAAAGAAAACTAAAATTTTCTAATCTGCATAGGGTTGCCTCAACCGACGTAGAAAATACACGCATTTGCGTTACCATAACTGTCGTTGAAAATTCACGCATGTGCATTGTATTCTGACTGTTGACACATTTATTTAAACGGATACGGACTTGATTCTGATTAATTGATTTATTTTTCTTCATATATACACTGTAAATATATTGTTAGTTGTGTGCTTTTGTAGTTAAACACTATTTATGTTTGTAATATATTCTTCGTATACGCTCATAGTTTTAAGTAAAACGCTTATAGTTTTATACGCTTACGCTTATAGTTTTAAGTAGGGTTTTTTTTCACGCTAACGAGGTTAGGTTTAACATGTTTTCGGCAGATTGCTTCAAATGATTCTGTTTATTTTCCTAGTTTTTGACGCATTTAAAATTAAACATCATTAAATAATTGATCTTTTCAGGATGAATTTGAGAAAAAAATTGAAAATTTCTTGAAATATTACATAAATTAAGATTGACATTCTGTAGTTCCCATAAGGTTTATATGCTTAGCGACACAGTTTTCTAGACTCATATTAAAAATTGTTTTGTTACATTAAAAAGATACATTGTGATCATTTTTTATTTTAATTTAAAGAAGGAATTCTACGGGAGCTAACAGAAAATCAGAGAGATGAATATTGTGGCTGAAAGGCTTGGAATATTATAAGTGAATTATAGGACTATCAGAATTTGAAGATTTGATATATTTTAATGAAGAATCTATTAAAATAGGAATTACATAAAATATTTAATTATTACAACTTTGACGAGCATTAAGAATGGTGAAACGGCTGGTCGTCAAAGACTGTAGTCATATATATGTATATTTTCCAATCTGCTTGTTGTGTGTGTAAACGAGATAAGCGAATATGGATTACATCAAAGAATTATAAAAATGTTCAACAAATATATAAATATGTTCAGGCATGCGCCTGTTCAACATACGAACAGACAAGTATACAGGGTTTTCAAAGATACAACATCATTACTGTAGTTCGTCAAAGATTTGTATTGAAGGGCCTTTAGATTGCTTACTGTATCTATAAAAAATTCAAGTGAATTATTTAATTTTGATTGACTAATAAAAACAATCGAGGAAAATAAATCTTACGTATTGACGTAGAGCCATCTAGTGGTGGAAAATAT
>JAOUZG010036171.1:505661-516357 GCA_026289955.1 Argiope argentata
CTCTCTCTCTCTGTATATATATATATATATATATATATATATATATATATATATATATATATATATATATTTTTACATACAAAAAATAAAAAGGACTAGGTCTCGTCACGACTACAAGATTTCTAGGAACAAGGAATCCTTCAATTCGTTAATCATCGGAATCATGGTGCTCAGGTTTATTGTGTATTCTTTCAATTATGTCTTCATTTATACAAGCACTGCCGTTTCGTACGTTTTCATTTGAATACATGTTGTACGAAGGTAAGTTTATTTGGAGACTAAGTGAATTCTATCTAACTACGAGTTAGTTATTCACTCGTTATTTGTAAATTAATGAAAGCTAGATGTTCAAATATGTTGTTGCAAACAAAATTCTTATTTAAAATTTTTCGATAGCTATATGTATTTGGATTGAATGATTTGATGTAACTTTATATTTGCAAAAATGTATGAGCAGTTAGGCCATTTCTCATTTCCAAAATGTAAATGGAATCTTATTTATTTTAAAAACCACATTTTATTTGAAATAGTGGTTCGAGAATAGTCATTTATATTAGATTTCCAAAGAGTCTATACAACGAAAATCTTATTTTAAGCCTAATATAACAGAAATTCTGATTTGTTTGATTTTATTTTCTTTAATCTACCTTTATTTGTTTAAATAGAGAGAAAAGAGATTTCGCCAATAAGTAAAATGCATTTCCAAAAAGCATTAAATTTCTTTGAATTATATTTTTAAGAAAGAGCTCAAATAATTTCTACGATAAACGAATCAATTTAGTTGAAAATAATTAAGTTCATCGTTATTTTTATCGAATTTCTTATAAGTAGATATTTTCCATATGCATTTATAATTGTCTTTATGACCTCTGCTGATGGAAGTTAAACATTATTGCCATCGTAATGTCATTAAACGTACTCTTAAAATATAAGTAGTAAAGTTTGGGATGTAATTTTGTCTGGGGCATCGTATTATTTTTTGACCTTGTTAAAATATTTATGTACCCCAAGTTTTTTTAAAAACCTAGTATAAAGAAAAAATAGATAACCTGACATAAAATATTTAAAATGCTATAAAATCTTTTACAGGTTTCTTTTTTGCCTTACTTTAAATGGATTGAAACATTCTATTACCTAATAAAATTATTTTAAGTATAATTATTCTGCATATAAAATTTTACATAATATACGTTATATCCTGGTTGATTTTGCTTATAGATCTCTCAAAAATTTAATTAAATAATAAAACTAAGTAAAAAAACTCATTATTAAAGAGGATGAATAATTAGAATAACTTTTTTCATTACTTACCTTTTAAGGACAGTTGGAAAAAGCGTTGATTTTAATTATTTGCTGAAAAAATGAAGCGATTTGATAAAACATGATCAAGTAAATTAATTGGTACAGATTTTGCAGATGCCGTTTTTTTCCTTGCATCAATCTAGAAAGATCGTAAATGACATGAAAAACCTTCATATAATTTATAGGAGTGCAATTTTCATTTAAGAGGGATTTTTTTCTAGATTGCTCATTTAATAGCATCTTTTCTCCATTTCATTTTTTAATAATCTGATCTTAGTTAGGAGAAGATTCGTAATTGCTACGTTATGTTCAAGTTTACCCCAGAGACTGAGAAGTTTTTAAACTTCTGATCTTGATCTCAGTAACGATTCGAAGGAAATAAGAAATGATGAGAAAGAACTCCTTAATGATTCACATTTTATTCCAGTCTCCGCTCTCGATTACTTTTTTACTGTATTTGAGTAAAAGTCCATTCAATATCATAGAATATTGCGTATGATTATCTTAATAATTTAGTGCCTTTGATTCCTCTTAATTTATAATTATATCTTAATTTAGCGAAAAACTTCGGGAAATGAATTTTTCCAAAAAAAAAAAAAAAGATTATTATGAGATAAAGGAACTACAGAATAGTTATGTCGCAGAAATAAATAATGAAACGATGTTAGGACGTGGTTTTTAAAATTTTTTATTTCAGTTTTCGCTGAAAGTTGTTCTTATCATGGATCTTTTTTTTTCCATCTATGCCCAACGAAATGGAGTAGCCAATGATTATGAACATGTTCTCCATTTGAGCTAGGTAATGAATTTAAAAAAAATATTTTATAAAATTCCAATTTAAGATTATTTATCCATTAATTTTTTTTTTCATTATTTATTTTGTACCTTTATTGAGCTTCAAAATGTGGAGAAACTTTTACCATAAAACCCCAAAAATATAAGAAACTGTGAAAAATGCCCGATTATAAGAAAATTTCTAAAAAACTTACAATATATTTCAACTTTTGAGTTTTATCTTGCTCCATATTTAGCAATTTATATGTAAATAATTTGACTTTTAAATTTCTGCTATCAGTTCACACTCTCCCTTTATATATAAATATATATATCTTGTTCAAATTTTTAATCTTTAATAAAATAAAAATTTTTGTCCATTCAATTACAAATACATTTTTTTTTTAATTTATAGAGAATGACTCTTGATGTTAGTACAGTTTTATATAAATTCATTAATTAAATGTAATTAATTTTTAATATTTTAAATAAAGTTTTAGTAGTTTGTAATATAGATTGAAATATTAATTCCTTTATTAAATTTAATTTTTTTTTTATATTTTAGATTTTTAGTAGTTTTTAATGTAGATTCAAATAAACAGGCTGAAGCTCAATTAATAAAATGCAAGGTTTTCAGTATTTTTAACTTGAAGATGAAGAATGCGAGTTCCATTCTTGTGAAAATCATTAATCTTTAGATATATGTTTTATATCAATTGTAAATATTTAATTAAAAGTAAATGAAATAAAAAATTTCTTCATTGACCTAAGTAGGAGTTAATTTAATATTTTGTATTACTTTTGTCTATACACTTACCGAGTTTTACTGCATAGTTTATTATGAATTTATGAATTCTAAACTTATATGGTTTGACTGTTTTTGTTGTTGTGTCAAATGGCACTTGTCATGGACAAGCCCGCTGCTGAACCCAGCAGCAGATTAAGCCGAATGAAGCGCCTCTTGTATTTGAGTAGCGCCAACTAGGGCCAAGATCACGACTTTGCTACCCACTCACCACATTCGCTTGCACAACCCCTTTTTACAGGGGGGCACATTCACACATCTCAGAGATAGCACACAGAAGAACAACCATGTCCGAACCGGGACTCGAACCCGGGGCCTCCAGAACACGAGGCAGACGTGCTACCTCTGTGCCAGGAAGCCGGCATGGTTTGACTATTCTATATATTCCGAATCGCACCTTTATCGTTTAGATTTCTGCAGAAGGTTTTACTTTAGAAAGATTCCGATAAAAATTGAGTTCTGATATCTTAACTCAGACATTCGGGGAAGAAACAATGAAAAAAAAGAATGTGACGATATAATTAAATAAGAGAGAAAAAGAAAAGAAAATGAGAACTAAAAATAGAAAGATTTCATGAAAAAAACACCCCAAAAATTAAATTATAAGAAAAAGATTTTTAACTTGATTTTTCAGTAGTTTGCTTGTTTTGCATAGTTTGACTTTCCAGCAGTCAAGTTAATTTTAAGCTACTTCTCCCATCTCTAGAACCAATTTCTTATAACAAATCGCGACGCTCAGGTGCTCACATTTTTGTTTGAGTACTACGGCTTACTTTCTCACAACTTAAATTATATTTTTTTGTTCTTAATATTAAAAGGCTTTAAAATTTTATTAACGAAATAACTTCAAACTCAAAAAATAATATATTGGTAGAACACTTAATGTATTCTTCGTCGCTCTTGTGTCTCGCTTTATAATGGAAATGGGGTGCAGTAGCTTCTGATGACATGGACCTCTGAGCACTGGAGGGCAGAATCCTGACTTCCTGCTCACACACGTCGTAACCCTTTTTACGAGGGCAAACTTCATTCATGTAATTTTTTCATTCAGTCACCGATCGTAATTTAGATCTGGAACAGAGAACGATCTCCTCTAAACCAGTACCCCCAGGGATATTATTCTCAACATGAAAGACTTGTCCGCTTTACAACGGAAGAAGGGATGCAGTTACTTCTGAGGGTATGGACCTCTGAGCACCCGAGGGAAGAAGCCTGGCTTTTAGATCACATGAAACTGGCCCATATCTCTGATTCGCTTGCACAGCCTCGTTTAAAAGTGGGCATATTCACACACCTCATAGATAGAACACAGAAAAACAATCATGCCCTGACAGGGACTCGAACCCAGGAAGCTCAGATCACGAGCAAGAAACGTTAACTTTATAACAGGATGCTGGTAATGTATTCTTTAAACGCGTCAAATGTTATTTTAAAATAAAATACTAAGCATTACTGTCTATATAGAATGTCACCTCGTTCTTAGATTAATGTCATATCCTATTATGAAATTAATTATTCTAAAATAATATACATTTTCTTGTATTAAAAATGACCAAAATTATCTCACAATATGAATTGTTTAATTAATTCTATTAAAAAAGTCCCTGCCCGCTTTATCAATCCTCTAAATGCATGTTATCGTTTGTGGTGCAGTAACTTTTCTTTCAATTTTCCGTGCGTAGATTGCACTGATAATAAAAAGACACTTCCTTCCTTTGTGGGTAACAATGGATGAAAATTAATTAGTTTAATATTACAGAATACAGTAAAAATGTTTGAATTACATAAACAGATAAAAGTCTTTTTAAAGTATTCTGAAAACTATATTTTAAAAAAATTGTCAAAAATTTTTTAAAAAAATAATTATGCTTGCCTAAAAAAAGGACACCATTAAAAAGGTACTTTTTTAAAGTTATTTATAATGATGAAAAAATAAAACAAAGTAATGCTTCTTAGTAAAATACCAAGTTAAATACTCAATTTTAACTAATTGAAATCATAGTTAAAATTTCAAAAATTACTTGCTTTATTTCATAATTGTATAATTAAAAAGATAATTCTTTGGATTTTAAAATGATGCAAAATTGCTTTTGAAGAATAAATTTTTCAAAAATCAAAGAATATTTCTAAATTATAGGCGAATTTGGAAAGTAAAAATATCTAACATATATCTCCTCTGTACATATTTCTACCCTATTATTCTTATATCATATTTGATAGCTTCAGTCAAAAGATCTTCTCTCTATAGTGACATCAAACAGACACATATTTTCCGTTATTACTAGTAGAGATTCTTCTTAATAATATATGTTATGCCATACGCATAACTTGAAGCCAGAAGTGACATAAATAAAATATGTCACAAGATGAGCACACTGCTGAATGACTTCACTTCGATGCGTCTGCTTGATCAAAACTCTACCATGGCTATTGTTCTAAGGAAAGAGCGTCTAGCCATTCCATGGATTCATCAAGTAGATAATAATGAATATAAAACAGCAACTCCTGTGCCCAAAGCGAAGACAGGAAAATCTCTGTGGCTACAACAATTGCAGATTATTCTATGTATCGTTGCACAATTAATGAATGTCGATACCAGGAAGTTAATTTAGCTATAAAACTCAAATGTCAGTAATTAAATAAATCCGCTTATGAAACATGTGAGGGGAAATTGATAAATCTATTTTTCATGCCAATGTTTATAATGAAAATGGTAGAAGGGTTTGTTTATATTGTTTAAGATATTAAAAAGGAGTTGTTTGATAAGAAAGGCAAACTAATGGAACAGAGCATTTTTAATAGATAGTTTAAATATTTTTTTTACATTTTTGTCAAAAGGTATTTTTATTATGTTATAATGTGCCGTTGCTATTTTTAATCAAATAAACTAGCATTATTTAAATTAAATCTCTTGAAACAGCAATTTATAAGAATATAAAATTACTAACCAAAATTTGAAGATTTTCATTTAATTAATCGGCTTCATATTTTTAGCATCTATTATAACTAAACTATATAAAATTTTCCTATAATTATCTTCTTTCTATTTTATTTTTCATATATTATATAATAGTGAATAAACCATGCTAATATTAAAAGCCAAATAAATGTATTCGGAGGTTAAATATTATCTGAAGATAAATTATTTATTAAAATTAAGCTGAAACTATTCTAAAAAATTATATGTTAAAAAATCTGTAAAATACATCATTTGTTAAAAATTTATCTTTATACATTTTTGATGACTGTTTATTAGAAATTTTAATACATATTTAAGTTTAAATAAATGTATTTTATAGTTTAAATTAAGATGTAGTCAATTATTTTCCTTTCACATATTGTATGTTATTTATTCAAAATAAGACCTAATAAATAAAGTTTTCTTCCAGTTTAAACTTGAAAATTATATTAATTCATTAGTTTAATCTGAAACTATATTCACTGGCGTGCTGACATAGGAGTAGCGCTTCTTATTCAAGAGCTGGACGTCCAAGGTTCGAGTCCCGGTTCGGTCAGGGTTGTTCTTGTCTGTTCTATCTATAAGGTGTAAGAATGTGTCTCCTCCTCCCTGTAGAAGGGGGGTGTACATGTGACTATGATGAGTGTGTAGCTAAGTCGTACTCTTAGCCCTAGTTTGTGCTACTTCAGAACAAGAGACGCTCTTTTCGACTTAAAACTCGTTGATGCCACGGCGAAGCTTGTCCATGGCGTGCCAATAAAAATAACAACAAAAAATTATATTTATAATTTTAGCATTACATTTTACATTTTTAGCATTTAAACTCCTTGAAACAGTTACAAATATAACTTACTGATATTTATTTCTTTTTATTCAGAGATGCAATAAGATATTTTAAAATTATATCGAATATTTGAAAATATATTGAATGAGATCTTCATTACATTTTGCCTATACTTCATGGAATTAAAAACGAATACCAGAAATAAAATTGTAATTTAAAACAATTAAAAATACCTTTTAAAGATTTCTTTAACAAAAAATACACTTTCTGCGTTTTTAAACATCAAAACTTTATATTTTACGAGTTCCTATTTATATCGAGTGAACTATATCTAACAGTTAAATCTTTGCACTCGATGGTCCCATTGGGCACTATTTAACACGCCGCATCATTTTGACGTTTTATTTATTTATTTTTCAATTTTGATTATTGAACATACCTATAGAATGGTAAAAAGACGAGAAATTCCATTCTAAACACACCTACACACACAAATTTAAAGCAATAAGCAAGCTCTTGTATGTTGAATAAGTATGCATCAAATTACTTTTACAACTGCTAAGGGTTAAAGTTGAATTGGATGTTTGTGGGTGAAAATAATATATTCTCTGATCATCTAATTATGCCATCATCCATCTGAGGATCAAAAAGAAAACGTTTATGTTTGGCGATTTAAAATATTCTAATAAGATTGTTGATCATCCTTAATGATGAGGTATAATAATTATCATTAAGTATAATAATATTATACCTTAAAATCAAACTTTCATTTTAGTTCATCATGGCTCCACTTTTTATAAGAATAGGAATTTCTACTAGGACCTCAAAAATTATGGAACTTTATTAGGTTCATTCATAATTTATATTAATGATAATAGGAATAAAATATATTATAATATTAAACTTTATTTTTTATCATTGCTAGATTTTCATTACTGTTTCCCTGCATCGATACCTTTCTTTTTCAATTCTTTATTATTAAACTTTATTATTATTTATTATTTATTAGTAAACTTTTTAAACTTGTGGAAGATTACATTTGATGTTAATACAGTTTTTTCTAATATTATTCATTAAAATTTTATTAACTAATTAAAAACCGGTTTGAAACTGGCTTAAGAAAAATAATTTATTTAGCATATTAGATTATTTTAAATTGATTTAACTAATTTCGTTGATTAATAACTAATTAAACATAATAATAACTAATTAAACATGGGATAGCTTTACCCAAACTACATATCTTTTTATAAGGATCGACGAATTCGTTAGGAAACATAATTCACAGGACATTAGAAATGGTTAATTCAGATTTTTAAAAATCTAATGAATGTTAGTATCAAATAAAAAAATGACAAAAATGAGAATAATCATAGTAACAATCTTTTAGTTGTGAGGAAAAAAAACAGGATAATATTTTATCAAAAAAGTCTACCGAAAAATAAAAATTAGAAACATGTGAGCTACTGATATTAATGCTCTAAGCAAATTGATAGCTTAATTTAATTTAATTACTTATAAATATTTTAGAATTCTCTTTCATATTACATCCATTGTAACTTTACTTATCTATAGTGTAGGTTTTAGAATAAAGAGCCTTTTAGCAATTAGAAGTTTATACTTTTGATGAAGTTTATTACTCACTGAAATAATAATGATAATAAAAATTATTTTTCTTGATTTTCTGAATTTCATTGAGTTTTATATATTGTTAAAAGGAGTGTTCAAATTAAAAGGTACAAAACGACAATGTAGGTGTAAATGAAGACTTTATTCCAAGTATACACAATAGGACTGAGCACAACGACCCCATTGATTAACGAAACAAAGGATTTCTTATTCCCGGAATTCCCGTGGACGTGAAGAGATCCATTCCTAGAAGCGATTCTCTTTCATATGTTTTTCTCAGAAACGTTGACTCCGAAATGTAATGTGAGAGACTACGTAATTTTATTAAGAACAAAAGATCGGATCTACTCACAGATGGTCTGGTTCTGTTCCACCATAAAGAGTTCCAACTTACCTCTAGGATCTCACACGCGAAACTGACCTAGTCCTGTCTCAGTTGTGGATGAAGCTTGATCATTCCACTTACAGCTTCGTTATATCACCCTGCGATTTTCATGTACTTTATTCCCTGAAATAAAAACATCTTAAAGGGAATGCTGAGAAGGGCGCAGGGAAGGACTAAGTCTCTTTACGGCCACAGACATTCTATAACATGGAATCATCCGGCTAGTTAATCAAAGGGATCGTTGTGCTCAGGCTTATGTTATATACTTTGAATAAAGTCTTCTTTTATGCATAAAGTGTTGTTTCGTATATTTTCATTTAAACAAACTTTGTATTATACATTTTAAATATCTTAAAGCCTGCTTTCTGGCACAGAGGTAGTAGTGCTTCCTCGTGTTCTGGGAGTCCCGGGTTGGAGTCCTGGTTCCAGCATGATTGTTATTCTGTGAGATATGGGACTGTGCCCCCCCCCCTCTGTAAAAAGGGGCTGTGCAAACGACTGTGATGAATGTGTAGCTAAGTCGTACATCTTGGCCCCCGTTGTCGCTATTTCAAAAGCAAGAGACGCTCCTTTCGGCTTAAATCTGTTGCTGTATCAGCGGGAGTCTGGTCCATGTCAAGTTCCATAAGTAACAACAACAACAACATATATCTTAAAAATATCCTTTAGTGCTAAAATTAGCTAAAGATGAGTTTACGAGCTACTTTAATGAATAGGATGTGATTTACTTTTCAAAATGAAAATTTCAAAATATTTAGAGCATTAAGAAATCAGCGAACAATAAATTTCATCTATTCAGGCATTAAATGGGCATTTTAAATAAAAATCTGAGATAACAGATTTTTAAGCATAATACATTTATACTAATGTTTGTGATATGAGAAAAAAAAGATTTAAATTGGGAATTGCATTTATTCAAATATTATTTGTGATATTTTCCAGAAATGCAAAAAATATGTTTCAATTATATAAAAAAATAATTAAAAACTTCTTATCAACTAAATAATATTCAAATGAATCATCAAAATATGCTCATAACTTTATTTTTAAATTCTTTATTTCTATTAAATACTCAATTTAATTTAATTAATAATATGCAGCTTAGTTAGTCTAAAAATTTTAAGGCACTTTGGCAGGTCTTTGTCATGCTAACATCAAGAAAACTTGCTGTAATTCTTCTACGCATAACAATCTAAACATTCGATAAAACAATTATTTCTTTTATAAAATATTTCTGGTAAAGCTATATTTTTGCTTCACAGATGTAAATTATTTAAATTTCAAAGAATTTATATTTATTTATTTTCTATAAATGCAATTTTAAATTAAAGTTTATGAAATTTCAAAATTAATTAAATCAAATTGAATAAAACAAAATTGAATTAGATTAATATGTATTATAAGAATATAGTTTTTTGTTTTATTTTTAGATGCGCATGTAGAACTATAATATTCTTTTGGAAATAAGAAAAATGCACATTCACAATATAAGATGCATGCCTATTTTTAATATTAATCTAAAGAATATTCTTTTCCTTCTTGGTTATTTAGAATGAAATTAAACAATAAAATAATAAATGTATTGTTTACGTGTGATCTAACTTAATTCTTATAAGCTTCTTCGAATTAAATTATTTTAAAAACTAAATAATATTAATCCATAATGGCATTAAACAGATTCTAATTATATTCGTGGCATAATAGACTCCTGAAATGGCGAATTTCTATTTCATATTTTAAAAAATGCTAATTTTTTTATTGTTTTTATTTTACCACTTAACAAGTGTTCAAATTATATTGAATATTCTTCAAGTTATTTCTTATTTGATTAAAGTTAGTCTTTAAGAACTAATAAATTGAAATGTTTACATTGGTTAATAGAAAAAAAAGATTGCTATCCACCAAAAAAAGAAACTACTTTTAAGCAAGCAGGGATCTCTCAGAAACTTCTAAAAGTAAAGAAATATTAATTTAAAACTTGCATAAAAAATGTTGGATTTGATTAAGGTTCATAGCAAATGATTTTCAAAACGCTAGCTCTCACACTCACTCTCTCTG
>JAOUZG010036171.1:526357-543402 GCA_026289955.1 Argiope argentata
TGTTCCCGAACTCCTCCTAATATCATCCTTTTTGCTGATACTGGTTCAGAAGTAACGTTTTTTGCTCATATCTCTGAGAGTAACAAGGCACACTTAACCTCGTATTATTTTCGTCATGTACTTATCTCGCCCACTAGCTGAAGCACTATGACGCAATCGTTCTTTTTTTCATGTGCGTGTGTGTGTGTGTGTGTAATGATATTTTTTTTATTAATTTAAACCCTTATCTTTTTTCCAAAGCTTTATTTTTTTAGCCCATAATAACTTCCTTCTAATATATACCCTCATTTCCTAATCCATTCCACTTGTTCTAGTTTATTAATTCAACAGAAGCGTAGTAAAATTGCTGAATCAGCTAAAAGACGACAAGATTCTCACGCTCCAAGTGAGAGATGGAAATTGTCCACCCAAGCACATTCTGCTAAAAAGATCCCTGTGTTGTAAAAATCCCCATGAAAACCTCATTGTATAAGCATTGTGAAAAAAAATATTTTCCCTGTTAAAATTCTTACGGTATTTAAAACCATTAATAATGATTTCCTCCCCCTTTTTTACATTTCAACTTTTCCCCATTTCGTTTTGTACCGTTCTGTGTTGTGTTCGTCGCTTTTGCTTGTACATAACGCCCGCTTCCCATGATGGAATAAAACGAATTTAAAAATTCGGCCCGTCTTCTCCATGACTTCGGGCGCTACTCTGCTTTCTGCATACAACAAATAATAATATAATAATACATTTTGCACATGAAACATCCAGTTTTAGTGCAGGAGAGAATATTGATGGCCAGGAATTCTTAGTTCCTTATAATTATTTATATATATAAATTCCCAAAACTTTGTATCAATGTGAGTTTACTTGATTCCAATAGATTTTGATAGCTATCTTTCATTGAATTAATAAACGTTGTCTTATTTGTCTTTCCCCTTCAACAGTGCAATTAAGTGCAGATATATGCTATTTCATCTCTTTATTGCCTTACAATTTTCGAATCATTTAGCTGAAACACTAGTTAACTAGGTTAATTCTATGCTAAATAAAATAAATTATAAATGAAATGCAGTACAACATTAATTTTACGTCATATTTTAAAAATAAGCATAGTAGGTGATAGAAATACTTTCTATAAATTGATCAATAAAGCCAAACAATAAAATGATAAGAAAATGAAAAATTAATGTTGTACATTTTACCGAATATCCTACTATATTTTAACATGCGATGACCTCTAAATCCACACTCTACTTTCATTTAAAAAATAATAATCTTTCAATAGATAAATGATTTCGGAAACTTTTAAGATAGTGTTTAGCGTTCTAGAAAACGTATGCGCATAAAATTTCAATATTTTTGAACAGCAAAAAATTATTGGAAAGCCTGTAGAAATTTGTCTTCCTTGAGACCTTGAAGCATACCAAAGATAAAAAAGTTATTTAATTTATTTAAAAAATTTTTTTAAAAAGTTATATATATATATATATATATATATATATAAGTAAGAAGGACGGTAATAATTTCACGTCAATATAGGTATCTTCTGTTAAATGTTAAGACAAACTTTTCGGATATCCATTGATAAAATACTTGTTTTAAATATTAAAACTTATTATTTAGGTATCCATTGATAAAAAAAATGTCAAAATACGAATAACTGCTAAGGCAACCAGGAATCTTTAAAATGATCTTTTGCAATTTGAGATTTCACAAGCATTAAGTGTAACTCTATATGAGATGACGAACAAAATTTCAAAGCATTATATTAATTTATTTATGAGTTAGAGAGGTCAATATAATATAATATTAATGATAAATAACGTCAATGAAAAATGTTCCAGGTGCGCCAAGTTTGTTCGAAAGCAATCCAATTTTTGTTATTACTTTCTCTAACCCTTTTGAAGCAAAAATTGGGATTCATTTTGAAATTTGAGTACGAAATTAAAAAATTAACATAAGTAATAACTCAAATCTACTTAACATTTTTTGAAAAATCAGTAGTTTTAAGTCATTATATTGATTAATTTTATAATTTCGTTCTCAAATTTCGAAATTAATCCCCCCTTTAGTTTCAAAAGGGTTAGAGAAAGTAATAACAAAAATTGGAGCGCTGTCGAAAAAATTTGGTGGGCCTGGAAAATTTTTCATTGGCGTTATTTATCACTAATATTATAATATAGTAGCCTCCTTAACTCATAAATAAATTAATATAATACTTTGAAATTTTAGTTCGTCATCTCCTATAGTGTTACTCTTAATACCTGTAACATCCCATATTGCTAAGGTGAAAAGTGCAAAAAGTCATTTTAAATGACCCTGGTCGTCTTAATAGAATTCTCAAATGTTTCCGTAGGTCTTGTATTTTTCAAACATTTCAAACCAGAATAATGCCTCCCCATATAATTGCACAAAATGTCTAAAGTGATTTAGAACTCCATCGATTCATGCCAGATGCCTTTTATTTGAAATGAATCAGATTGCTCTGTCGTTTCATTGCCAATCTAACTAAAAGTCTCCGATAAAAATAAGTATTTTTGGTTGTGACAGCCATATCTAAAGCACCTCGCTTCTGGTCAAAGAAAAATGACTTTGATAACGATCGCTCAGTTCTTCTGGTCTCTTTTCAGGCAAACTTGTTTGGCACATCTTTTCATAGACTGATTGCTAACGCCCCGATTTCGGACAGCGATTGTTAAGGCTCTCTTTAATGCTGAATTTATGTGAATCAGCTTTATAAGTGAAACATTCTTATATAGAAAGCTTATTTGTTAACTAAAGTGTACAGAATCATTTGGAATTTTTTTCAAACATTTTTTTTATTTAGTTATATGTGAATCAGCTTTATAAGTAAAACATTCTTATATAGAGAGTTTATTTGTTAGCTAAAGTGTACAGAATCATTTGGAATTTTTTTCAAACATTTTATTTATTTAATTAAATTGAAAATCTCTTTTTTTATCCGTACTCTTAGAATATATGTATTTTATTGCTGATAATGTAAAATAATAATTTCTCTTCACATCCCAGATTTTTTTTATTGTTCTGAAATAAATTTTATTAAAAATATATGATGAAAAAACTTTGACAAATTCGAGCTTTTAGGTTATTATCATCATTTTAAATTTATAAAAATTTACTTGCCCTATAATATTATTGATTTTTCGATTCATAACAATTTCAGTTGAACTAAACATTATGCTTATTATTATGATTAAATGATTTACAGATATATTTTCTGTAGATGTTTGTTCCAGATACATCTACAGAAAATTTCAAGATGGTATATAAAGATTGTAAATATATTATTCTAAGAATGTAATACAGTTTTAAAAAAAACAGTCAATTCACACAACGTCAACATTATTAGGAATGCATAAACCATCTAACAGACTCCTACATGTTATTTATCTATAATCTGTAATGTCATGAAAAATTTAAGGATAGCAGATATGCAATAGAAGGCAAAGCTTAATATAGGTAAGTCACTTTATTCACATTGTCAACATCAATAAATTGAGGATATTATACACTTTTAACCAAATAATATTTGAAGAATCAGCTTAAAATTCTGAATTTTTAATGAAAATATTTGCTAAAATTCAGATTAAAAATTCACATTTCATCAATTATTATATAATTGCAAATAACAAGGCAAAATTCTTTTTTATAAAATAAAATACGCCTGACTACAAGATATAAATAAATATATTTTATATCGTTTAAATTAATCAATACACTGTCAAAAGTTTTAAGAATCAATTCCTACAATTCTTCAGTCAAGTGAAGCAAAATGCTTTTGAGACATCAGCATTTTAATCAAGATTTTTCGAGGATTCTATTAGAATAATTTTTAGATTACAACAATCAAAAGATTTTTTTAGAGAATTTATTTTATTTCAAAAGTTATATCATGAAATATACTTAAATCAATAAACAACGTTCATTTCAATTATTTTGCTGCTGATTTCTTTAAAGAATTTTCAAAAATTTAATTGTTAACTCTTAAATTGCAGAAAAATCGTTTTTGTTTTGTTTAAAATGTCTTAGAATGAAAAGAAAACATATTTTAATATGTGTGACTCATATGAATAAAATCAATATGCATATTAACTCGAACAACATAAATATAAAACGTTAATTCATTTAAATAATTTTGAGAATAAAAAACAATTTTTTTTATCTATAACAGTTTAGATTATATATTGATCCAAAACTATATTGGGTGGAATGTTAAATATTTTAGGGAATAAATAAAATTTAATGTTCAAAGAATAAATTCAATTATAATTTGAAAAAGTGTAAGAAAATTTCTTTTGATGGTTTTTATTGGAATTATACCTCCAAATTAATATTTCTCTCTGCTCAAAAATATTTCACTAAATTTTGAAATTTCAATTTTGCCCAAACTTTTAGTTAATACTGTTACGTTTTTAGCGTAGCAGGTTCGGATTGAATGGACTTCACTTGAGGACAGCACAAACAAATTTATTTACAGGTATTTATAGGATGACTCGATAAAGGAAAACTTCAGTTGAAATCAATCCAACAGTCAACAATCACTAATAGTGTAAATGCAAGCCTTACGCACAATAATAACAGACTGCAAAACAGCTATAGTATAGCACAGCAAACAGTAAATCGCAGCCAGCTCAATTGTACAGCGTTAACAGCAAACGTAAACACATCTCACTAATAACAAGCGAGAAAAGTAATCCGCTAGTCCAACGAGCCGCTTTTCTTCCAAGAGGAAACAGCTGAAACTATGGCAACCAGTCCCTTATATAGCCGAGCGAGCGAACGCCCAAAAGCACGCAAAGCTTCGGAAAACACCATGAATAATTCAGCGGCCACCCGAATATTCCCCTCGCCAAATCAACTCGGCTGGAGCCAAGCTCCTTGTCAACCACCACAACGCCATCTTTTTCGTCACGCTTTCTAGGCGCTCGTCCTCGCTTGTAAAAATACATAAAAAGAATGTATTCAGTAAGTTCTCTATTTCTTAAATTTGGAAAAGTTTATTATTTTTGAACTGATATATTTATACAATGGATATTTTAACTTACTTCATTTTCCATTAAGACAAAATCATATTAATAAAGTATATACAAACAATTGAAATTACATATTGTCTCAAACAAAAGGATAAATATTTAGAAATAAATATGGATTTCTGACATGAATATAGTCCCATGCTCATATTTAACTTTAATTTTAATTATATATTTATTTTTCGAAGTTTGGGAAGAAAAATTATATGTTGTTTTAAAATGAGTTTAAAGAATTACTTAAGTAAAAGTTTTATTTCTGAAATTGATTAATAAATCCAAAGATTTACATTTTTATTCCTTAACCTCAAAAAAATATTTTTTTTAAAAAAAATCCCATTGTTAGTTGTGATAAGTTGTCATCGTAGAAATAAACAATGTGGAGTAAATGAAGCTCATTTAATTTATGTTAACCTCTGTTTCAAAATTATTTTAATTGTCATATTGCCGTTACGTCTGATTTTTAAAAGTATTCAAAATCCAATAAGAATAAATAATTTGTATTAGACTAGAATATATTGTATATTATTGTAAGCATTATTGCAGTATTAAATCTTATTACATAGAATGACGTATTGTTACATAAATATGGAATCCGTATGATCTGTTTGTAGATTTTATGATTTAATGAAATGTGTATAGATAGAATCAATGCATTAAACAAATGAAATGGTTGATTTTGAAAGCATTGTGGATCCAAACAGTTAGATTAAGTGTAATGCGTATTCGAAGATTACAAATGTTTGCTTGCCGAAAACTTCTCCGGCAGATTCCAGTTTCCTTGCATTAAGTCAAACATATGTACGTTGATGGAGCGTTAAGTATTAGTTTCTACGGATTATAAGGATTTACAAATGTGACCGTAAGTACATTGTAACCGTGTTTACATTCAAGTGTCGAAGTTCATGCAGAGACCAGTGATTTCTAATGGGTGTTATATGTATATTTTATTACTATACAAAAATTTCGGTTTAATCTTTTGAGCAAAAATCTCTATACATTAAAATTAAATTTATATTTAGAAATTTAATCTATTTACAAAATTAATAAATATCATATGAAAGCCTTATATTAGTATGTATTAGAATATGAGAAAATAAATCATGCAAAATTATTATTTAGTTAACATATATTTTTCATAAAATATTCTTATTAGAACTACAGAAAAATATATGCTTCAAATTCTTTTTTCCTAAATTCAATTTCGTTATTGCGATTTATATGGATTCAAAAAATATATCTATTTTTAAAAATAACGCATGGTTATCCTGTTTTTAGCAAAAAATATTTTTAACAAAATCCATAGATTAAGTAATCATCAAGTTCTAAAAATATAAAATTGCTGTTGGACCAATAAAAAAGTAAAATTTAACAATATGAAAATTGGTTGGTTGATTTGGTTTTTCTGGCACAAGGGCCAATCTTGGCCATACTGCGCCATTCACATGGTAAAAGTTCAGAAAAGTTAATATTTGAAAATTCATATAAAATCAAAATGTTTATTTAGAAAGTAATGTAAAGTAGATAAATACATATTAAAGCGAAATATATCATTTTTGACAAGGAAAAAAATTAGAAAAAAGAAGAAACCGTTTAAGTTAAATACATGGTAAAATCTGTGTAGCAATTAAAAATTTAAAATGTTGAACCTTTGAACCGTCAGTAAAGACGGGTACAAAAGAAGAATACTGATTCCTATGGGAACAAAAAATGTGCTGCAAAAATTATTGGACCAGCCGCATCTTTTATGAAGCCAGAGAAAGGATTTAAAAAAGAAAATTTAAGAATATCCCAAGGTGGAAAATTTGTAAATCACCAGTCTGTATTTCAAGAAACTGCATGCCCAAATTTTGAACTGAGCATTTTACTCTCTCGCAAAAGGGATCATTGTGAGAGGGAAGTGCGTTATAAATTCTACGGAGAGAAGCAAGGATAGTCATATCAGATACGGGATGTCATGGAAAAGACTTTATTAAATAAAATATGATATTTACTGGTATGATTTTCCCATGATGATGATTAGGACTTGTCCGCTTTGCGACGAAAGGAAAGGTGCAGTAGCATCTGAGCACCAGAGGGCAGAAGTTTGACTTCTGGCTCATGTGAATATGACACATTTATCACATTCACAATCCCTTTTTACAAGGGGTGGGGGTGAGCACAATCACACAACTCACAGATAGAACACAGAAGAACAGCCATGCCCTGGCCGGGACTCGAACCCAGGATCCTCAGATCACGATCAAGATGCTCTACATCTGTGCCAGGACGCCGGCAAATTTCCCATAATTATGTCTTTAAAAGACCTGTAAAAAGCCACTACCATTCATCTGTAAAAAAACTAATAATCGTACTTATAATATTCAGTGTAAACATAGCCGAACATCAAATTTTCAAATCCTTAAATTCATTCAGTCCAAGCTTTAACTAAAATAAATAATTTGAGTTGCATGTTTTAAATAAAGACTCCCCTAAGAAAGTGAAGAAATTTTGAATTATATACAACTCCGGAACTCTCTATGACAAATTTGCTAAAACATATTTTGCATACTAATTAAAAATAAATCTGACCTATTCTTTTATCATTAAAACTTGAAAAATTATAGAAGATTCAATTTTTATATTATAGGCCAACCAACTTTTTGAAAAGGTTATTGTTAAGCAGGCCTTTCTGAAGAAAGTAGTTGGAATAATAAAATATGATAGTAATAATCTCTATCATGTATAAATTATGCTATGTAATTGTAAAATTCCAATCATAAATTATTCAGTTAACAACAATTAAAACAATATTCATTTCTACAAACATCAACTCTTCTTTTGTGGCTAGTGTATAGGCAACCAATCAAATTATCTGATTTGAATAATGGTTCCTAACTATATATTATTTGCATTTTCATTCAAAGTTAATTACGTGGAAATTAAACCTAAGTCTCTAGATAATCGTTACCCTTTTACTCTCTGGACACTCTTTTGTCCAGAAATGTAGTTTAGAAAGAACTTTGGCAGTATCATCTACTGATAATAAAGTCGAAATGAAAATGGTTGTGCAACCATTCTGTAAACTTCTGAAACAGCATGGAGCAAAATAATTCGCAAATCTTTAAGAACAATGTTTGATCTAATCACAAAGATAATGTATTGTCTGACAATTACCGACAAACTCCTTCCAGTATTTAGGCCTCATCTAATTAATAAGAATAAAAAGAATAAAGTCCATATTATATATGTCTGATTTCATACAAATTTCATAGTATATAGCTGAAATTATTAGAGCTGGATATAAATTTTCAATTGTGAAAATATTCTAAATAATATAAATATTTATATCCAATATTATTTTGATCAATTGTTTAATTGCTGAGAAAATTAAGGAATTTAACTTTTAATACAATTTGACATTGTTAGCTCTGTTTAATATATTTGTGTTTTGTTTTGTGCGTATAATAATATTTGTGTTTTAAACGTGTATAGTAATATTTATGTTTTAGGCGTGTATAATAATATTTGTGTTTTAGGTGGGTATAATAATGTTTGGTTTTAAAACGGGGATAATAACATTCGTGTTTTAGAAGCGTATAATAATATTTCTGTTTCAGACGGGTTTAATGATATTTGTGCTTTAGATCAGTTTAATAATATTTGTGTTTTACCCGAGTATAACAATATTTGAGTTTTAGGCGTGTATAATAATATTTCTGTTTTAGACGGATATAATAATGCTTGTTTTTTAGAAGCATATAGATAATATTTGTATTTTAAAATGACATCCAAATAAATCTAACATTCAACATAACACCGAATTTGTAGCCTCAAATTCTCATACCAAATTTTATTTGACTTAATTTATGGTAATTAATTTACAATATTAATTACAGTAAATTAAGTCATATTATTAATTAATAATTGATAATTGATTCAAATAATCACTGATTAATTAATAAATGATAATTAAGTCAAATTATTACTTTAAAAAACTGATGAAAGTACAGATTGTCAGAATGTCAGCTCTATGAAAGATTTGATTCTAAATTTGATAAATATCTAAATTTAGATATTAAATTTTGAAGCCTGAAATACGTATACCAAATTTTACTTATGCTGTTCTTTCCGTTTCGTGGTTACAGTGTTAATTTATATTTCAGCAGCCATTAATTTTCTCTGAAGAAATGCCGCTTAGAATAGGATAGATATGTATGAATTTTGTATGAAATCCATTTTCTTTTTATTAAACTTCTCTTTTATAATATATTTATATATGTGTGAATGAATTAAAAATACATAGAGGATGAATGTACATTAGATATCTAGACTGGGCAAAAAACTATTTTCAAGTTTTTTTTAATGGTTCAAAATATTATTGTCTTGATATAAATATGAGAAGTATTATATTCATACAGCCATAATCACTACCTTTTTATACTGTATTTTCTAATGATCATGTTTATAATATAAAAAAATCCTCAAACATTGGAAGCTATATTCAAATTTATTTCCAAAATATTCGGAAGCATCACAATTAATTCGTCTCATTTATTTCCAATGCACAATTGAAAAATCTATATAAAAATTAGATTAAAATTTTTCATTGATTGTGAAATTCAAATTCATTGATTGTGAAAAACCAAAAATAAATAATTTTTCAATTTCCATTATTGTATTTTCCTTAAATAACTCAATCAATGGTCAAAAAGAAAAGATAGCATTTATTATTAAATGCTATCTCATTCAATAAGAAATTATTCTTATTCTAAATTCCGACATCATTGTACAAGCTCAATCTATTCAAGTAACAATTAAAATAAGCATTTGTTTGATATTCTAAAATCATTTATATGGATAAAAAGAAAAGACAATCAATTATTATTTTTTTGCCTTGAAATAATAAAAAACTACGATTAGAATGTGTTTTCTATGAAATTAAAATGTATGTTGCTTTAATATTGACATTTGTGACTAAAAGCATTCATATTTTATTGTAGGATTCAGTATCTACTTCATAATTTTTGCGTAAAACTCTTATTATCCTTGTATAAATAATAAGCAAACGGGATGTACATAAAAGTAGCATAGATAAAGAGATATGCATGTATTAAAAAAAAGTCAGTGCAATTTTATTATCAATGCTAATAACATTGCCTTTTTTAATATCTTCTTTTTCTTCGGGTTCTTTTTTTTTCATTGTCTTAATTTCTTTTTGTTCTAATAAATTGCATATTTCTTATAATTCATTGAGACATTTGATACCAAAAAGATGTAAATAGTTATCATTAATATAATAAGGCAAGCAACTAATCCTATGGCGTTAATGAGAATTTACTAACACATTATACATTATATTTATACATTCATCTTGTACTCAGTAGTATTAACAAGTATTTAGAGTTATTAGTAGTATTAACAAGTATTTAGAGTCATTAGTAGTATTAACAAGTATTTAGAGTTATTAGTAGTATTAACAAGTATTTAAGAGTTATTTATTGTTTAAAAATCAAGAAAGTATTTTTAAATTTGCATTGAACAAAGAATCGGTGTTGATTTAATAATATAACAGCTACCCTAATCAAAGTTGTACCTGAATCTATTTCCTGGTGTTGTTACTAACACTCAACAGCTCAATCAACGGCACTTGCCATAGACAAGCGCTTTGACGACAGTCAGTGATTTTAAGCCTGTTAGGCGTCTCTTGTTTTTAATGTAGCTCCAACTAGGGCCAAGACTATGACTTGGTTATTCACTCATCACATTTACTTACGCATCCCCTTTTTATAGGAGGGCACATTCACACACACGACAGATAGAATACAGAAGTACAACCCTGCCCTAATATGAGCTCGAGCCAGGGACATTTAAATCCCGTGGAAGAAGAGCTACCTTTGTGCCAGAACGCCGGTTGAATCTATTTAATGGAGTTAAGCCCCATGACAACATAAAGAGATAAATTGCTTGTTTATATACCTTTTAATTTTATGTTTTGTTATAGTTTACACTATATTCTCTTTCAGCAATTGATTAAAATCACTGAAATAATTATTAGAGGAAAAAAATCAAATAAATTTTTATTTAGCTACAATTTTTATTTAGCTACCATTTAAAAAAATGAAAATCTAGAAAGTCTATTCATAAGAAAACTAAAATTAAATCAACAAAACTATACTCGAAATTTTAAAATGATGTAAAAATTAGTTTAGTGTAATAATACTTTTACAATAAAGTTAAAAATCTTACTTCATTTATAATTATATAAGCTTTTATTTAAAATTTAAAAATAATTTTCCAATAAATACATTTTTAGCTTTTTTTAGAATATATACATAGGAAATCAAATAATGGCTTTTAGAACTTCAACAGTTGCACACGCATTCTCTAGAAGAAATAAGGGAAAACAAAAATAGCTACACTGAGAAGCCAAAAGTTATTTTCTCTTTAGTCGCTTGAAAATGACTGTAACATTTTCCATATGTCCAAACAAAAATGCTCAATTTCAGTATAAATTCTGAAATTTCCACTTTCAATACTATAAAATTAATTAATTTTCCTGTTTTTAGTATAACATAGTTAATATTAATTAAATTAAATTTATAATTAAAGTTTTTCCCATTGATTTTAGTGTTAATATTATATGTTGTTTCTTGATTAGAATTGTGGAAAATTCACCTCAATTTTTTTTTACAGTTTCTGTTTGCATTTTAATATTTTGAATTAGAAATCACAAAAATGTTGTATTCACAGCAAAAAATGACGTACCTCAAACTTACAAAATGAAAAGGAATAAATGAGTAATACTGATAATTTTTATTACTAATTTTGTAAAATAAGAGTGAAACAAGGAATTGTTTTGACTTTTTTTGTCCAGGTTTAACTTCTCAAGTTTCTATACTACGCTACAGAAAATAAATACTTTTTAGAATGTCGATTGAGAGTCAGTTTTTAAAATAGCACCACATTTATAGTTAGAAGAATAAGACACACGCAAAAAAAAGTTAAAATATTAAACTTTTATTCGTATTTTAAGGGTTGAGGGTAAAAAGTTTAAAATTTGATAAAACTCTTCAAAATGACCAGTGTGCATTTATATATTCATCCGGTTTCTTAGTATTTTTTTCATAAATATCTTCTTTATATTTGAAATAGAAAGCAGAACATCCATTCTGATGCCTATTCATAGATTAATTTTTAAACATATTTTCATTAAGCATTTCAATAATATTTTTTCACTACCATTAGAGACATTTCATTCAGGATTTTCAGTCTAAATCTAAATTTATGGATAGATTCTGGGGAAAAATGCAGAATAAAAAAACTTCTTAATTAATGCGACTTATTAACGATTTAATGAAATCAAAAAAGAAAAACTAATGTCATATGATTGAGAAAGATGACATGATTTTGAAAACAAGTAAAAAAATTCTAAAATAGAAGTTAGAACATTAATATATGCAGATGAAATGAAAATAACAATATAGAGAAATCAAAAAAATTATAAAATGAAAATTATGTAATTAATAAATGAAAAGGAAGAGAAAATAATGGTATCGAGAAGTTAAAAAAATATGAAATAAAACTTAGAAATTAAAAGAAATAATTGAACACCTCATTTTTTTTTTTATTTAATGAAAAAAATGGATCATTCATTAAAGATGATACAAGTAAGGGCTAAAAAATGCACCTTTTATTTATAAAAAGGCAACTAACTTTTTAACGAAATTTAATTATTTTAAATTAAAACGTAACAAAATAAATAATCTCTCTCTCTCTACATATATTACAAATAAGATCATTACTTCATAGTCATGTAAAAGTCTCATTAGCAAAAAAAACATCCTTTCAATGTTCTAGATTTGAGTAATTTAAAAAGGCGGGTAAATTTTAGTTTAAATTGGTGCAATAAAAGAAGGCGTCAGAAAAAAATGCAGCAAGACACAAAAAATGCTATCTATCTATCTATTTTTATTTTTAACAAATATGCATGAGCGTGGGAAAAAATTCTAAACTACGTTTTTAAGGTTATGGTTTGCAAATAAAAAAAAATTATTCTCGCTTCATTTTGGTTTCCTATTTAGAAAATACTCAACAAATTCTTTAATATTTAAGCTTTTTAAATACAGCAGACTCACTAGTTTTGTTATATTTTGTTAATACTATTTTTTGTCTCTTTCCTTATAATTTACCTTACATTTAATGAATACCAATATTAAACTGCCTTGCTTTATTTGTTTATTTATTTTATAATGCTATCCAATTTTACAAAAAGGAAATAAAGGAATTAAATATTTTGATGGAAAGTCTTATCTAGTCTTTATAGCAGTTTTAAAATTATTGTAATTTTTTTCTTGTAATAAACTAAAGAAATTTGTAATAGTTAGATTTTTTGCATTTTAGACTTCACTATTATTAAATATTAAATCAAGGAAGTTGTATTTGAACAAAAAGAAATAAAACCGTCGTCTCATATATTTCTCATTAGAAAATTTAATTTCTTAAAAATGTACTATAAAACTATAATCATGATGTTTCCACCACAAATATTGATATATTAAATCAGGTAAACTGTATTTATCTGAGCCAAATTTGAGGAAATAAATATTATTTATCAGAAATCTGTGGATTAGTAATAAAATACAGCTAAGAATTTAAAAACTTTTCCTTTAAGTTAAAGAATTAAGAAGAATTGTTGTTGTTTTCAACCTACAAACACAACAGATAAACTGTTAAAAGAAAACTATTGAATTCAATTTTAAAGGACAGAAAAAGATTTCGGTTACGTTTCACAACAATGAAAAAATGTTAAATGTCCTTAAAAATCGTTTTAAAGTCCATTGTAGATATACATGTATATAGGATACAGGCATAATTTGAATGAAACTCTTATAACAAAAATCTTTTACTCGACTTTTTAACCCAGCTTGGAATTAGAAAATGATAGTGACTCAAAAGCATTACCAAACTTTTAGGAATTTTCAGCATTATTGATTTTGAACGTGACATTATTGACTACTGTGATATAAAACATCAACATTCAAACAATGCAGCCTTTCAATAGCTAAATTCCATTAAAAGAAGATCACAATAAAAACGTTTTACTTCAGCAATAAAAATACCTAATTCATATCATTATAAGCTGTTGTTCACATTAATTGACCAAATTTCAGCCTGTATCGGAACATCTAATTATTCATTTTTTTATATTAAAAGAATTTTTTTAAATATTTAGCATGGTTTGATATGGCTTGAAACAATTGTTTTTGTAATGAACTATTAAACTTCAAATTGAACTATTTCCGAAGAACTCACAAATTTATTTATGAACTTAGAATGAAGAATTTGACATCTTCTAAGCAAAAAAATTTTCTTCGTTCACTAGAATGGTTATTATAAAGACAGGGATTATAAAAAAGAATTAAATTCAAAAGGAAGCAGTTTTTTTTAATGAAAAAGGACTTTGTGAAGAATGAAAAATGCAAATTAATGTATATTCAACAAAATTTTGTATTTCAATAGTTCGAAAGAAATTCTCTTATTTAATACCTAAACAGATTTTTCAAATCACTTGTTTCGCTCTCCTTTGAGAATAAATGCCTCTTTCTGAAGGAGGTTATGTAGCTTTTCGTATTCCTTTTCGATTCATACATACTTGAAACCTGGCAAAAAATACATTATTTGATTTTGGAGCAAATAATAAGAATGTATTATGAAATTTTTTTGGATAAATAATAACAAATTTTAGATTAATGTTAATAAAATAAAATAAAACGTTGTATAATAATAAAATATTCTTACATATTACAGTTTTCTTGTAATTATTAATGTCATTATGTGGAAAATATTAAAAATAGTTACTGCATAACAAAAAATTTTAGATTCTATAATAAATCGTGTCTTGGATATGTTTTCTATTGTTTTTCATAAATATTTAATTTTTTATATTTTTTAAACAGTTTTTGATACTAAAATTTTAGAGAATAATATTATGCAAACAACACAAATATATTAAAATCATTTATTATTCTTTTCTAAAATTAAACATTTATTACCATGGAAACAGCTTTTCATTCAACTGTTTTTCACGGACAACTATTTAAAAATAACAAAACTTAATAGAATACAATTAATCACTTACAATATATAACACATAAACAGTTTTGTACAGGAAATTCTTTTCATATTTTAGCATAACTCAGAGGTTTCAATTTAACATGACGCCATACTTGTCATTGTATCTGTTATTCTGTCTCTATATTTAATCTCTCTCTTTTTAAAATTTATTATGCGTAACTGCAATGTTAAGCTGCTGTGAATTAGGATTGCATCAGCCTGCGTTAGATAATGTATTTCTTATGCTCTTAATTTACGGACAATCACCCTATTGTTGCTCACCAAAATGTCTGTAGCTCCACATTTTGTTGTAAAGATGTTGGCCTTAACTACGCTGGAACTGCCAGAAGTTTGCTTATGGAAATACTCTATTCAATTCAGTTTAAATTTGCTTTAGTTAAGGTTTTCTAAATTTACTGCTCTTAAATTAAATGGCGGAAATTGCTTATAATAAAATTTTTCATTCAGTTCTGGAGAATACACTCTCATAAATAAATATGGGCAACAAATATTGATTAGTCTTACTGCCGATAATTATATTATATCAAAAAATATTTATTTCAGATTGAAATGATCTTTATAGATGATTTTATTCTTTTATCAAAATCGAGTTCATTTTTACACATTTTAAATTACGGAGAAAATAGTTGATTGTAAAAGAGGTATTTGACCTGAAACATTACTATTTGTTAGACTAATCCGATACAGGCTAGAATTCTTTAATATACTTTTACATTATCTATCACTCAATGATATTTTAAACTTATTCGAAAATTGCGAAAATCTATTAAAAATTAAAAAATAAATAGTACTGAATTTCCACCATGAAAAACCTTGAACTGTATTTTCTCTTGTATGTGATATGCAATTACAATAATTTCAATTATAAATAGCTTTGATGAACGACTAAATTTTTAAAACTGCTTAGAGTTTCATGACAAAGTCAAGATGCGTTATTCCTCGATAGTAAGATTCAATTAAATGCATATCTCATTTCTATATTAAACTTCCTTAAGAAAAAAGGAAATCCTATTAATAAATCAAAATATATAAATAAAAAATATTAAAAAATGCATGATTCGAATCTAAAGCTATCAAACAACATCAAATTGGGTAGCAAAATAAATGACAAGGTTAAAAAAAGCAGCAGCCAATAAAATTTTTAAAAAATACAATCCTTAAATGCAATAAAAAGTGTATAATTTTTTTATTCAAATGAATAATTATGCTCAATTTTATAATATTAGGGACAGCATTGGACATTATTTTAATATTTTATATCTAGCACTAAAAATACATAATAATAATATACATTATTGTAACGAGCATAAAAAATAATATTCTGTATAATTTAACCACTTAACTGTTTTACCTACATGCCGTACATGCATCGATTTATCGAATTTTGATAGTTGTAAACAAAAATTAAACCATTCAAAGCAATTATAATTCAATAGTACAATGACTTCGAATACGTCGATAAGTCAAGTATTCGATGGATTTCTGTTTGAAACAAAATAAGAAATTATTCCCAAAATAGAAGGTGCCATCTTATTAGATAGTAAAGAAAATAAAACTTTTAAGTGGTTAATACTGTAAGAACACATTATGCAAGGCCCTTTAACGTAAATATAATGTAATATCCTGTTATATAAAACCCCCTCTTTTCTCCCTCAAAGAATATAAAATAGTTTATTGGTTACGAAATAAAAAAAGGATTTCGTTTGGAAAGAGATGTCAAAATAAAATGCAAGTTTGCATAAAAATTGAAATTGTTTTCATAGGTATGCATGTCATGCGCTTAAACATAACTCTTGCATATTTATCCCCGGATAAATTTTATATTCACTTCCTTGCTCCCCCCCCTGGGGCACCTCGTAATTGGGGAAGAGATGCTTCCGGTATAGTGGTTGG
>JAOUZG010036171.1:543412-557666 GCA_026289955.1 Argiope argentata
GCCAACCCGGTGGGTACACTAATAGGTGGGGGTTAGACTCCTCCCATCGATGACGGGACGTACTTCCTTTGGGGTGGGTTATACCGTGTCCGGTGACGGCCATTAGGACTCAAAAACTGTTACTCCTAATTGCTGTTGCGGCGGTCCGATCATTCGGTTTGTATGGTTAATCCGTGTGCCTTCGTGGCGGGTCGGAGAGTCTAGATATGACTTCACTTCCTTGCTTCAAACTTACACATTTGACTAATTCAAAATCTTGTTTTCTTTAAGTGATTACTGATATTAAATATATTCGGGAGTAAAATATGCCTTCATCTGTACTGCATCAGAAAATTATAATTCAACTAACTGCTGAATCAACATTTTGTAAAGAATATTTCTTTAAATTGTAATTAGATGTCTGTTTAATCATTAATATTGATTAATTGTACTGAATCTTTGAAATAAATAATTTTCAAGCAATTGAAAATTATAACATAAATCACTAGTAATCGATTACACTTTATAATTTAATTTGAACGTAACTGATTTATGATATTTCAGGCGTAGTTACACTCTCATGAAAGCGGAGGCGTCATCCAGCGATCTCATCTAGTAAATGACAATGGATATTAAAATTACAATATCCAAACCTAGAATTAAAGAAGATTCGCCTCGTGGTTAGAACAACTGAAGCCTTTACCGTGTATCGATGTACTTTTAATGAGCTTCTGTGACAGAGAGTTAACTTATCCATAAATATCGCTAATTAAATAATCCATTGGAAACATATGGAGAAGAATTGATTAATAATTGCCTTCTGTTTATGAATAAGATGTTTATGTAAAAGATTAATATTAAAAGAGCTTTCTTAGCATTAAATGCCCATCAACAATATATTCATATTAAATGAGTGATGCAAAAAAGTAGTTTTGAAGGATAAAATTTAAATAATAAGTGTTATTGATTTACATTTTAAAATTAATATTTTATATTGCATTTATAAACTGGCATTCAGATAATTCTTGCGCACTCGAAACTACGAGAATCAAGATGGCCTGTGTATGAAAATCTTTCAAACCTTCTTAATCTTCACCAACATAAAGTTCATCAATCACATTTCTTATTTCTTCACGAACAGAAATGCTAATATAAACAATCCATAAAATTGTTTACTTTTAATATAGAATGTAAAAATGAGAATCCAAAATTTAACTTAAGTTTAAAATGGAAAACATTAAATTAAATATAAATGAAGATTTTGAGCTTAAACTGATATGATTAAGAAGAATTTTCTATTTCCAAACGTCATTATGGTGGTTTTATGTAAAGATTAGAAATGGAAGACTACGATCAAAATCTGTTTCAATCGAAGGTCATTTTTACATAGAAAGGACCCCCAACGTTTCAGTAATACTGACAAATCTTTCATGAATAGAATGTTTATTCTGTAAATCTTTTTTTTTAAATTTTTGATAATTTTTTATAGTTCTCAAAGTATCTACCTGAATTACATACATTTTCCCGTTCCAAATATACATATTTTACGAATGGATAGCTTTTATTTGGTTATCTTAATTCTGAATTTATTGGAATTTTATAAGAAATTACTATAAAAAAATTAAGTCTGTTTGAATAAAATCAAATAAAAATCTGTATTTTTAAAATTATTAAAAAAATAGATGTTTGCAATTATTTAATGAATAGAAAATTTCAAGTTAATTTCTCGACGCGAATGATTTTTTTTTTCATCTATTTTCAGGACAAACATACCCCATAAAAACCAACTTTATATGTGTCATTAAGGATAAAAGAAACCTGGCTATACTTATTTAGATGCATGTATTATTATACATTCAGATAATTGCCAGGATTCGTTAAGTCACATAAATAAGAAACTTGAGGTTTTTTTAATGAAGAATTCAAACACATCATTGAAAGCATAGATATCATACTTTCCTATCACTCAGATTTTATATACGTCCTGTAAATGTTATCAGATGAAAAGCAACTCATGATATGGAACTATTTTATTGATAAATGAGGCTTTTTAAATATGAAATATAAAAAATATATATACACCCTTTCCCTCTTTTCAAAGAATGTTCGTAAGCGTATTTCAGTATGTATAAATATAAAAAAATGAATTTATAATATTATAAATTTTCCTGTTCATATCTGTTACAATTTTTAAAACAATTTTTATGTAATTTGTATATTTCTTTCTTTTGTGAACATTAAAAAAGATAGAAACATTATTAAACATAGAAACATGATTTTAAAAGATCATTACCTTTTATAATTACATTCTGATTTTGAGAATAACTAAAGAATGATATTTAACAGAAAAATGCATGTTACTTAAAAGATAAATTGTTTTAGAGTGATTTTTTTGTAAATGGCGACATGCCTATATTCCCGAATTAAAAAATCTAAAAGTTATTTCATAAACCAAATTTAAAACAATATCGCATCTGTATTAAATCTGCAAGTCAAGTGATTTAAAATGACAAAAATAATATCAATGAAGAATTCATATTGTAAAGATAACTATTATTATTTTTTTAAATGATCAGTAACATAAAATATATAAAATAACAAAGATTTTTAAATTAAAAATATCATGATGAGATTTATAAATAAAAATTTTAAAAGCCTTCTACATTTTTAAAAAGAATTCAGATTTTTAATTATTTACATTTGTAGAGTAAAAGTAAGCGATGAAATTAAATTGAAATTTTTGAAAAATAATAAGTAAATGATAAGTAATTGAAAATTTATAGAAAATTAACATATATTGCTTTATAAAAAATGTAAATATATTTATAAAATATATGAAACATACATATTTTTGCTTAAACAGAATGTTTTCAATTCGTTACCTAGTCTTGTAATCATTCTACCTGAGAATATTTATATTTAAAACTACCAGGAAATTTAAATTATATTCACCTGATGTTTGTAATTAAATAACTGTGTTAAATGTGAAAGAAATTAATCCTTTTAATTTATGTATTAAAGCTAGAACGAGGTTTAAGGTTTTAAAGTCAGCATTTTGTTAAAAAACTAAGATATAATTAAGTTTTTAACTTAAGGTAAGTTAATTGAAATTCTAAATAATTAAGAAATTATCACCATCGTTTATAAAATAACTACTCATAATGCTCTATGAGATTTATATGAATATTTATAATGTGAATAAATTAAGGGTTATACATTTAATTTAAATTAATGTTCTTTTTTCTTAATTTTGACTAATCATAGTAATATCAATATTTTTCTACAAAGTTCTTGGTGAGATTTCACTTTCTTTGCAAATTTTAATATTAAAAGTTAAGAAGATAAGAAGATAAGTTAAAGTTAAGAAGATAACTAAGAGGCATAAACAATTGCAATAAACAAAAAATTAAAGGATTATTCATTCATATAATTGAAAATACTGAAAATGTTTCGTAATTGTTTCACTTTCATCGTATTTAACAAAACATCTCGTTTTGTTATAAGCTATCAACATTTCCAAAAAAGGCGCTAGTTTTACTTCTAACTGTCTTAAAATAAAATAAAGACAGTTTTGGAAACTTAAAAGTATGAGATTTAAAACAAATAACAAATAAAATGTCTTAAATTTAGCCAAAAATCAAATTTTTAAATATGCGGATACAATTAAATATGCGGACTCTTTCTTTGAGATTATATTTTATGCATTTGTTTCCATCAATTGCGAAAATAGGACAATCAATTATATTCATAGCTATAAAAATATGTTATTGATTAATCACTTTGAAAGCCGATGTTGTATGGATACAACGGATATGATCAACAAACAGAAATTTAATATTATATTTATTTAATCGTCTGAGCTGATTGAACGAAACTTAAATATTAAGTATAAATATTTTTAAGAGTTTTAATAGAATAAAAACAATTCCTAAAGTTGCTGGGAATAATTGATTAGAATTTTAGATTCAATTCAAGTAAATCTAGTTAATAGTTCAGTTATATTTCTTTTCATCCTACTTAGGCACTAACATTGATTGAACTGTACTATTTACATGTTAAATTGAAACACAATAGCTTTATACAAACATTGAGACTGGTTCTATATAATTCACATAAAACACAGGAATAACCTGTACATTTTAAAATTTTGAAGTGAGATTTTTCCTTTGTTAGATGAAAATAATGGATGGAAATTAGAAGAGCATTCAATAGAACTGATATAATATATGGATGCTTATAAAAATCACCTAAATTTTACATAGTAATGATTGAATCAGATGGCAACCTCATAGGCAAAATAAATATCAATTATAGGTTAAACAATATGTAAATTATTGTTTAAAATATATCCCTCAAACCCATCCAACTAGGATGTCTATTTCTTGTTTCACAACCAAAAGCATCTCAAATAAATCCTAGCATACTCTTTTACATGGAATAGTAGAAATACATTTAAAAAGAAATATAAAAAAGAATGACTTAAAATTTAAGAGGACGACAGTATAGCACAAAATTATCATATTAAAGGTTCTTGAACATTGAAAACTTTTTGAGCAAAGTTGCAAAATACTTGAAAAATATTTTATAATAGAATATGATAATTGTAATGGACAATAATATACAAATAAAAAAATATGGTTAATGCCATTTAAATTCAAAATAATAGAATTTGAGTTACATTCTACTATTATTACTACTATTCTACTATTATGTAATGAATATGAATTCATTTCCTGTTAAACAAACACTACGATAAGAACATTCTACTCCTCTCTAGTTTATGAATATAAATGGCGAAATTGTTAGAAATTTATTAAATATATTCAGAATAAAAACTCCTAAATATATTACATTTCTTTATTTTTATTTTGCTGAAATCCTAGCATTAGAGACCTGGCACTGTAATTAAAAAATAGCTTAAGGCTAAATTTTCTACTAAGAAAAAAATGGAATAAATAGTTTGTAATTATGATCCTTAATTTCATTTGCATAATTGAAGAAAAAAAAGAAATTTACCTAAAGATTAAAAAAAATACTTAATCACCTTTTTTCCCTTTGCACATTTAATCTCAAAATATTATCTATGTCATTCTGCTCTTTATTTGGCTAACCAGGTTACCTAATTGAGTCTAGGTTGACCTATATATTATTTCAATGCATTTTCCAGTTCTTAATTTCCGCGGGAAAACGATCCCACTGAAAGTCATAATTCAAGATTAGAATGCCTCAAGCGAAATTCCAATGATTTCTAATTATGTTAGTGAATTTCATGACAAAGTTCTTGGGGAAATTTATTTCTTGAATTCTCAGTAGATAATTATTGACCTTTAACTATATTGCTTGGAATATCCCTAGTTGTTAACTTGTGCTAAAATGTAAAACAATAATCTATCTTTTTATTATATATATATATACTGTCTGTCCATTAGGAGATCTCTGGCCGACAGTTTTCTATGTTTACGGCGGGCGTTATAGAAACAGGCGTCGATAGGGAGAATCCATTTCGAATGGGTGGAATCGGATGGAAGTCCGCTGGGGTATTCTTTATCTTGGCGAAAAAATGAAGCGATAAAAAAAAACTATTGCTCATTCGTTCTCTCGCTTTAGCCGCAGTTGATCGTATCTTTATATTTGCTTAGCTTACTTCTTTTATATTTTATTAATATTTTCTTTGGTTAATATTAACTGCATTTCATTATTTAATAATTTTTGTCTCTTGAATTTAGAGATCCTTTAAAATGCCTTTTCGATTTAAGAATGGAGAGACTTTAAAATCGCAAGCACGTAAAATTGTGCATAATGTTATAGAATTTTGCTTGAACTTGCTGAAAATTCGTATTGGGAAAAAGATGGGGTTTTAGAAGAACTAGTAGATGAACTAGTAATCCAGATTGGAAGTTCAGAAGAAACGGAATCTTGTCACAGTGATTTAGAATTCTTTTATTTGAAAGTACACAACTGTCGCACGATCTCTGCTAGTTTTGCACTCTTTTAATAATAATTAATGTGTTTTATAAATAAAAAGGGAATTTTAAAATTGCTTTTTTTGTTTCATTTCAATTAGTTTAATCGTAAGTTATAGAAGATATAGAATTTTATTTAGTTTATTTTCTGAAGCTACGAAATTTATTTGATTCGTTTTTGTTATTTTCTATTTTTTCAAAAATGTGCTCTTGTTTTCCGTTATTCAATATGTCGATAATCAAAAGTATCAGCTTAACTTACTTTTGATTATCCTTAAAATTTGATAAAATGTAATTGTTAATTTTGAGTTTCGAAAAATAGTATATATATCAAAAATAAATTAATTTATTTATTTTCGAGAGGTTTTAAGCCTAATTAACAATGGATATTTTACTTTGTAACAGCAACCTTTTATAAAAATTATGAAATAATTACGATTATTATGTTATTATTTTTATGTTGAATTAGACAGATTACTTCGCGTTTGCTGCGGAGAATTTGATCTTAAGTAGTTACATAAATTTAAAACAAATAAAATGAAAATTAATTTTTTGTCATGCTTGATTCTACTTATTTTTTTCTTCTTGTGAACTCGTTAGGCATATAAATAACTATTCAGTTTTTCTATTTGATTTACTCTGTTCTTTCTGTAGTAATCAGAAAGGAATTTCTATATTATTCTAACAGGAATAATATATATTTTCAAAATTCCAAGTACTCAAATGATTTTCGGCCCAGTGAATTATTTTTCGAATTTGCATTCGAAAATTAAAGGCAATATATCAATACCGCCAATTAGGCACTAAATGCACCAACGTAAGAAACTTGAATGAATTTCTGCCTCTGCGAAATGGACTCTTCCTGCAGTAACCTTTTTCTATAACGCCCGCCGTAAACATAGACGACTGTCGGCCAGAGATCTCCTTATGGACAAACAGTATATTGCAACGAAAATGGCGAGTCCACGTACAAAGATTCTAGGAGATAGAAATTTTACAAATTATTTACATTTTTGTGAGTATCGTTACGAATTTGTAACATTGCTTAGTTGTACATCTATTTTTGTATTAATTGTGAGAATTTTGTAGATAGCAACAATGGATGTCGAATGAATGATCTCCAGCCATGGTGACAAATTGGCGAATTTGAAGAGAAAGAAATGGCCTCAAAATATCTGATGAAACTTCCATTTAGATTTGATAGATTTGAATATTGATTATGGTTTCTGATAGATTTGATTATTGATGAGGGTTTCTGATAGATTGGTTTATTGATGATAGTTCTATTAAAACTCCAGTTCCGCCGTTTGATTTAGAATATACAATGTTTTGTCACAAAAATTATAAATAGCTGAAAGGACTCGATATTTATTTGAGTAAAACCCGAAAAAAATCTTTTTTTGGAGTGGTGATCAACAGAGGCTATAATTTATCTCTAATTGCTCTGTTGTTGGTGATAGTGATTTCATGTTCGCTTTGCAACGGAAAAGGGGTGGGGAGCAGTGGCTTCTGAGGGTATGGACCCTTAAGCACACTAGAGCAGAAATCTGACTTCTAGCTCATATGAGGATGACACACACACGCTCTTGAACAGCCTCTTTTTACAGGGGGGTGGGGGGGCACATTCATGCAACTCACAAATATCACGCAGAAAAACAAACATGCCCCAAACGGGACTCAAATCTGGGACTCCTAGATCACGAAAAAGACGAGCTGCCTCTGTGCCAGGACGCCAGCAAATGTTCTGATTTGGCTGTTTAATAGAATTTATCGTTTGTGTGCTGCTGGGTAATGCAACTGATGCTCTTTTATACACTTCTTCCATGTTTTGCCTCTGTGTATTCCTATTTTTGTTGAATGAATTGTCGCTTTTCTTTTCTGAGCATGTTGAAGTTTTCTTCTTTTAAGCTATGGCCGATTTCTGGAATTTTTTCCCATGTTTTTTGTTACAATAGCTTCAAATATCTTTAAAAAATCTCTTTAAGTCAATAAACATTGCTTTTTGAGAATTAAGAAAATGATTCGACAGTTTAAAACAACTCTAGATGAGTAAATTTTGGTTATCTTATAATGAAATATTTCAATAAAATGTTTCTTTTTTAGAAATATTTGTATGCTGACGTGTTATATATTTTTGTGTTATCTGGACTAGATTTCATTTTTATTCTGCAAAAACAAATCTCGCAGCACACACACACAAAAAGGTTTAGAGAAAATAAATTCTACGAGTATTTTAATCTCTCAAAGAAGTCTTTAATGTAAATCTTATGTAAATTCCAAAAATATTAAGATAAGTGTTTCTGGAATTTCAAATAATTCAAATCTGAAAAGATCATGGCTATTGAGAAAAAAATATAAAAAAACATATATTCGCAGTTAAGAATTCATTACATATTAATTTTATTTGTAATAATTTTTATTATGATTGTGGCATATGCTGTATGATCTTCAGTCTTAGGTGAAATGGAAAAAAAGTAACAGTTTTCTGACATAATATCTTTCAGGATGGTATAATGTCGTCAATTTTAGAATTCTACTATTTATAAATAACCTCGAGAATTTATTAGTCAGTAAATAGTTGGTAATTTTAATAATATTAAAATTATATTCATGTATACAATCTATTAATCTAGCACCTCTGAAATAATGAATAAAAAATGTATAGAATTCTAAATCATTTTAGTATATTTTCGAAAAGTTAGTCAATTTATAATACAAATAATCTTAATGTATTTGTTAAAAATATTAAAATGATGCATGTGATTTCTCTTATCATTTATCATTCACCTTTACAATTATTTATGGTAGAATAAAAAAAATTAGGTTGCTGTTGTTTTTATCGTAACTATGAAAAATGATTTATGATACTGAATGCTGTTGATACTGATAGTGATTACAAGCAAATTTTATTTTTCTAATAATATTCGAATTTTTACATACATCAATATTGTGCATTTCATTTATTATTTTACTGAATTCTATCACTTATATTTTTCTCTTCTCTTACTTTAAGAAGTTTTTATTTAGAAAAATGTTTCCTGACTATAATTATTCCATTTTACGATACTGAGATTGTGTATGTAAATGTTTTCATTGAAAATTTTATTCTATTCTTGCATTACAATGAATTAAAAAATGATAGATAATGAAAGTATTAAAAAAAATTTCTCTTGATTTACCCATTTTATTTTTTATTGTGATGATTTTATCACACTTTGCTTACGCTGTAATAAAATTTTTATAATTAAAAACTTCTGCGTAGTTTTAAAATTCTACAGCATTAAAATTTTAAATATGAATGTTGTTTGTTTTATTATTTCTTGATTGCTTTTAATTTCTAAACAAAAGTACCATATTTAGATTTTAGATTAGACCACTAATAGTGTCTAACATATTCACTGCAGCAAATACATATCTATATTGATATATTGATTTGATTTCAAGTATTGGAATATTCAATAAAAATATTAATAAATGAATGAAATTCAAATGAAAATAAATTCTAGATCCATAAAAATTATGTATTTAAAAATACCATAAAATATGCCCCTATTAGCATTATTTGTCTTGCAATTTAAAAAAAAATAATTTGTAGAAAAAATTTGAAGGCATTCAGGCTACACTGAAACACAACTCAATTGATTTTCAGAATAGAATGCTTCTTTTCTTTTCAAACGATTCTGAGGATATTCTTTTAAAAAAGCAGATGGTATCGTTTCTTCCTCGAAGGTATAAAGATACATCAATAAACCAAAACTCATTTGCGCATATATTTCCTACACAAACAGAATCAATCCCATTCGTATCCGTAATCAATGTTATTGCAGCCTCAACTGCAAACTGATCCTTCTTCGATCGGAAACAACAATATCCAGAAGTATCAGAACAGTTTCACTGCAAATGGAAATTTCTTCGGAAAATTGTTTATTTTACGAAAATAGTTTAAATTTCTAATTTATATCCCGGAACGAAAATAAACAAACTGTAGTTAGAATTTAACATATTGTGAATTCTGAATATAAAATATCGAATTATTAAAATTGTATTAAGTTCAAAAACAAAAAATTGGTTTAAACTTTTTTTTAAGTTGATAGCTCATTGGCAGAAATACTTCGAGAAATGAAAAATTGAAAATTCTGGGATTATTTTTTACAGTGCAAAAGTTAGAGATAGACAGACTTTTAATTACATTTCGATGTTTTTACACCAGAACCATTAAGGAATTAAAAAAACATCTAAACACATTACAAGGTATCTGTTTATTAACTGAATGATATGTTTTTATTTTTGTGGTCAAAAATACACAATGTACGCAACATATACAAATTTCCTTTTTGAGTCAAACAAATTTGAACAAACAAGAGGTATTATACATTAATTATTAATTTAATTTGCTTACATAAGAATGTGGTGAAAGCCTTATAAGCAATTTTGTGATATTCGTGTTTTTAACTTTTGTTAACTCGGCACAAGCTAAGAATTTATTCAAGAGCATAGGCCGGAAAATAAACCTCCTTCCTCATAAACAAAATAGCATCCATCGGACATATGTACAGTGGTTATGTTAGTGGTTTTGTCACTTTTGTGGTTTTTAGTAGTCTAATTTGTCTTGTGGTTATGTTGTTCAGCTACAAACCCTTACGTTGCGTGTTCAGTCCTCCGTCTCAACCATTCACCCACAATGCTGACCCACGACCTTGTATAAGTAACCTTCATGCAGCGGTTGTGACACCGCATTGTCTATATCCGTTTTTCATAAACCACCTTGGTGCCATATCCTAATGTGTATATATGGGGTTACATTGGCACTGGAATCATATTCTTTGGCGAACTTTCTAATTCTCTCGGAGATAGCGCGCCAAAGTGTGACGTGCGTTTCATTTCCACTAATCATAAAATGGTCTTGAGGCTTAGCATGATTCCTCGCCATATATTCCGCCTCACTGAGAACGCGGAGTAATACATGGCAGATGGATTCCTAGTGGCAAGAGTGTGAGATGATCTTATTCGTGAATTAAAGTATATTTTTGATATAAAAATGGCAAGGGATTGTTTTTAAACCGCCTATATGTTGCCAGATCATGTTAAATAATATTGTGGATTAATCAATCCTCTTCAATACTAAGCAAAGTGAGAATACGTGTCATTGAGTTTCATTTATAACTTAGTGTTTTAAGAAAAAGTTATTTGATTCATAAACATTGCATTTTTTAGCAGAAACAAAATTTAAATCTTGAATACTAGTCATGTAATGCTGTAATGATAATATGAAGCGACAACTTGTAATCACATACTAAGGACACTTAATCATACAAAAAGTTAAAAAAGACATTACGTTTCGGTATGAAATTGAAATTCAAAATAATTTTGCTATGGTGGATATAAATATCAATTTATACATAATGGAGCTGAAAAATCAATAATTCCGGCAAATAAATGGGTTGCTAAAGGCGGCTAAATTTTTTAGAAATATAAATGTTATATCTTAAATGACATAAACAACAAACATTTTTGTGAGAAATAAAAACTTAAACAATGTGCTGTTCATTGAAAGAAATTATTTTGAATGTATACCAGATTTAAAATATCCTACTTTCAACAGTCTATTTTCGTTAAAAATAAATGTAGATCGAATTTTCCAGAACAATTTATCCGGAGGTATTAGCATCACAAATAAAACTGCAATACTTTTTTGCTTGGAATGTTTATTGTTCAGTAAAATGAAGATTTGAACGCTCATACTGAATACAAAGATATCATGACTGTGATGGTCATGATATCTTATCTTAAATCGCAATTACCTTAGATAACATTCAGAAATTTACAATGCAGCATGCGTACTAGATCCACTTCCCAAAATCATTCATTTGCTTATAACTTTTAATACTGATCTTTCTCGTAATGCTTAACACCTACAGTTTCAAAAGAAAAAAAATTAACATCTTTTTTTTTTTTTTTTTTTAAAAAAAAAAAAAAAAACTTAAAGATTTTTTTTGTAGCTCAATATGGTGTCTAAAGAAAGCAATGTAAGGAAAAACATTCGACATTTTCATGAAACATCTGAAAAAGTTATATATTGCAATTCAGTAATAAAAAAAGACACTAAACTTTATAATTGCATTCTGTTCTTGACTCTTTTAAGAATACTATGAATAAAATTGTGTAGAAATAAAAGTAGTCATGCTATAAAGATATCATGTAATGAATGCGTTTTCTTTTTCGTTAATAATATTAATTGTTACAATGTTTAGTTTTATAAAATTGTTTGTAAATTATTAAATTAATTTGAAATAAATTAAAAAATAAAATAAATTAAAAATTGCTTCAAATTCCGGTCCTCTGAATTCTACGTTAGTACCTTAACCACTTTACTATTCGCGGCTCAACAATACAGATACAATATTTAGTATATAAGCTATGCAGTCAGTTGCAGGGAAATTTTCGTAAGTGAATGTTCTAACTGTATACTGTATTCTTACTGAATTTCATCCCCAACTGAATTTTTGATTTCGTGTCCTCTCCTTGTGAGCCCAATATGTCAAAAAACTTATTTTATCTTATATAGTTTTCTTTAATTTATCATGATTTTTTAAAAGCTCTTTACAGAAAAATAACTGGATCCATAAGTAGTAAGAAATGCCTTTAATTTAATTTTTAAATAAGGGCTTAAAAATTAATTGAATAAATGAATCCGATTAAGGCGGAAATATTTAAGTACAATATTATTCTTAATATGACTGACTTTTAAAAGGATACTTTCCGTATGCTTTTAAAATTGACTTTTATGACCTCGGCAAATCGAGTTCAAACATTATTATCTTCTAATGTCATTAAATGCATTGTTAAAATATAAGCAGTGATGTGGAAAATGTAAATACTGTCTGGGACACTGTGTTATTTTATCGCCTTGCTTAAATATTTGTTTAAGTTATGTGTTATGTGCTTTGAAAATCTGATATAAAAGCTTTAAAATGTAATAAAATCTTTTATTGTCTTTTGTATCATCTTAGTTTGGTTGGAGAGCCATTATTTGGTATATATTTATTATCTGTTATCTATCTATTCGGCTATTATTCCTCCTAACCCCTTTGATGAGTTTGGATATCTGTTTCAATTTCTGAATACTATTTTGATTTTGTAACTAAATATGTCAACTTAGTGAGATTTTCATGCGTATATTTACTCCACTTTATAAAAAAATAAAACCTATAATTTTTGTCCCTTATGTAATAATAATTTTGGTAAAAAATAATTCTGCTAAAGATAAATTATGGAAGTAAAATATTATTAGAAAAGAATAATGACAGGTAAAAACTATTGATTAATTTGCATCTGATAAATGAAATTAATTGTTTTGTTTTCCCGTTTTTCAAATCGGTTCAAATTAAAATGGAAAAAGAATTGCTTTGTTGTTTCCGTTTAAAATTTCTATTTTAATGCTGTTTTTATGAAAAAAAAAACGTTTACAGTTTGGAGTAACTTAGAACTAGGAGTTAATGCAAATAATTAAACAGGAAAAGATACCTAATAATTTTGATGGTTTAATTTTTGTTACTTTCAATTCGTGCTGAATCCAAATATCGATCTTCTTAACAAGTAAAAGATGTCTTATGATTTTTAGTTGTTGTGTGTGATACAGTCAACTGTTTTGCAATCTCTCACACAGTTATGCGACGATTCAATTCGATTATCGATTTCATTTTGTCATCATCAACTTCAGAATGTCGATTAGAACGTTTATCATCTTTCAGTGAGAAATTTCCAGAACGAATTTTTTTTTTTGAGAAGTGCGTTCTGTTAAACAATTAACATCATAAACTTGACATATCTCTTTGTAAATCCTCAGCCGCTTTTTTACCTTTATAAAAATAAAAAAGTAAAATGTGTCGAAAAAGTTTGTTTTTGCGCTCCATGTTAAAACTGACCATAAACTGACAGTTGCAAACAAAATTACGCGAAACTGATTTCTAAAACCTAAAGTTATCGACTACTAAATCTTAAAAGAAAAAAAAAGTTCTAACATTGACAAAACAATAATGAAAAAACATAACGCTAACTACTGGTGTAAACCGAAGTTACTTTCTTGCCAACCCTATATTTAGCACAAAGAAAGAAAAAATAGAAAATTTAATGAAATTGTAAAAAAACTGACCCAGTTAAGCTTTTAATATATGTTTCAAAATATTTATTTGTTTCTGACTTTAATTATCAATGAAATAACTTCTAATGAGAAATAAGTTATAATCATTTTTTAATTTCTTCTATTAGTTCACATTCTCCCCTTCTCTCTCTCATTGTATATATATATATAT
>JAOUZG010036171.1:564888-577670 GCA_026289955.1 Argiope argentata
ATATATATATATATATATATATATATATATATATATATATATATACATACATAATGAACTCGAGCACAATTGAAATATGTCGTATTTTTCTATTAACACATTAATATAAAGACAATATTTAATATTTTACGCAGTAAATTTTTTTATAAAAACATTTTTTATTAAAAAATTTTTTATAAAATCCTCACTTCCCAGTATATGAGAAAATCAGTTTCATTGTTTTGTATGAAATTTCTGCTTTTTCTGTCTCAAGTGAAAATATTTTAATTTCAATATTATTTTAAATATTTTAAATTTATTGAATTTATTTAAATTTATTGTAATATGGAATGATATATATGTTGTGTTGATACAATTTATATGTTTGATACTTTTCCTTATTTTGAACTTTTTTTCTGAATGAATATTGCATTATAATTCGCAGATGAAATGATAGCCCTATTTTTCTCTCACTTGCTTTTAAAATTAGATAGAAATGGTATATTTTGTGCAATAAATAATGATTCAACATTATTTTATTGATTGCAAAATTAATATACATTTTCTTCCATTTGTTTCCACATAAAATAATTTTAAAAAAATTTAGATTAAAAAAAATAACTAAACCAAGAGCTTGAAAATAATGTGCCAGTTTTACATATTTTAAAAAAAATTGATAGAATTATCAGCTACGGATTCTTGAATAATGTCGTCTAGACAATATATTTCAAATTAGAAGTTAGACATATAATTTTTTTTTCAGAAAACACTATATTTATGACTGTCTGGCATTCTCTTTAATTTTTCAGAATGCATTTTAGAATTCTTATCTTCTTTGCATAAATTAAGTAAAAAATTAATTTTAAAAAATAAATCAGTTTAGTTATTTGATTAACTAAACTTATTCGTACAAATTTGTATGCAAAATATAGAGACACATATAAAGATTAAAGTAATTTCAGTTCTATAAGTTGATGTTTAGACTCTTTACCTATCAAATTTAATGAATGATAGCTGCTTTTAAATCTTTCATTTAATTAAAACCATGATCATTATTAGGATATTGAGAACCGGTATCCTGGCGCCGAGGGATCGCATCTTCCTCGGGGTCTGGGCACCCCAGGATCGAGTCCCAGTTAGGGCATGGTTGTTCTTATGTGTACAATCTGATAGGTGTGTGATTGTGTGCCCCCTGTAAAGTCGGTCGCGTGGTCAGCGCGCGTGTCCTTGGTAAGTGTCATTGTTTATAAAAAAAAAACTTTTTTGCCTGTGATTTCTTTAGTGTGAATGGTAGGGACAATGATAACATCCAGTTTTAGTTCCAATTTTTTATTTACGTGCAGATACGGGACGCAACATAAACATAAAGAAAAAAAATATTAAAGAAACACAAAATTATCCCATCATCTTTCTCCTCTCCAGCAAGACTGGCTTCTCTTCCCCCTCGCTCAACTATTCTTCCTCTGCGTTCGGCAAGAAGGGTTGCTATCAGAGGTGAGCAGGGTTACTAAAGTTGGCGGGCCTTGTATTGATTAGTGGTAACAACAGGATATTGAGGACATTGGTAGACTCGTAGCAAGTAGGAAATGTAAAATACTTTGATAAAACCTTTGAAGGTCTTATAAATGAGAACTATTCTCTTTTTTTTAATTTAGTGATTTTGAAACTTTAGGAAAAGAATATTCTAGTAACTAATTGAAATAGTCAGTTTATCTTAAAATATCAGTGGCTTAAAAATTATTTTAAAGACACCGATAAATGGAATCCATGAAATATTTATATTACTTATTTAAGCGTATTCCAGTATTTACTAATAACGAAAAGGGTTTATTTTGGCGCAGAGGTAGCGCGTCTTTCTCTTGTTCTGGGAGTCCCGGGTTCGAGCCCCGGTTTAGGCGTGGTCGTTATATTGTTTGCTATGTGTGACTGTGACTCCCCCTCCCTGTAAAAAAGGGTTGTGCGAGCAAATGTGGTGAGTATGTAACTAAGTCGTATTCTTGGCCCTAGTTGGCTGTACTTAAAAAATAAGAGAAGCTACTTTCGGCTTAAATCTGCTGCTGTATCAGCGCGGGCTTGCTCATAGGCAAGTTTCATGAGTAAAAACAACACTAATAATAAAAAAATATATTTATCTATTGAGGTTTAATAGAATGGGTCATCAAAACTTGATATACCAATTTTTTTATATATATCTTGGAAGGCTTATTTTTTTTATCTTTTTTGAAAATTAAAAAAAAATTAATTGATACTAATTGATATGTGTGACATTTTTTCAATAACATTAACAATTAAAAAATATTTTAGAACAATAATAATTATTATTTAAATGAAATTTAATGTATTTTTAAATGAAATTCAAGTGCTCTCATTATTTTATCAACTATTCACTTAACATATTTTCTTTCGTTTCTGACAGCTACGAAAGAAGTATTTGATTTAACCTCTCTACAGTTTCCTTAATTAATCAAACATTCTATTTATAAAACTGAGAAAGGTGTTGCATTTTATGATGTCTTTCTTGATGGTCTTGAGATTTCATTGATTTCTCTGTCTGAATTAAAGAAGCTTATGTGCTAGATAGACACAAGATATGCAAATATCTTAGTATATTTCCCATGATTTGATGCTTAGATATTATATTGAGGGAACTGTGAACTTTTAGTTATACTTAAAAAATTCAATTCAAATTAAACTAACGGTTGTTCCCCCCAAATCAACTCATTGACAAAGGCAGAAAGTTTATGAAACGAGCGATTTTGGAATGATTTTTATTTTGAATAGAAATTAACTAACAAAATTTTATTTCTCATCCTAAAAAAATCACCAACATATTCTTTAAACATTATCTCATAATAGAATTATTTTTATATATATTCGAATTTTTATTTTATGACAAATAGTTCTTCAAACTTTGTTTTAAAATTTATCACGGATTTCTTCAAATGAACCAAATTTCTAAAAACTGTTGATATTTTCATATATCTAAGATTGGCAACGAAACAAAAATTCTTTAATTTCCTTGACAAAATTTGAATAATTCTTTTTTACAGTTTTGGTCTATTATGAATGTAGTCTATAATTTTTAGACAATTCACAGAAATACGATAAAAATACGAGAATTCATATGTATTTTTGTAATATTAAAGTTTCAAGGAATAAAAGTGCTAACATTAGCTAATGCCTGAAAATTAATATTAATTCCAGAGGAAAACTTCGAAATAAATTAAATCCAATTTCCTTTAGGTCTAAACTGCCTTCCACTATTCTTTCTTAAAAGAAACCATATTTTAAATCTTTATAAAGTTTCAAGGTTTGCTTTGCGATATATTTTCGTTTCTTTTTAATTTTTGTTTCAGTTTTATTTTAGAAAACATGCGTGATTTAATGATATTTCTTCTGCATTCGAAGATGATTTGCTGACGTGCAGTGAAAGTAAAAAAAATCCTTGATGTAACATAGAAGGACATATTTTATTGACAGATTACTACATTTCATGGTTGACGCTAAATTATGATATATTAATCAGGCTTCTTCTTGGTTCAGTTAAACATAACATAGATATTTTTGGGGAAGGAAGGGCAGATCAGATTGTTTGTTTAGTGTTATTTACATGTGTATATATATATATATATATATATATATATATATATATATATATATAAAATTTAAGAATCATATATTCAAAAAATAAATGAAATTTCTATTGTATGAATTCCAAAACCTATTTGTTCAATAAAAAGAAAGCATAGGAAATTAATGTTCCAAAGTCAGAGGTTATTTGTAATGAAATTGAAAGTTGTTTATTTAAGACTGTATATAAAATGCAAATTAATGTTATATTTATAAACACAATTACTTTCACTAGACTATTCGTTATCTAAATGAAAAATAAATTTAAATTTGAGCGTTGGTTTTAAATTTATGATAAAATTCCACAAGTTATATTCATTGTAAAACTTCCATGTACCATAATATTTCTTCTAATAAGAACCCTTGTGCAACACATTTTTACTTTTAAATGAGGTTGAAATGGTACAAATACAAATTTTGTTTAAAACCTAATTTGAATGTAATTATTTTAAAAATCAATTGGAAATTAAATGTTTGTACATAAACTGCGTAAACCAATAATAATTCATGTTCGATGAAATTAGACGAACATTATTATACATCAAAATGATAAAAAAATAGTCAAATTGTGTCTGTAGATTACAGCATTGTGTGTATTTAATACGAAAAACATGAAACTTTATCATACCTAATTTAATCTTACAGAATACAAATCCCATTTGCATGAAACAAATTATTTTCTATATAAGATAAAAAATGTAAAACTGCGTTAACTGAAAAAATGAAATGAGAAAGAAAAAAAGAAAAAAAATGAAATATTTGAATAGTTGAAATATCGAAAAAAAGGAAATATTGAATAGTGTATTTTGTTTATTTCGGTAATAGAAGTGTGTAGGAAATTAAAAATTCCATAATCAAAATCTTCACCACACGCTTCCCAATTTTTTTGTTGTATAAAATGTATTTATAACATTTTACTGTATATTAATATATGCGTATTTTATTAACACTGTTTGAAAATTTCTCTATAATTAAAGATCGTAAGGAATAAGCTTATTTATATCAATTGGAAATGAAACTTCTTAATATCTTCCAGTTTTGTAAACATTTATGCAGAAATATTTAAGGAAATCCTTCTCAAAACTGTTATTAGAACACTTATATATAAAGATCTACAAAGAAAATAAAAAAAAATGATAAAAAAAAAGTTTTAAAAAAATGATATATGTTCTATTAAATCTAGTGAAAGGCAATTTTATATAGAGCACAATTTACTCTACATCACCTGTAGGTATGGAAAAATTGTTTAATAATGATTTTTAAAATTTAAAATTGATTTAATAATTTTACTGTTACCGCGAAAAGTCTTTCACTTTTCTATCTTTCTTTTCACGCCAGCACAATTTTCATTTTTGAAATGAAACCTTATTTCTTCTCTTTTGAACCTCGTTTTTCAAAATTTAAACAATTTATTATCATGCTAGAGCATGATATTGTTTTTGGGATGAGGTTTTTGGCATCACCAAAAATCCGCAGGCGAAAAATAAAAATTTTATTACCTGCACGCACATCTCAAAAAATCATTTTTTAATATTTTATCTTGTCATTGCATTTACAAAAGCCTTGGTTTAAAAAAAATAATTTAATTACTACGTGATTATATGAAATAATTTAAATGGGAAGTGATATTTTTTATACAATAATTGCAAAAGAAAGTTTTTCTATGATCGTTGGCAATGCTAAAGTGACTCTTTCGATGAAACCATTAAAGTGAATAAAAATATAATTTAACTTGCACGGGCACGCGATGCTTAGCCCTTCAAGAAATTATTTCCCGACATGATACATTGAAATATGCATAGCAGATTTCATTTTAATCTTTTATTATCTTGTTGAAAAACAAAATCAAAATGATTGACCGCCATTTTTGAAATTTGCACTGATATTGAATTCAAGAAATCTAAATATATCAACCACACCTTATACAACACTTTATTCAGATTTAAAGGAAGTAGTCTCGAATACGGGTAACTGGAGTGCGATTCAGACATATAATGTACGCCAAGTCCTTGAAGGATTCAGGACGTTCGTAATGCATTTTAAATTCTTCATTTCCAACTACTTGGAAGTCAATTTCTTTCCAGACGTTGATTTATGCATTTATTTCCAGGGATTTTCACATTACAAATTACTTCTTAGATGTTTCTAGAAATATTCCCTATAGAAATGCTAGATGTGTTCATTATCATTTATTTTTTGTGATTTTTGTTTTCTTTAAAAGAGAGGCGCCTCAATAATAAAATTGTATGTTTGTAAGATGTTTGTTTTAAAACGAAAAATCGAAAGTTCAAAATATAATTAGATTAAAATATATATAAATTTTGATAAAAAATAAGATAAAGATTGAAATAATTTATAATAATACTAGGCATTTTCATCGTTCATGTAAAATATTTTTTTTTTTGAAAATTAAAGAATAAGGTTGTCTGGTTCAAGAACTTCATTAAAGATATTTTGAAATTTAATATTGTGTTGACTATTTTGAAATAAATTATAAAATTATGGGTCACAATCCCATTTTTTAAACTATCAGCGTCATGCATGTCTTATCTATATCAAGAAAATTGAAATTACCGCTTTTCTTGAGTTGTCTTTTTAAATAATTAAATTTAACGTTACAAAAGACATAACTTCTTGTGTTTTCTTTTTAAATAATTTAATTTAACGTTACAAAACACATAATTTCTTGAATTTCAGGAAACAAATAAATTGGAAAATTGGTCACAATATGCTAAATACTACTACATACTTAGAAGCACCTAATACAAACAGGCATACTATATGCAATTTTTTGATATTATTTGCCTAATCATCACATACATTACAAATCTAATATTATTTAATTTATTCAAAATGTGTTTAAATTATTTGAATTCAAAAAATAGTATGTCATTCTGTGTACTTAAGAATATCTTGTCACCTTTATAAATTAATGATTCCCCATCTTCATAAATTGTTAATGAATCAATTTCTAATATGAAATGAAATATTCCCTTTTTACTAGTATCTATTATTCTTTAATAAGGCTATACCCCCAAAAAATGGAGCAAACTTGCGTTGAATAATCACCATTCCAGTAAACGAAGACTGATTAGCCTGATCCTAACCGAAGTTCCCGTCCAAGGAGTGCTAAGAAATTGTATTGGTCTACTGAAATGTATGATGCTATACTATATATCCTAAATGCAACATTTAACTATGATGATGTCTAATTGGTTCACTTTAAATTAAATGCAAGTAAAAAAATTCAGAAGTATTCAGCTTTCTTAAAAAACTTTTTACAGTTCTTTTTAACTACATGAATCTTTAAATGCATCAGTTTACACAAAAGAAATCATCAATTCATATATTTTAACGAATAATTTAAAAACACATTTCTTTTTTTAATGACAGCAATTTTTAAAATCACTTTAGACATCTTTTTTCTTTTATAAAGATAATGCTCACAAAGACATACTCCTGTGTGTGTGTGTGTGTGTGTGTGTGTGTGTGTGTGTGTGTGTGTGTTTGCGTGCAATTGAGTGTGTATGCTTAAGGATATTTAAATAATCAACTTTATGTTTTACATTAATGCCCTGCTCCACTTTTTTGAGTTCGCATATTTTGAGTAACAATGTTAAAAGTTACAAAAAAAAGAAAAGAAAAATATTCGAAAAATGTAATTTTCTACGAAATAAAAAAAAAGCTGTATATTCTCAAGCATATTTTTATTTTCCCATAGCATTTTTGTAAAATTGAATTTAAAATAGTGCATCATACAAAATCAATGATAAAAGTTTCAAAAAATTACAACGTATTCGGATAGGAAGAGAATTTATCTTCAACAATTTAGAACCGTTTCCAAAATGTTTCATGACCGAATCTTCATTTTGAAATTGAGTTCAAAGTTTTTCTTTGACCATCAAAAATAAATTTTTACAATATTTCGGCAGAAATTCTAAAAAATGTTTACATCCGATTAATAATAAGGATACATTTATCTCATATTATGTATATTTCTTGTCTTTCGGGATTTGTATGTGGGAAAACAGTATATTACATTGTATTTGATTTTTGATAATTTGTCAAAATTATGTATTATAAAACCAAAATTTCCACCAGAGAATATTACATAACACTTGTCTTACTACCTTCGATAACAGATTGAAGTATTTTTGCAACGAGAACGATATTTTTTAATTATGTGAATTTCCTTTCATATATTATTGTATTAAAAAAGTCTATATTACAGTTCCTAACTTGTTTGGAAATTAACATTCTTTAAAACTTTTAGTCTCATGTTCGTTCGTATAAGTCAAGTCATTTAATTAGTATTTATTTTTTTAATTAAAATATCAAAAATAAATTCGAAACTCTGTTTAATTGCATACAAACGTCTACAAATAGACAATGGAACTTTAAATTCTGAAATAAAATATCTGAAAGCTTTATTTTATTTCTACGTTAAAAAGGAAGATACGAAACTATGCATTGAATTTTCATTATAAATTAAGTTAGCGGCATACAGCAAGTATAATCTTTTCTTCGAATAAGGGAAATAAAATAAAACCAATATTCATCTATCAAGAACTTTTCCTATACATACTTATCCAAGCAGACTTTGAAACTTTCATGCATTTTGAGAAATACAGAAACACTTATTAAATTTTTAAAATAAAGTACCAGCAAAGAGAAATTGAATGACAAAGTTTATATCTCTTTTAATGTCAATTCATCGATTTAAACTAATGGAAACTTTTCAATAAAGTTTCCATCTCATGTTTGTTCAAAATACAAAATGCCTTCATTATAGTTAAAATTATAAAATTCATTTCATTAATTCCGATTCAGAAACCACGAATCCTTCGTAGAATGAAAACACGCTTCAAATATGAAGAGAGTGACTGAATAAATAATTTTAGAAGAATCAAATAACATAGATTGTGTAAATTTCTCCAACGATCTTCTTACCATGCACTAAACTAAAATGGATAGAAATTAAATCTCTTCAAATTCTCCTATCTCTTTGCTCCCAGGAGTCTGTTTTTGGGCGATTACAGACATCTTGGGACACAGTTTTAGAAACTCTAAGATAATAATGGAATTTGCATGTGTGAAAATGGAATGCTTTTACTCGTACTTTTCAAGCTTATGTATAGTCATAGAGATTATATGAAAAGCGGAATACAGAAATTCCTATTAGTTTTATTAAGGTTATACAATTATTTATATCTCGTTTTAAAGTAACAAGAGAAATATTGTGAGAATTTCGAATTTTGAGCCTCAAACAGATTATTTGATACAATACTTTACTATTTGGCACCTTATGTCCTAGTTTTTGCGCCACACCAGGAGATGGACCAGACCATAGTCTCCAGAATTAGCTTAAACCTAAGACCCTTCGGACCTGAATTTGGGACATTATCATCAAATCATTTTGACTCAGAAAATCTGTTCCGTGATCCCAAGTAGCACATCCTGTTGTATAATATTGTACAATATTGTGCCATATTATATGATATTAAACAATATTCCACAATATTAAACAATATTGCAAATATTAACCAATATTGTACAGTATTTCTGTACTACTAGTCTACCAAAGAACTTACTAACAATTGCATTAAATTTATGCAACATTTGCTTTATATAACTTTATTTTTTATACCAAGTACTTCATTAGTGAAGTATGATTTTTTTTAGATAACAAAACAAGTGTTTTTAAAAAAGGGTTTTATATTACAATGCAGGTATATGTACTAATTTTTACACAATTTAATCATATAATCTAATAATTTCCTTTCTAATATATGTAATAAAATTGGGGGAAATAAGAAAAAAAATCCGAAAATAATCTTTTAACTAAAATTAAATTTAAAAATATATTTTATTTACAGAAGAATAAATATTTTCAATTAAATATATTTTCGCTTGTCATTCACTTCCAAATATAATTTTTATAAAAGAATTTCATTACTCATTTTCTTGTAAATATTTAGATAGGAAAAGGGAACAATATTCAAAAAAATTAAATTTAATAATTCAGTTTTTTAAATGCAATAAAAAATTAGTCCTTGTATATTTAAAATAAAATATGATTGCTTGAGGTAACTTCAGAATTCTTTAAGCAAATATTTTACCATGTTATCTAAAAATAAAGTTTAAATACACTATATAAATATTGTTATTATCTAGACGAATATACAAGTTATCATCCGTGTGATTGTAAGATACAAAAAGAGTTGTTAAATTATGAATCTTAATCAATAGTCTTAAAAGTATGAAATTTTTAAGACATAAAAGTTCAATGAATTGATCAAGCATTTTACTTAATTTACTATTCAAAATATATTTTAACAGCAAAAATCTGATTATATCACAAAAGGATGGTAAAGAAATTTTTTGAAAGATTATATATAAGGAATTTTTTTTTTAGTTTCAATATTAAAGAAGACTAAAAATAAATAAATGTTTGACTATAGACGTATTTTTCTTTTGTAGAAAACTAAGTCATAAAGTAACTGATTAACTCAGAAACTATTATAAATATCTTGTTTTTTTATTTTAACCCTTTGACAAACGATTTTTTTTAGCTTTTTAATTATATAACACATCCTATTTTGGCATTTATTGTTTTTTTTATTCTTGTAATAATACAAGAACTATTTGAGATTTTTCAGTTTTTCTAATTGATTTTTTCATTTTTAAGTACTTAATTCTGTCACTTAATTTAAGATATAAAACTAAAAATTTCGCAGTTCTATGGGCATGTCAGAGACGTCAAGGTATGCTAAGAGGTTAAGATGATCACTAAATATCATGTGAGTTGTAAAATTAAGTTCTTTTGCTGTCTTCTTTTAAAGGTCATCAACTATGAAAGGAACAAAAATCATTCTTATTGTTATATACTATTCTTTTTCTTCTTAAAATTCATCATTTCGAGAAGTTTCAGTAATTAATTGCAAATTATTTAATGCTTAAAGCTTTAGTCCTACATGCTTGGTGAACAATAAATAAAATAATATTTTTTCTAAACGGTTCAATAAACCATTCAAAACCCAAAAAAGTAATTTCGTACATTTGACAGGTCATGTAGTGTAAAGTATTACTTTTTTAAAGATTAAAAATATTTCAATACAAGAAGCTAGGATTTTTTTTTGTATGATGGGATATTCAAACTGTTAAATGTGAATCCTATTATTTAAATTATAAAATTGAACATATTTTAAGTATTATATTATTATATTAATGTTTTTTGTATGATGGAATATCCAAACTGCCATATGTAAATCCTTCTATTTAAATTATAAAATTGTCCATATTTTAAAGTATTATATTACGGTATTGCAGTTTTTTTTTTGTAAAATGGGATACAAACTGCCAGATGGAAATCCTATATAAAATTGAAAATCTTTTATCATACAGCTTATCATTACAACTTCTTTTGCTTCAAATATGCAAATTATTAAAATTATAATATTTAAAATATTTCACAGTATTAGATTACAGTCTTCATAATTTATAATCTCTAAATTATTTGAATTATAAAATTAAAAATCGTTTATAGCATTATATTACAGTTTTCACCATTTATAGAGCTTTGTATCAATAAAAATATTCACTAATTCATATCAAAATTTTAAAAAAAATTATCATAATCAAACATAAACTCTAAAGAACATTTTATGAAACACTTAATTTTCATTTCATTTATCGTTATTTAATCTTTTATATTCTGAAAGATTCAATTTGTTGAATGTTTACTTTTTATAATAATAAATTAATTTTATTTTAAAGTCTGTTGGATATGGATAGTTTCTATTCATCTATAAAATTAATTACCTATATGTAAATTTTTATATTTCCTAATAAATTTAAAGTCATTCTTACATTTATATGTACTATATCCTACGCTGTTTAAAGCAAGTTAATCTAATTTATGGGTTTCTGATAATAATCTAGTTTTTCAGAAATTGCGTTTTAATTTAATCATATATCTTACAATATATTCTGGATTAATTCTTTATCAATGATTTCATGTTATAAGGATTTCTGCAAATATATTTAGCTTTCCAATATATTTCATCCAAATTTTAAATCCCTTGCTGCTATTTTTCCTACATAAAAGATAGAAAGTTACTTTTGAGAATAAACGTAATTTCAAACCCTTCGCATTATCTTTGGAGAACATTAATCTTTTAAGTCATTTATTCACTTTTCAGTGTGTAGTAATCACATAAATTTTAATGCAGAATTTGAAATGTTTTAGGATTATATATGAGTATCTTCTTAAATAGAGTCAAATCTTAAGATATTATCAATTAGTTAATATTTGTTAATAATATATTGTTCTTAGTTAAATGTTGAATAATGCTATATTGTTTCAAAATCTATTATTAATGACAAATTTTATAATATTTGTCTATTAAAATAAATTAAAAACCAGAATTTGAATGAACATTTTATTTTTGTAATATAAAATTAAATTATAAGAAAAATTAGTCAACAATGAATTTATAATTTAGACATTAAAATTGTTTTTCAGTTTTTATATCATATATGCATATTATAATGTTGTATGGGAAATATTTTTGGAAGTACAATAAATTTTCTATCTTAATCGCATAATGTGAATTTGCTCAAGAATTAAGTAAATTCTTGAATTTAATAATAATTAACTCTTAAATAAGGATCCAAGATTAACGATATTATTAATGGAGGAAGAGAAAATTACTTATTTTTATCTTTTATTTATTTTAAAATAAAATATATTATCCCTATTAAAGTATGTATATATTTTTATTTTTGTTTTAAATCAATTATTAAATATATAATTTCAAATGAGATGTCATGGAAAAACAAAAATGTAGAAAAATTTATTATATGTTATAAAAATATTTATTTATTGACGTGTTTGAAATTAAAAATTTTAAATTAAAAGTACTGCTAATATCTTCATAGAATACAAGTGGATAAATTTATGTTGGTTTAACTATTTTCCTGCTCATTAATCAAAATTTAAAAGTAAAGATATGAAATAAGAAATATGCTTACAAGTTCACATATTTGAATGTTTACAGTTCGTTCACGTTTTCAGCACATGCATGTTTTTTATAGAAAATATTATAATTTGTATTACAAGCCTGTTAGATAGATAGATAGATAGATAGATAGATAGATAGATAGATAGATAG
>JAOUZG010036171.1:577680-598953 GCA_026289955.1 Argiope argentata
ATAGATAGATAGATAGATAGATAGATAGATAGATAGATAGATAGATATTCTCAGTGTAAAGACCCCTGAACACCCGCGGGCCGAAGTCTGAATTCTATCTCACACACGTCACAAACCCTTTTTAAGGGGTGGGCTTCATTCATGCATTCCATTTATTCATTCATAAATCGTAATTTAGATCTAGAACTAAGAATGATCACCTCTGACCGAAGATCCCCAGTGGCATTTCTCTCGACATGGAGGCCTTTGTGACGGCGATAGATTTAATGTGCACCAGTCAGCACACTTACACACAAGCAGAGAGAATTTGGCTGGAAGGTTTGAACTCGCAAACCAAAGGATGAGAATCCATTGCCCTACTAACCAGGATATCCCGGCCAAAATAACAGTGCGTTATTGAAATAAGGAATTTTAAACTATTTTTTCTTTGATGATTAATTGATAAAGGGTTTTTTCAGAAGAAATATTAAGTAAATAATTGATTCATTTTTTCTTTATCTTAGTGTAAATTCAAATTTACACTATACCTATCTAATACACTATACCCATACCTATCTAATTTTATATTGAAAGTATTTTTTCATCAGCTTTTGTAGTGTTCTAATAACTATTATGTAATTTTCTTAATATTTTCTAAAAATTAAATTAGGCAAACAGATGTCAATGAACGAACTTACTGAATTGAATACCGCTTTCTGAAAAGTTTGTCACAAGGTAATGAAGATAATTTTGCAAACACTATGATTGCTGCCAATTGAGTGCATGTCAATGATCTCCCGCCAGCTTTGTAAAATTGCAATTGAAAATGAAAGTTCTTGAATATTCGAGAATGTCTGTTAAGACTCAAATTCCATGGTTTCTTCTAGAACATTCAGTGCCCTGTCTGTGGAGCTATTAAAAGCTCAAGAGACTTCACTCAGTTGGTAGCTAAATCAAGAGAAGGTCAGAGGATAAGAATTAAGATCAATGTCTTCTAGAAAGAGAAAAATTGAATTTATTTCTTTTTCTGAACAAAACGAATAATAATGCATACCACAGTTGTTTTCCTCTATAAGAATTAAAATTAATGTCTTCTAGAAAGGGAAAAGTTGATTTTTTTCTTTTACTGAACAAAACGAATAATAATGCATAGCACAGTTGTTTTCTTCTATAAGAATTAAAATTAATGTCTTCTGGAAAAGGAAAAGTCAAATTTATTTCTTTTAGTGAACAAAACGAATAATAATGCATAGCACAGTTGTTTTCTTCTATAAGAATTAAAATTAATGTCTTCTGGAAAAGGAAAAGTTAAATTTATTTCTTTTACTGAACAAAACGAGTAATAATGCATACCACAGGTGTTTTCCTCTATAAGAATTGAAATTAATGTCTTCTAGAAAGGGAAAAGTTAAATTTATTTCTTTTATTGAACAAAAATAATAATAATCCATACCACAGTTGTTTTCATCTAATCATTTAATTTGGGCACAAATATGCTTTAGCAAACAGAGTAAATAAGAAAGGGGATTAAAGCAAGTGTTTTTCCAAAATTAAATAAACCATAGATATGAATTAAAATGGTTCCTGTTTGAAATGCAGTTCATTTAAAAAATAATCACAAAAATCAATACTTACAATAAATTCAAGATTATAATTTTTTACGAATTATTTTATACTAATTGATTGAATGAGAAAAGACCTGAAATGATCAAACTGCGACAATAATATACAAAAATCAAATTTATATAAACATTTATAAAGCTTATTCAATTAATTTCGGTTGCGATAGCATAGACTCAGCAAATCTCTAAACAATAGCTCAGTTGATAATCTTAGAGCAATCAAATCTAGTAGATTGAACTAAACTTCACTATAATTTTCTTCTTATTCTGCCATGAAGATAGTTGGATGGAAATTGAACCTCATTCTCCTGATAATCGCTACTCTTCTCTTTCCCAAGGAGAACCTTTCGCCCGGTTATGTTTATCTTGGGACGAAATTTGGAGTTTTCAGATAATGAACTTCTGCAAAGCATTATAAGTTAAGGGAAACGTGCCATTATGACTAAAAAATAAATAAATATCTGATTGAATAGTAAAAGAAATTGCATTGAATTTGAAATCAGAATCTTTTGAAAAGCTGTTATGAAGCACCTATATCTTGCAAAACGTTCGCATTTGCGTTTCGTTCCCAAAGGAAATAACTTTCAAAGGATAAGACATGCATTTAGATCGGAAGAACTAATACTTTATGATTACATTACACGCTACATAGATTTTTAAAACTCTTTGGATGAAATTTTCCTTTTTACATCCCTACAGAAATGAAAAAAAGTTTAGAAAGTTAGTTTAGTAGTAATAGAAAGTTTTGTTTAATATCTTTTTACTCAAATTCTCTTTATTTGCAATTTGAAGAATATAAAAAAAATTATGATTCCTGTGAGAAAATGATTTCTAGTTGTTAATAAAAGTATAACTATTTCTTATTCTTTCTGACATTCAGAATATATTAACAGTACAGAATATGATAAATTTTATTTAAATTCTATCATGAAATTTTTAAGTTGAACATTTTTGTGTAACGAGTCATTATATAGTTTTAAAGAAAATCATTCTTCATCTAATCTGGTTATTTATGATCAGTTTTCAAGGGATCTTTAAATTCATAAACTAATCTTCAGACGATCTTATAATCTATAATGTGGCCAATTAATGAAAATTATGATTTCATCGGGAATCCATACTCAGAATTTACAGTTATGCAATTCAATTCCAAAATAAGATCCTGAATTCTTCAAGAATATTATGATCACGACAAAAGATAATTCATTCAGGAAAAAAAGATAATTTATCATATGCATAGATTCTAAATATATGAAAGGGATATATAACTCACTGTTATTGTTGGTATTAACTTTCAATAAAAATCTAAATTAAATTTAGTTAATTAAGGCCTTGTTTTTATTAAACTAACCTTAGAGATATTTTAGAATGGACCTCATAATTTTGAACTGTGGTCTGATGACGAGGACAGCACCTGAGTTGGTATCCCTCCAGCAATTCCAACACATTTTAAGATTCATATTACTAGGAAAAAACTAATTATTCTAAAAAAATACATTGTTTGAAAGCTGTCAACTTCTAAGAATTATAATTTTTAGGGAAATCAAAATACAAATTTAACTTAAAACATATAGCTATTTATTCTGTATGATAAATAAATGAACAATTGCAAATTCTATTCATTATGAAACAAAAATTGAAACACCCAAAAGTAAAATATCATAATACTCGATCAATAAGCAATTTTTTAAAGTATTTGAAAGACAACCCTTAATAATCCTTTCGTAAGACATTATCTGAAAATAAATATAAAATCATATGTCCTGATGACTTATGCTGAGAAAGAATAATTCGAAATCTTTCTTTTTCAAATGTGTTTGCCTTTTGATGTATCTATTTTTCCCAATAAAAACTTCTTGCAAGTTCTGTTCTTTTGCTTCATGTGTTTGACACAATGATTTATAAAATAAATGATAGTATATAACAGAATTTGTCAAATTTTTTAAGTATGGAAAAAATTTTTTTAAAAAAAGCGCATTTATTCAGCTTTTCCAATAACCCTGAATAATTTAACTTTAAGATCTTGTCAAGTTTCAACTCTAGTTCCAAATAAATTTATAATCGAACTCTGTCAAAAACATCCGATGAAAGAATCATTTCCATTGACAATTTGTTTAAGGAATACCAATGCTCTTATCATTTTCATTTAAATAATATTTCTTTTAACTAATAACGCAGCTCAAAAATTTATAAAACTGTTTTTAAGTATAAAATCACTAACATATTTAATAGTCATCATATGTAAAGTTGCCTGGCTTGAGTTTTCAAAATAGAGAGAGCTTTGTTTCCTGATATAAGGTTTCTTAACTAAATAGGATATTTGAATATTTAATTGTAATTATTACTATATTTTTTGCTCATAAAAAAGAATATTCCCGAGAGACACCATTTCTACTTCCCATTTGTGATATAGACTTTGGTGTTAAAGTAATGCAGTAACATCAAATTATTTTATTATATAACAAAATTTCTATTAAAAAAAGGAGAATACATGTGCATTTATAAAAGTCAAGACGTTTTGATGCTTTACTGAATAAATCTTTGGACACAAATATGAAAAATTAAGCATAAATATACTCAATAGGATCTGAATGTGTCTCTTCTTAAAGTGTTTATGAGATTTTAATTTATTAAAAGTGAAGTGAAATGCTGTAGGTTCAGTTTAGGTTTTTCGAAATAATTAATTTTAACACATTTCCATCATTTCATTTTTAAGACAATTCAAACACATATTTTTTTTTCTATTTACCACTTTAATTTCTATGAATTGATCTTTTAAATTTAACTATATTTAAAACAATTTTAGGCATGTACTTATATTTTTGTTTTTCGCCATTAAAATAATTTTTATTTATAAAACAATTCTTTTCATATGTTTATTCATAATCTCAAAATGAATGTTTTTTTGTTATTTATATTTTCGAATAAATTTTTTCTATAAAACTATTACAAGTATTTAATGCTTTCTGTTCGAAATAACATGCAAACAATTTTAACGAGAAAATAAGTTTATGAAAGTAAAATAATGAGACATTATGAGCTATGAAACAGAGTTATGTAATACTTAGAAACACATCTTTTAATATGAGTAAAGTTTAGTAGTTAATTTAGTAGTGAAAAATGGGCTTTCCTTCAAGTAGAATATTAAATCAAAAATTCAATTCATTTTTCGATAACATTTACGTTAGCCAGAAAAAATTATTCATGGTATAGGATTTGATAAAAATATTTTATCTGATTATTAATTAACACAGGCAAGTAACACAGTACCTTTCAAATAAAATCTATGTTAAATCTAATTTACAGCTTTAAAAATATTGATTAGATTGATTTCTTTTTAATAATTTTCTGTGGTTCAGTTTTATATGAAAATACACAACGAATTTAATTATAATCTGTTTGTTTTCATGAAACTTTGCTACGAAAACAACGAAAATTTAAAAAAGTACTTGCTTTAGCATGTCAGGACAGATTTTATTGACAGATTGTTACACTGCACGGTTTGCATTGATTAATTTCGTATTAATATGGTTGCTTGTCTCAGCTTGAACATAGAGGATACATTGTTGCTAAGAATTAACAGAGATCCAAAACTATTACATAGACAGCAAAAATTAATTAAGCAAATAATTGAGCACATTATCAAATTTTTAACTATAAATAATCGGGGTGCAATTAAAAGCATGGTTGCCTCAATATAATTTCCAAATTAAAAAAAATTAGTTTGTAAATGTTCAGATTTTAAAGCTGCTTTTTTAATTAAACAAAGGCTACTATAAATTATCATCTGATTTTAAACGTTATACATATATTTATTAATACCATCTTATTTATCATTTAAGAATAAATAAATTTCATTTTGAAGCATAGAATCTAAATAAATATGTTCCATTAAGTTCCGTTTCTCTTAAATTTATTTAATTATTTTCTGTAAAGGTGTACTCAACATCAGTAATTTTTTCCTCAATAGCCCCCCTTCACATTCTTACTCTTGTATTACTTTTAAATTTGAAAAAAGTTAATACATTAATAATGTAATTAAACTGAAAATTGTAATCTTAAAGAATTTCAAAATGAAGTTGCTTTAAGTTAAATACACCAAGACGAAAAAAAATCAGATTGCATGTTTCTGCCGATTATTTAATTGAATGGACTACATATGAAAACATAACCCACACTGATTAACTTTAATTTTGTTGTGTCTTTGAAAATTATTCTACAACGTATATGCATAAATTGGAAATAAATTATTTCATATAAACAAAAGTCAAATCACATTTCACTAAAAAAAAGTTTTTCGAAGTTTTAGAAATTTATCAAAGTTAATTAATTTGAAAATACTGCTTGGTTTATATACTAAATTGAAACTTATTTTAAATTAAAATGTCATATTCATTAATTCAACTTTATATTTTTATTATACAATCATCAAACTTCATTGAAAAGAGAATTTATTATAATTATAATAAAAGGTAATGGTTCTACTAATACAAGGATGTTAGATAGTACAGAAGTATTGCTGGTTTATTTAATTGATACAAATTTACAAAAAGAGTATGCGTTTTTTGTTAGTAGTCACATGATATTTTTTAATATATATGCAAATATCACACACATGGTTCTTCATTAAGTTTTTTTTTTCTAAAAATTTAATTCACTTCATTAAATTTTCTAACCTTCATTAAAATTCTTTACGAAAATTTCTTAGTTTTTGATTAATATTTCCCTTATTTACACCAAAGAATTCCCGTATCATTAAATTATTTCCAAAATTCAAACAGTATAATTACTATTTCAAGAAAACAATTAAAATATTCAAAACATTTAGAAATATATTTAAGTGAATAAAAGTCGAATTAATACATTGCATCTTTTGAAATTTGCTTGGGAATTAAAGGCGAAAATTTGAAATAAATAATTCACACTTAATAGTATACTCTATTTAGAATTAACGAAGGTTTTCTGAGATAAATACGGGTAATTAGAATGCTATTCAAACACATCACGTACAAAACTTTTTCCTTTGATTTGAAATACTCAGAATGCATTTAAAATTCTTCAATCCATATTCTCGGAGGACATTTCTTCCTTGCCTTTGATTTATTCATTGGTCTCTAAACTATTTCTTATTAAAGATTGCTTCTTAAACGGCCTCAAAAATGATCCCTAGGGAAATTTTATATGCATTCAATGTCTCCATTTTCTTGAAGAGATGCTGTACTTTGTGCGGTATCTAAGAATAAATGATTGAAATAACAGTTATATTTATATGAAAAGATAATGAAGTTTTCAATAAGATATGTTAAAAACAGAAATAAAGTTGCATTTGAAACAGTTTTTGCTTAGCTACGCTTGTTTTCTTTACATCTCTTTAGAATTTACTCCTCATTGTCAAAAAATGTAAGATTGTTTAAATGTAGGCTATACACAATTTGTAGAGATATTTAATAGTTAAAAAATATATTATTTTTTTAGTTTTCACTATTTTGAATTTAAGTTAGCAAAACTTTATCAATTAACCTATCATTTACTGTTACCTATTAATACAAAATGTATGTTGTTATAGTGAAAATAATAAAGTTCATTCTTTTTATTTACCTTTGGGAAAAATGTATGTTTTGTAGAATGAAGAAAATAGTATGAATGTTAATACAAAAGATGAATGAATAATTTCAAAACTTTCAAATATTGTGTAGAATATTAAGTAGAGTTATTTAGATGCAAAATAAATCTAGACTACAAAAGTTTTCTTACATTTTTACTCTTAGAAACTCTCTCATATCCGAATCTCTCAAAAATGAAAAATTCGGATAAAAATGGGCAAAATTTAAAAAATTATCTAAAAATAAAGACAACAGAGTAGGAGAAAATAGAATGCTTTCACCAAAACTTTTCATTTAATTTCGTATTCATACAGCCATAAATGCTATATATTATGAGAAAGACTTTTATAGATTGTGACAATAAATTTTTATTTATGACATATAAATGAAAGCGGAAGCAATTTATTTATACTTGATCTAGTTCTCTATAGTTTTTCAATTACACAGATGAAAAGGATTTTCACTTAAAATGTATGACACCTATTTAAGAGTACTTCTAGATTTTCAAATTCCCCTATAAATTCTAAATACCGACATTAAATGAGCAGGATATATTAAAAATATCAAGATGTTCGATTCTTTTTAAAAATAATTATAAAATATCATGGTATTATGCTATGATTAAACATTGAAGTATCTAGTTACTTCAATGTTTAATCGCGTGCTTCACTAAAATAAAAATTCGTTTACCGAATTTTTATGCAAGCATCAAAAATAAAGAAATTATTCTTTCTTCTTTAACTTTTCACATTTAAAAAACAAACGATTAAATATTTGAAAAAACAAAAAGAAAAATGAAAGCGATATGAATGTCACAGCTACAGTGAAATTGAAGCTTGAAAGTTCCACGGAAGATTAATTTTCTGATTAAAAACATTGTCTTTCTATTAAATTAATGTCATCATAAGTACGTTTTCAATTTTTAAGATGACGTAAAAAAATTTACAATCACATTTATCAATAATATTTTCATCGTAATTGAAAATATTTAATTGAATTGACTAGGAGTAATGTCATCATTTTGCTATAATATTAATTAACATTTTTTTTTAAATAGAAATTTCTCGTATGAGCAACTTCAAAATTTCTAACATAAAATACATATATCTTTGTAAAATTGGGTAGCTCTAAGTCAATTGTGCATGACGGTTAAAAGTAAACAATCACGGCCATACCCTTTTATAGGTGTCCTCCAAACGTGCGCCCGTCCTGTTGTAGGGAAACCACGATTCGTCAGACCATATTGCTTTCTTCCACTTATCAATCGACAGGATTTGAGAACGTGACACCATTGTAGATTACTTTACCATTAACATCCGTGACAAGTGACTTGAGAATTGTTGCTCTGCCATAAATATTCTGTTTATGGCAGAGCAACAGAGCAGTTTATATCAGAGAAGAATCTAAATGTAATTGACCTTTGAGGTCACTTTAGCTGTAGTTGTTCACTTTTTAGACATTAAAGTTTTCTTTACCGGCTTTCTGGTGCGGAGGTAGCGCATCTTCCTCATTTTCTGGGAGTCCCGGTTCGGGCATGGTTGTTCTTCTGTGTACTATCTGTGAGATGCGTGAATATGCCCCCCTATAAAAATGGGTTGTGCAAGTGAATGTGGGGATTTTGTAGCTAAGTACTCTTGCCTTTGGTTGGCGCTGCTTCAAAAACAAGATACGCTCCTTTCGGCTTAAATTTGCTGCTGTATCAGCGAGGGGCTTGTCCAATATGGCAAGTTCCATGAGTAAAATCAACAACAGTTTGCTTCAATACTCGTCGGTATCTTGCACTGAGTTTCTTTTTCCGTCCACTATTTTGTTTTATTGACCTTGTCTTGCTGCGCTGTGTGTATTCTGACACGACTTTAGATAGCATGCCTCGAAAAAAGTCTAAAAGTTGGAATGTTTCGGTCACACTTCTCCAGATAGATGGGCTTCTACAATTTGATCTTTTTGAAAACCTGAAAGATCCGCCATTTTACAATTTGAAATACGAATCCAAGAATTATAGAACTTCAGTAAAGCTAAGACATAATACCAGAATTTATACATTGCTATGTATATAAAAATATCTGGTGGCTATTATTATATTTTAATGCTTACGAAGGGTATTGAAAAATGTCCCTTTTATTCTCAGATATTTTCATTATTTTGATAACCTCTTCTATATTGACACCCACGCGTTGGCAGTGAAATCATGATTATCAGAAATAAAAGAATGACATAAAAACAAGTTTCAGCTTTGTAAAATGTTGTACGATCAAGACATTCAAATAGTTTCTTTTATAGCTTTTCTATGTCAAAGTATAATGCTGGTTGTTCGCTTGCTGGAATACTGGAAAGTTTTAATAATATTTGAAAACAGATATACGATCAACAATCACGGTCGCCATTTTAAGAAATAATTATTTGCAGAATGAAATCGTCATCTCTATGGAAAATAAAAACAAAAATTAAATGTTCATGTATTTAAATATCTAATACATATTATCAAAAATTAAAATGTGTTACAATTATATTTTTTTAAGAAAATTTTGTTGAAATAAGATAGATCATGTGAATTACCTGCAATAAACAGCCGTGTTAATGAAATTATCTCAATCATGATATTATACACATGAAAACGTTAAATTCTATACTGAAAAAAATATCCTTTTTACACATATTTCTAGCGCGTTATTTCCAGTTATGTTATTATAACATTATAAATCAAACTGTGTTTCATTAAATCTCTAAAAAATAAAAATTTGTACATAAATCAAATCCAAAAATGAAAAAGGGATATATCTTGATTTAAATAGAAGAAGTAAGTTACACTTATCTTTCTAATTTAAATTGTTAGAAGCTTTTAAGTTGATTGCCACAAAAGTTTTATTCAAAAGTTTGAAAACAAAAATGAAGATAAAAACTTTTGAACAATTTATAAGAGTTAAAACGTAGAAAAATACTGCAGTTAAAAATATTTTGCATGCGATAAATTCATTAGTACTTTCTATTTCTAGTTTCCGGAGCACATTAGAAAACTAATTGCCACTTTTTGTTTAGTTTCACAAATTTTAACCATCATACTTTCTTTATAATAATTCAACGAAATGTAATTAAAAATGCTTATGAATTTCATTTTCACTATTTCAAAAGTTAACAAATGAGTGCTAAACGATAAAATATTTCTTTTGCTATTCGAACTGTTCAAACAACAAAGAAGATAAAACAACTGATAAGGTCATAAAAGTGCGATCAATTAACCAAAATTCTCAACAATTTTCCTTATTATTTTTGTATTAAAATAGACTTTAATGGAAGAAAATGAGGTATTTTTTAAAATGCAGAATCTAACACTTTTGAATATTCTATTTTTTATATATATACTAAGTGCTACGGAAAAAAAGAGTAATCTTTCCACTGTAATAATATATATAATTTTTTCTTTGTTTAAAATTCCCTTTTCACAACTTTTATTGCCTCACAAAAATAACCTAAACATATCGGAAAATAAAAAAGAAAACAGTATTTCTTTAATTCATTTCGATACAAGTTCTCCAAAAAATGTAGATATAAAAATTGCAATACGTTCAAATTTATAAATAAAAATTGAAGACTTTTTCAAAGCACGAAATCAGGATAAATAGACACGCTATTAATAATCATAGAAATAACCTACTTATTACAGTACTTATTCTACTATTATCAGAAGAATTTAGTAAATCTCATCGTATTTTTCATTATATATAAGAAACGAATCAATATTAAATATAAAATTATAAGGTAAATTTATATAAATACTGAATTTTATTTATATCAAAATGGAATAATAAAATCAATAATAAAGCAAATAAATTTTGCTTCACAGATTTCAAATTAATTATTATAGCTTATAAAAGTCCTTTTATAGAATATTCTTTATATAAGACTGGCTTATATATATTTAAGTATTAATTGAACAGAATATCTTTAAGTTATTTTGTATGACTGGATTATAAAATTGCTCAATTGTGATTCTTAATATACATTTATTATGCAATTTCTGTGTTTATTGAGGTTACAAAAAAATTTCCGTACTCTCTGAGCTATGATAAACGAATCCATGAATTGTCTAATAATAATCAAGTGTGTAAGGACTTCATTCATAATTTAATCCTGTAAAATGACACTTATTTCCACAATGTCCTTTATCGGAAACAACTGATTATCAAAACTGTCGAAAGCACTTAAACTTTCTAATAAATTACATCCGAATTAGCATTCAGACAATGTCCAGTTTCTGTAATGACATATACAGAGTTAATTCTGAGGATAAATTGAATTCCAGACCTTTCAACATGTAAATTAAAAGGACTTACCTTTGGAGAACATTAATCTTAAAGGTTCGATTAACTGCTTTAGATTTATTATTTGAAATGTTTTGGGTAACAGGGAGAGTAGTATATACATGAATTGTTTAAACTGATGTCTATTTATAATTTGTTTATTTCTTTATAATGAATAATTTACTAATTCTGATTGAATATATTTTTATAAAAATAAATTCAGCAAAAATTTAATTAAATTTTAGCTTTTTAAAATATGTCAAAAAATTTCGATTGTTTTTAGCAGTGATTACCCTTTTTCGTAACTCTTTCATAATTAAATGTAAATTTAAGAAATGTTATGCAATAACACAATAAAAAAGAGAATAATTTTTCATCTTCTAAAATGTTTCAACTTAAATGCATAATTTTTAACTCTCTATGTCCCTTTGGTTCCCTCTAATATCACTATTTCCAATTTCTTTTAATACTTCATCATATTTCATAAAAAATATATCATATCTCAAGATACCAGATCAGTCTTAAGCTAATCTTAAATGTTTTAGAAATATGTTTCATTTTTTTTTTACTCTTTCTATTTGAGCATGTTCTGTTCTTTAACTGTTTGTACACAACAAGGCTTTGTGTAACTTTCCGTGTGTCACATTTTGAAGAGAAACAAAGCATAGTACTTGCATTTTTAAAATGAAAATAAAGAAACAATGTATAAAGCTATATTTCTTAAATATATAGAAAATATTTTTAAACATATTCTAATAAGATATCAATTTTATTTATCAATAAATTATTTTTATTTTGTATAAAGTCTTTTTTTATGTTTTATATCACAAATTGTACACCATCCCCGTATTAATCGCTCGAAGGAGTCATTTTTTTCTCAACTTTCCGAAAAATGCAATGAAAATAATTTTTTTTTGGGGGGGGGGGGATTATCAAATCAATATATTTGGTATTTAATAAAAAATCAGCTATCACTCATTACTTCAAAAATATCAACATTTTTACTGTATCACTTTTCACTTTTCATACGCCGGGATTTAAATATTTATTTCAATAATCCCTTTAATGCGCAGTTTTAAGTTTTTGAAATTTACACAGACATATTTTATCAATGAAAAAAATCACAGCCCCAGATACTGGACTAGTCTAAAGCTAACCTCAAATATTGAATCTTTCTTTTTTTTTCTATTTTAGCATGTTTTGTTCTTTAATTGTTTGTACACAATAAGGTTTTATGTAACTGCACTTATGCAATTTTTTGAAGAGAAACAAAATACTCGCATTTTCAATATTAAAATGAAAAAAGAATCAATAATAAAGCGATATTTCTTAAATATATGTAAAATAATGTTTTTAAGTATATATTATTATTATAATAAATAAAATATATTCTATAAATATATATTATTATCCCAACAAATAAAATATATTTAATGAATTTAAGTTATAAGCACTAAATTGATTAATAAGTTTTTTTTATATTCTATGGAAGTAAATTATTTAAACTTTAGATTTCTATCATTCGCAACTTCTGTTTTTGGATATTCAAAATTTTGTGACCAAAAGTTGAGATCAATCTTAGGTCTTAAATAAACTAAAAAATAAAATCAAAGAAATGATTGAAGGATTGAAGTTTCCAGGAGTTAGCAAAGAAATTGAAGACGATAATAAATCGGAAGAAATGGTTTTCACTTGATATCACACTTAATTTGGATTCAGAGAAAGATTTCTAAGATAAATAAGGGTGATTGCAACGCCATACAAACAGGTCACGCGCTTCCATTTCGCTAAAAACTTCCTGTTTACAGTTTGCATTCAAAACAGTTTGTTGTCTTCTTCTTTTAAAAAAATCTTTTTTCCCCAGTGTTTATGCATCTTGAAGGGCTTTCAAGAAATTTTTTTCAGGCCAAAAGCCAAAAAGTGTATTTTAATCTTCTGTCGGTATTACTTTTTGTAATAACTGGAATTGTTACGTGAAATTAATTGAAAAACTTGAACTTTCCTCGGTATCGCTAAAACTGAAGAAAATTTAATATACTTGTAGATTAATATATATATATATTACATGAACTATTTTTTAAAAAATATAAAATGCCTTTACACAATTGTAATTGATTAAAATAAAAAAGAATTAAAAACTTTTAACAAAAAAAACGTTTTATTAACATTGTGGAGGAAAATATTATTATTTTATTTTATAAATAGAAGGCATCTCTTCATTAATAAAAAATACAAATAAAATGAATTAAAATATTTTATTAATGATTAAAATGTAAAGAAGTAATTGTTGAATGAATTTATTTTGATATATTTATAATAATTGCAGATAAGATCATCTACAGACACTGACGATTGAAAATTAAATTAACAGGGATTTAATTTTCATTATTCTGATACTGTAATGAGAAAACAGCTAATATTTAATAGAGAATTGATATTAATTTTTGACAAAATTTTCAGTGAACCAAAATTTAGATGTTTTTACTCCAAGTCTAAAACAATAGGGAAATGTATTAATTTTTTATATTATAAACTAATGAAAGAAATAAAATTTATTTTATTAAATAAAGGGGGTGTATTTCTTTATTTCAATTGAAATTTCCAAACTAATCTAATACATAATTGCAAGAAAATTTCCCTTTCAAAACTTCTTTTCTTTCGAGAATAATTTTTTTAAATAATACTTTGAATTAATATTATTTTGAATACAACAAGAAGGGTTAGTGGCACAAAAATCAATGAAACATTTAAAAACAAGATTAAAGTTTTAAATTTAATGGATAATTTTAAACAAAACTTACACATCAATATGCAAGATTTCCTAATTAAAATCGATATAAGTGTGAACTTCATTAATTTAATCCTAGCTGAGGTAAAATGGGATTTTAGCAGATAGAAAACATCTATCACAACGCTTAGACGATAGTTGAGTAGATAACTTTAGAACAATCAAATCTACTAGATTCGTTTAAATTTCATTACAATTTTCTTCTCACTCTGTCCTAAAGTTAGTTGGATGGAAATTAAACCTCGGTCTCTTGATAATTTCCACTCTTTTCGTACCGATGGACCATCTTTTGTTAGGATATGTTTATCCTGGGACACAATTTGGAATTTTCTGATGATGGAATTTAGATAATGAGGTGGGAATTGAAAGGAAATTTGCAGTAATGTCGTGAAATGAGCAGATATTTAAATGAGTAGGTATAGAGTACATTGGAATAAAATTCAGAATTGTATACAATGACATCATGCAGCAAGTATTTGCAATATATTTATGAAACCTCTTTGTTTTGTTGTTGTTTCATTCATATATATTGTCCATTCATACATATTTATTTTAATTCATAAACGTATCTGTTATATACGTTTGTTTTTAACAGATTTAACTAAATATTATATTTGTTTTTTAAATTAAATATAAATAACTAAATATTATATTTTTCAGTCTTCTAAATCAGCATCATTCCACTAAACCATCATGATTTGTTACTTTAAAAATGCCTTTTTAAGAATTATATTTGTTTAAGCCTCTAGCAATTTCTGAATAGTACCAAAAGTTCTTTTTAGTAGGCAGTTATATAAGAAAATGCGGAAGTGGTTTAATACTTTATGTGCATTTAAGGAAAATGAAAGAAAACGATCTATTTATCAAGAATGTAGGTTTAATACTCGCAGTTACCTCTTATAGTTTCCTTTATGTTATTAATGGTGGAGATAATAAACAATTCATGCTTCTGCAATGTTAATGAATATGAGTTCTGGATTGTCAAAAATAAAAATCAATAATTTAAAAGAAAAACTTTGTTATATATATATTTAAAAAATCTATACGAAACAGTTAGATATGAAAAATGCACAAATTAATACATTTTATAAAAATGTATGTTGTTTTTGTTAATGTGTTGTATTTTAAAAATGCACACATTAATACATTTTATAAAAATGTGTGTTTCTTTTATTAATGTGTTGCATTTTTAGAAAATTTAGAAAAAAAGAATTTCCACTTTCTCAAAAAAGGCATTTCATTCGAAATTCTAAAACTCATTTTTCAAGAAATTTAAAAGAGATAAAGGAAAAAAAGAGCGAGAATAAGAGAGAGTGAAAAAAAGGTTCATTTCCTAAAATTTATCATTTTGCAATGTAAAATATAAAAATCAGATGATTCAGTTACATGTTACAAAGATATTTAAGACTTTTATTGCTAACATTTTAACGTGATAATGTTTTTCGAGTGATAAATCATTCCAATCTTTGCCTTGCTTGACTTATCAATTGATACCACAAAAAAGCTTACATTGCTACAAAAAATTTGAACTTGCAATAAGTGTTGAAACAATCATTTGAAAAAAAAAGTGAAAAGCTAATTATCGGAAAAAGAATGTTTTAAAATTCTGCAGAAGGTAAATATTGAAAATTTATTTGATTAAAAAAAATTTCATGGACGTGTTAGTAAAAATTTGCAAATTAAAAAAAAATTAAATGATATTAATTAGTTTTTTTGTGAAGTAAGCAAAAATTTCGCGGATAAACAAATAAAACATTTATAATTATCCACCTATAAGCGAAATCTTTGAAAATAATATTTAAAATCGTCGTTTTAAAGAACAACTATTTTCGATGTTGCCAACAAATATTTATAATATCTCGGTTACCATGTTCAGTTGTCTGCGCAATGTAAGAAAACACTTTCCAAACAATAAACAAAAAAAATTAACATACTTTTTCCTAATATTGTTTTCACAGAAAGTAATTTAATGCTCACTTAAAGTCTTTTCTTTTGGTGCAATATTAGTTTCATATTTGCACTAAGATATTGCTAGAAAAATAATTTAGTTTTGAAAATTTTCATTCAAACGGAAAAAAATTATTAATTCTTTTTTTCTTTTGCTTCTGTCTGCACTTTTCAACCCCTCCTTCTGAAAAAAATACTTTCTAAATATATAATAGTAAAATAAAAATTGAATATTCTTTTACTTTCATAAAATTAAAAGCTCTCCAATAATAAAATAAATTATGGTATTTACGAATTGCTTGTTTACTATTTTTAGCATTTAATTAAATATTATTTTTAAAAACATTAAAAGAAATAGTAAACAATCTTCTTTTTGATTTATTGCAAAGGAAACTTTATGTCATGGGTCTTTTCAACTTTCAAAAAGAAGAAAAAAATGAAATATGATTATGAAATTTTGAGTCATTTTAGCTCACTGAATTACATTTTTCTAAAGCCGTCAGATGTTTTGTAAAAATATTACACATTTTTTTGGTACACTGTTTTCTCTAGATGTTTACTGTTTACTTTTTTTCTAGGAAATAAGGTGAGAGAGGTTGCTTTCTGCCAACATTGTAGGATTTGAGCAATACAAGAGATCGCTTAAAGAAAAAAAATTATCAAAATTGATCAATTGCTTATATTGCGTTTCAAAATTTAAATGTTTACCGTTGGTATTTAAGCGATGAAAATCATATGCCATATTTTTTATACAATATTTGTACTTCCTAAGTAGGTTAAAATTTGCATTTCACTGGGCAATAATTTTTTTTTCAAACTTAAAAAAATGGATAACTGTAATGGAATTTTAATTTCTAATGGTAACAGCTGGTGATTAATAGATGGAAGTTTCAATTCGAATTCTTTATAGAGTAATATAATTTTGAAAACATTAAATACGAGTTTAGGTCAAGAGATGATTTTTTTTCTATTAAAATGTTTTTTAATTTTGTTTCTACACATTAAGAATTAAACTGCTTATTTGTTTCATTTCGAACATAAAATTTATATTATATATAAATAGTAAGTTTTCTATTTTGCTTGTCGTTTCAGGAGCCAATTTATTTGCACAAAATACTGATTTTTTTTTAATTCCAATACCATTTGAATCTTTTATGTACAATTTGAAGTACAGGGTTCACTTTATAAAAATATTTTACAAGTCAAATTGTTGCCAGAACTTGTCAGAGTTGACAAGTTCTGACAACAATTTGACTTGAGTATCATAAAGCAAGCATGTTTTCCCCGTATATTGTTATACATTCATACTATATTATTATATATTTCAAAAAGTCTCCTCTAGAACTAAAGTTTTTTTTATCCTATAATATTTATTGTATAAGAACTATGCAGTTTCAAAAACAAAGAAGTTTAACGAAATTGAAATGTAATTTATTTATCACTCGTATTAATATTTTTTTCTTAAATAAAATAAATCCGATATTTCTTTCCAAATATTTTTTGGTTTCGGCAAACGTTTTGACACAGAAGCCAAACAGCATTAAGGTGCACTCATTACATATTTTAAAACACAAAATAAAGAATTAAAAATACCAAAATCGCCAAAATTGGAAGTTACCACATTTTATTTCTTGAGTTATCAGATATACAACTATCAAAAAATGAGCTAAGAATCAAAAAGCTGTTGGTGATTCTGTACTTTAATCTTTTCAACAATACTTGGTGTCAAATTCGAGATACGTTTAATTAGTGGATTATTCTATGTTAATAATATGAGAAAATAATTTAAAAACATCTATTAATGTCTGTTAATCTGGCTTGGCTATGCCTTGTGAAACTCAGATTTTTTTCTTTATGTGTGCGAATAATCAATTTCTCATTTTATTCACAATCTTTGTGCTAGACTTTATAAAATCTTAATAAGTCCCGATCTTCTAAACCATAAAATTCTTATTTTGTTTGGGAATATCAGAAAGGGGAATAGCAGAATCATTTAGAATTATTTTTATTTTGTAATTAGCAATGCACTTTTTCCCTTTTCCTGATTATAGATTATTATTTGTTTCGAATAGATTTTAGAGATTAATTTTGATTCTATTGCAATAAACAAAATAAACCAAACTTTTAATGTAATTGTAATTACATCTAAGTTTTATTAATTCTATTTATAAGCTATTTATTATTATTTTTTATTAATCTCCCCATAATTGCGAATGAAATGGTTTGTGAAAAAGTGGGCTAATTGGACTGATGTGATAAATGCTACTTTAAATTGTGCTTCAAAAATTATACACGAAATATTGCTAATAGTATAAATGCCATTCTAGATGGGTACAGTTTCTAATAATTCATAATTGTTCGTGTATGTTTTGGCAATCTATAGAAAAAAGCGCTGGATTTAATGCAACGAAATTTGGCGCTAAAATACTTCGTTAGAGTATAAGAAACTCATACAACTGTCATTTTTGGAATTTATTATTTAAAAAGTATTTATGTATCTTTTATGCGATATAATTTTTACAATTGGCCTTGCGTTATTTGATCTGCAGTATTCTTTTAAAATACAACAAAAATATTAAAATAAATATTTGAGCATATACATTAGAAATTCAAACTTTTTTCCTAAAATGAACAGTTTTTGGAAGAAATTTCTGATCTTCGTGGAACTGTTCTAATATCTCTTTCGAAGAACGATCAATTTGCATCTGATGCTTTAATAATATTGATCACAGATATGAATAGAATTTTATTTATTTAAGAAAAGCATGCTCATATGAGTTTTGGCTTATTGATGCACATTCTTGTTTTTGAAGAAGAAACAATACCGTCTACCTTTTAAAGAATCTCTTTAGAATTAGAATCTCTTAAAAAGAAAAGAAGCATAAAATTCCAAAAATCATATATTGTTTCAATAAGGCATAAATACCTTAAATTATATTCAAGGATTTATTCAATAATTTGTACTGTAAGTATATAATTTTTATTACAAGATTTTATTTATTTCTCATATGAATATAGAATTTATATTCAGTTGTATTTTATCCATTTATATTTAGTATATTCATTGCAACATTTGCTTTATCTTATTGCTATAAAATATTCCCATGCCTATAATCCTATCAAGATCTTATTACATATAAATGATAGAAAATGTTTTGAAAATTAGAAGTAATGCAAATTTAAATTAAATATGGTATTCTGGTTCATAAAACAGATAGTGATTGCAAACCAACAAGCCAAAACTAACAATTATGCTATGAAAAATGAAGTCCAAAATAACAGTCGCAGTGTGGCTTTTTGGTTTGGTTTTGAGAAATCCTAACATTCTGGTAAAAGAATAATATCTGATTGATTGTACTATGTCTCCTTTTTTAAAGTCATATTGCTTCTTTAGAAGCAGGACATTTGAGGACGAACAAAAATTCAACCTAACCAGGAGAAACCTCTTCATGATCTTGCAAACGATAGACGTCAACGAGATGGGTCTAAAGCCTTCCTCGGCGATAGCATTCTTTCCAGGTTTTCGGATAAGGATAATAATAGCCCTCTTCCACTTAAAGTAGGAATTTGAAGTTCCATCATGATCGAATTCCTTTTTAGACTGATCTCTTGACCAAGGTAAAAAAGAGTCAGAGTTACCTGAATTTACTAAACAAATGACTCTAGAAACAATTTATAGCATTACATCTACGGTTCTAAAAGTGTATGCTGGTGGCAGTAAAGGAGAGGGTGACATTTCTAGTAATAGCGTTTAGAGACTCCTGAAAGAGCTATTGTAATTTGATTAAAAATCCGGACAAAAGTCCGTGTTTCCATGTCCGAGCTTACTGTAATTTATATGGGCTTTGAATATATCGACATGTCCACTACAGTTGTCTTCAGGAACATTTAGATTTAAACACATAGTCGCATCTCACTACAGAACTTTCTAATTGGACAAAGTGGAAGAAGGTAAGCATGAATATCTTAGAATTTATTAACAAGACTCTCTGCAAACTTTCAGTGGATCCCTTCACAATCCTGGTTTAGATGGTAATGTGATTGCCGATAACTTAGCTAAAACAGTCTCAGTTCATAAATTTCACGTAGACCCAATTTCAACCAATTTGAAATCTCTTTAAAAAAGATGGAGTCTTGTGCACTTTCGGGGACCCCACTTGTTCACTCTAGGTACCATCCCCCTCAAGTAACTAATTTTTATTATTCCTTGATATTTTCAATCATTTCATCTATTTCATTCACTCATTTTTTTATTGTACTCCAGATAATCTTCATTCAAGTTTTTATCATTTTTGTTATATTTTATGTTTTCGTATTTTATCATTTGTTTGATTCTTTCAAACTGATTGCGATGTATTTTTTTAAATTAAGTCTCCCTGCATCTATATAAAACCATAAAGGGGCCAATGATCCCTAAAATAGAGGTATGGCGTGGTGTTAAATATTAACGGAATTGACTTAACGTAAGGTAAAAGTCCTGGTTGATGTTACCGCCTACGTATCTCTGTAAAATCACAAACAGCTCATTCTCTTTCGTTTTTTGATTGGACACACCAAATACCTCAGCTTCCTACAGTGCCGGAGTATCTTTGCTGAATGTCCTTGGTGCAAGGTAGGCCAGTCCTCCCCAATCATGCTCTTAAATGCTTACATTTTTACTAACTTTGTGATTTTAAGGGATCTACTTTTATTTTAGACGTTTTAGAGATCCTTGGTTTCATGGTGGTGGTATAGTGCAGCTATCAAATACAGGATTAGAATTAACAACAAGATTTTACGTTTACTAGATCTTTTACATAGCCAAGCATAATTTATTTATTAACTTATTTTATTTATTTATTTTTTTGGAAAACAAGAATTTTGTGGTTACGAAAGTATTTCCTGGAACGTACTACCTACGTTTGTTTCAAATATTTATGTTTATGTGATAATAAAGGGAAAACAAGGAAATAAAAGTTGAAAATCTTCCCTCAGCTCGAATATTATTCATTTATTTTTATTTTGATAATAAAAAATACAATACAGATATATATATA
>JAOUZG010036171.1:599353-613555 GCA_026289955.1 Argiope argentata
TATATATCACACTTAATGAAGCTTGAAGAAATGAATTTCCTCCAAAGCCTTCATCAAATATCTCCTGAACGTGATAGGCAATCACTGGAACTTCGCTTGAGGCATTTTAATCTTGATTTATAACTTTCAAAAGAATCGTTTTTTAGCTCAAACTAAGCACTGAAAAATATATGTATAGATCATCCCTGGATTTAATAAAAAGAAACCTGATTAATCAAACGAAAAACATCATCTTTCTGAAATTAAATGTGCAGAGTGAAAATCGGCTCATTATTCTTTTCAGTTAAACATAAGAAATGAATAGTTCATAATTATGAGAGGAGCAAATCATTTTTTGTATTCTTCTTTTATGCAGGAAATTAGAGAAATGAGATGAATCAGAAAACTTTTCGTTCGGAATACATTTGATAAAATTTCATATTAGCTTGGTTATCTGAAAATGGAGGTAAAATAGAATTCAGTTCCTTTTCTTGCTAAAGTATTCTGGAGGTTACGTAATAAAGTATCCTGCGAATAGCGTAGGGTTTTTAATGCTGTATTATTGATGGAATATAGTACAAAATCATTTTAAATTATTTTAAATTAAAAAAAATATTATTATCTTTGGTTTAAGCTGGCGTCCTGACACAGAGATAGAGCGTCTTCTTAGTGATCTGGGCGTCCCGGGTTCGAATCCCAGTTAAGGCACGGTTGTTTTTCTATCTATAAGGTGTATTAATGTGTCCCGCCTTAAAAAGGGGCTGTGCAAACATATGTGATGAGTAAGTGCCATCTTCATATGGCGTTGAAAATTCAATTCAAGTATAATTTTTTCATAAATTATTTATAGTAATTGTAATTATTTGGTCGGGAAACCATAGTTGATAGGGCAGTGGAGCAGTTCCCTTGGGATGCGAGTTCCAACCTGCCAGTCGAAGACTGTCTCTGTTGTGGACGATAAATCTGTAGTGATCACAATGTCCTTCCTGTCGAGACTAATACCACTGGAGAGGGGAGGTATTGGGTCAGAGGTGATAATTTTCTGTTCGAAATCTAAATTACGATCTGTGGATGGATGAATGAAAAGAGGGAATCAATTCCACCCCGTAAAAAAGGTTTGTGATGTGTGTGAGATAGATCAGTCCTCTGTCCTCGGGTGTTCAGAGGTCCATATCCTCAAAATTTATTGAAACCGTCCTTCTGTTCTAAAGCGAGTACGTCATCATCATTATTATCATCTTTAATTTGATTGCACATTATAGTGTATTTTATATATTTCATATATCAATAGATTAATTTTTCTGATATTTATGCTTTAAAATCTTAGATATGTAAATTTCATGCTTCTTTTTTCACTAAATTTCATTTTTTTTCAACTAGAGGGCTGCTTTTATTCAGCATAGAAGGGCTGAGTGAGAGTCCATTTGCCTTATAATATTTGAACTTGAGCAATGATAATGTTTTATAAAGATTTTTGGATGAATGTTTTAAAATAAATTATGCTTTGTGAAAGTTCTCCATCTACCGTTGTATACTTTGATAAGGTGAGGATTCTTTATCAAATATCTTGTGGAAATGCCTTAAGCGATTCTAGACAAGATATTCTGGCATTTTCTAAAACGCGAAACAAATTTTCGTTTCGTTATATAAACGTTGACAACTTATCAATTCACATGGAGTCAGTTCCATGTATTCTTGTGAATACATGTCTTGGAATTTGCTGTATTAAAATATAGATAAGACATGAAATAGAAAATGCATGTCTTGACATGAATTTTTTTCTTCAATAAATTCAAATTTTTAAATAAATTTTTAGAACCTAAATTAAAAGTTGCTTTAAAATGGTAATTACGAAATTTCTTAAATAAACTTTCAATTTCTTTTCTTAGAGGATTAGTCCTAAAATTTAAATTATTGTTAGCAGATGCCAAAATTGGCAAATTTTATTAAGTTGACACATTATTAATGGTGAAAATATTAAACACCTCTATAGGTAAAACAATACAGTAAATAATCATCTAATTTATTTTAACCTCCGTTTCAAAATTATTTAAGATTTGTTGACACAATGTCATTATATTTGGGATTAACTGTAATCAAAATACGAGAAGAATAAATCATTTGTATTAGGAAAACATACATTGTAATTTATTGTATTGTCATTGAATTAATATGTATAATTATCTTGAATGCCCTATTGTTATATAAATATGGTGTCCGTAATATGTTTGCGAATTTCATCATTTAATAAAGTGTGTTTAGGTAGAATTTACACACTAAATTAACGAAACAATGGGTTTAATGTGCTTAGTCTGGATCCAAACAGACAACCTCATATGCATTCGATGATGCCGGATGTCTATTTGTCTGAAGATCCACAGACAATTTTCAATTTTCTAGAATGAATGCTGACATATCTATGCAAACAAGTCATTGAGTATTAAAGTGTGCAGATTATAAGGTTTTGCAAATGGGATTCTAAACATATTAAAATATTGTTTACATGCAAGCGTTAAAGCTCGTATTCGTGCTCGGGGTTTCTATTATTTATAATTTGTATAATTTATAACAATTTTCAAATTTATTTTTAGCCTATAAGAGTTTTCATGGATATTTGTATCTAAAACATTGAACATTTTTTCGAGTGTTTGATTTGATCTGACTATTGGGACTGAAACTTTTTATATAACCAAACAATAAATATCATGTATTGCCTATCAAGCATTAGTAAGTTACTACTTCTTCAGGTGTTTTGAATTAATGGAAAATAAAATTATTTATTTTTATCAAACAATAAATATTATGTGTATTTTTCGAAATACAGATTATTTATATTGAGCTGTACAAAAAGAATGGCATTGAGCATTAATTTTGTGATTGAATCATCTAGCCAAAATAAATTTATTATTGATGACAATTGTAAAAAGTTTTAATTACTTTGTAGTGAAAACTCATAAACCAGAAAACAACTTCCGGACACTAGTAATTACTTTTGTACAGTAGCTATTTTACTCGGCTACAAACCCTAACGTTGCGAGTCCGATCCTATCGGTTCTCAACCACCATTAACCCACAATGGAGACTCGCGACCTTGAATAAGCAGCTTTGTACAGCTGTCGTGACGTCCTCTACCGGCAACAAATTCGTCAGACTCATTAGAAACAACAACCAACATCACCAACAACTCGCACACGTTCGTCATACGCACTGCGATAATGTGTCATTCGTCTAACCACTTACTCACTAGTGAGAGAGTATATGGTGAAAACTCATAAACCAGCTAACAACTTCTGTAAGCGAGTAATTCAATTTGTCTAGTGGCTATGTTACTTTGCTACAAGCCCTAACGTTGCGAGTTACAACTACTGTTTAAAGTATTTATTTGTTTAGGCTGACAAGCCTTATTGTTGGTTTCATGTACATGCCAAATTATATTCCAAATGCTTTAAAAATAACTCTCGATTATATAATACTAATGCAAACGAATTATAATAAAGATTTCGTTGCATCATATTTTATATTTAAATTACTATTAAAAGAGATATAAATGTTTTTATATTTTTTAGTTTTATGTGGATACAATAAGGAATTGAATTTAAATAATCATGAATGAATTCAATTTTTCCAGTAGATAATTATTTTATGTTGTTGGTTGTTATAGTATGTTATGGGTTATTATTGTTACATACTGTCACATGTTATAGTTATTAACTTTTATAGCATTAATTTTAGTAAAATGTGAATTAATATAATTGTAAAATATATATACGTCGAAATATATTTAAACTGTAGATGAAAGGATTTTTAAACATTCTGGAAAGTTAAAATGGAATTATACTTCTAATGATTTGAAACAATTTGTGTTTCATTTAAAATCTTAGTAAAACTGCAAGTCAACCTTAATTTATAATGATGATGTAATAAAGAGATAAAATGTCATGTTATTAAATCGTATTATTACACATAATTAAAATTAGATATAACCAATGGTTATGAATTCAACATTGCTTCTCTAATAAAGTTTTTCAGTACCCAGAAGAATAGCAACTTTGTTATTTTGAAACTTTTTGGCGTCTAAACAACTTTCCAACCATTTAAAGAAATAAAGAGATAGACAGTTGAAGTTAAATCGAATATTTCTATCTAAAATGATTTCATACTAATTTTATATCTTTCTATTTGATAGGAAATGAAACTGATAGGCCTGAAGCAGTTTTGGTGGAGTAAACCTTAGCTGTGGTTTAGATATTTCTCTAAATATTTATTGAATATTCTTTTTTTTTCTTTATTGTGATTTATGTCGTAGTATCGGTTATCATTTTGGTTTGGTCGTAGTATCGGTTATCATTCTTATTTCTTTCTTTTTTTTCATTTTTTACAACTTTATATCTTGAGCATTACTATTTAAGATGGAAACTCAACCTATTATTGGACAGGCTTTCAAAAATGGATTCTATATTAAGATCGAGAATTTTCCTCAAAAATAAAACAAGCTTCATGTTTTTATCATTTCTACTATATATATATGCATTTGTGATGAATCTAGAATTATAAATGTCAATTATGAATTCCCAATTCAGAATAGATTTTTTTTAAAAAAAATATTAACTTTCGGTTTTGAAAATTTGAAATAATTTTACGAAATACGAAATTAATTTTGACTTATTTTGAAGTCTATACGAAAAAAATTTTGATTTTACCAATTCGTCATATCATTTATCCATTTACGAAGTTCTCAAATCATCTCATTTCCAAGGTCAGTCCGTATTACATTTTTTTCAGATTATCAGCAGTCTGCTTCAAATGTACCATGGAATAATCGACATTTACAAATGGTTTTCCTTCCTATATGTACATAGTAAAATAACAGATGGCATTATTGAGCATTTTGATATAAAGTGTACTCTTGTGTTTTATTTCATATCTTAGCTACAATGTCGTATCTTTATGAAATATAACAATATGCATTTTAATTCATTTTTTTTATTTCTGACCAGAATATTTCTTACTATTGTGTTAAATTAAGCAACGAAAGCATCAGTGGAACAATCCAATGCTTATCTTTTCAGTTTATTACAAAAATGATATATCATTATTATAAAAATTATGTTCAGATAGAAAATAAGGATAATACGAAAATAAATTTCTCATGCCACACATCCAAGCGTTTATACAGTGACAAATGTATAGCATTGGGGGTTTAAGAGCTTCCTTGAGATATGAGTGCATTGGGGCCTTATGAAGAGTAAATATGAGTATCATGCCATATCACATAAGAATGTGTATTGTCTTGATTCTCTATTGAATAATATTCTACATATTTAATTTCTTAGTTTTATAGAAAAAGAGAATATCTTTTACTGTTCTTTGACTTGAAGACCAACTGATTCAGACATTGACTAGAAGATCGACACCGTGTTAATGAATGCGATGTCGTTTTTCGTTTGTTCGGATATTAAAATTTTCAGCCATTTAATATAATCTATAGATATTTCTTTAAATCTGTCTGATATAAATAATTTAAAGTGTCGAAAAGTGGTGTATATCCTTGTTAAAATTAACCACATTCCTATATTTCAAATGTATATGACGTAGTTTTTTGGTCGTATCTCAGAACATTCCTTACAATTTTATCAGCTTTCAATGAGTATTTGATTAATGAAATGTTAAAATCTATTGAATAAGGGTTATTTCTACGAGATATCAAGAATGTACTTCTGAATAATGGCCTAGATTACAAACAAAGTAAGAATATTAAAATTTTCTAAGCAACCTTATGATAGATAAACGAAATAAAGTAAACAATAATAATACTAACACAAAGTAATTCAGCTTAGAGCAGCAGGAATTATGAAGTGAATGAATGAGATTGGATTTAAAAACAAGAATGAAAATGAAAATAAATAGGTTTTGCATTTTTTTCTATCGTTGCAAGATAAATTAAAAGATTAGAAGGAAATCATCTATGCATACTTCAATGTATCATGTCAGAACATAATTTTTTGAACGGCCAATCACCACGTTATTAAAAGCTTACTTTTTGAGATGCTCGTGTTGATACTAAAATATTTATTTCTCGCCTACGGATTTTTTTTGACGCCCAAAAAAATTCTGCCTAAAACAACATCATGTTCTGACATGATAATAAAATATCAGGGAAACTTTTAAGCGAAGGAAAATATCTTACTCGTTTTCGAGATTTTATCGTCAGATCATTGTTTGAATTTTGAAAATGAGGAAGAAAAGTGTTACAGATTTGAACTTACAATGGGACAAGCAGTAAAGTAATTGTCGCTAACCAAAAACTGGTCAGGCGGGTTTCTGCGTATTGTATTATTTCTACTATATTTTCTAAAAAATATGTTATGTGTATTATTTTATTAAATCCTTATTTCAAAATTTACGCACAAAATAAGCATGAAAATATTTTAACATTATATTTAGATGAGAAAATTTTCTGGCTATAAAATTTTCTCATATAAAAAATATTTTATTCTCAGAAAGCGATGTTCAAAGCAACATCGTGCTCGTGCAGATAATAGATTTTTTTTTTCGCTTACGGATTTTTATTGAAGCTAAAAACCTCATCCCAAAAACAGCATCAGGTTGTGACATGATAATAAGATCTGATAAATTACTTACAAACTTCATATGCTCTTTATCGATAGCCTGTGCTATCTGAATTTTTACAAATGATGCCTCAAATTTTAATAAAAATAATTTGAAAATCCTAAAAGGTCTGTTACTCTCAGAATATCGAAAATTCAGATTAACTAGTTTGTTATAAACGATGAAAGAAATGGAGAATGAAAATGGAAAATTTTTATTTGTGTTAAGCAAAATTATACTGTTTATACGCATGAAGAATTGCCAGGGCTATCGAATGTTGGCTGAGAACCCCTCCTGTACAACTGCACGAAGTCTGGAATCTAAAATGAAATCACATTAAATCCGGCAGTCGAGAAATAAGAAATCTTATTCGTATCATGCTAAGTTTTATATATGGGTATTATATTAAACTTGTAACTTTATAGTATTTGTATTAAAGATTATAAAACACTGTTTTAAAAAATAAATATATTGAGGAGAATATCCACCTAATTTTAAAATTTTACAAGTTAGCATATCTTTTTTATTCCCTCTCCTAAAACTTCTTACTGACAGAACTATAAATCTTCTGAGCACCATATTTTTCAGTTGTTAAAATCTTGTTAATATATGTATATGCATAAGATTTTTAATTTTTTATTTATATAAATATATAATGGCAGAAAAACGTTTCTGGAATTGTCTGTCAAGTTCGCTTGTTTAACAATATGCTCTTATCTTTACATGAATTATTAAGGCACAAGAAAAGCAAGAATATCAAAAAAAAAATTGTAAATAAGTGTGTTCTGTAAATCGCATGTTGTATTTCTTTGTCTGATAAAATATAAATAAAAAGCATATGCTTTGGCATTATATTTAAGATTTAAATTAAAAATTCATATCATTTATCAAACCAATTCATTCTCTCTTTGAAAAGTTTGAAACATAAATATATAAAAATAATTCTAAAGTTTGTAGAAATAAAAACTATACAAAATTATGAATATAAGAAATGCATATTCAAGTCAATGAGTTTAGATATGGCAGACTATGAAGATAAAATGCTGTAAAATATTCTCAAAGTAACAAATTTGAGAATTCAGTGCGTCGTAGAGCCAGTGTATTATTTAAATTTAAAAACACATTGTTCAGTATTTATTATAAATAGAAAAATGCATTTCATGTTTTCTTTATACATTAAATGAAATGAAATAAAAAGTTGCAGTAGTTAATTTAGAACATAACATTTGTAAAATACACAGTTTTTAACCCCTTAATCGGTTTGCTCGTACACCGTACGTGCATCGATTTATCGAATTTTGATAGCTGTAAACAAAAAAATAAATCATTCATAACAATTATAATTCAATAATAAAAGGACTTCGAATACGTCGATAAGCCAAGTATTCCATGGATTTCCATTTGAATCAAATAAGAAAATATTCCCAAAATAGAAGGTGTCATCTTAATAGATAGTAAGGAAAATAATTCATTTAAGGGGTTAATGTCATTTCAATTGACTTATCACCTTTGGTAACATTCGCCAGGAATATAATCTGTGTGAATTTTCAAATAAGTATCTTATGTAAGCCTTTTATTTGATTCTTGAGATCTTAAAGGAATGATTTTTGAATGCGCTAAGTAGTTTTTCTGGTTAGAACGAAGTAACCTAAAATCATTACACTCTATGAGAGATCTACCGTCAAAATGCACATTTTCTTTCAATATTCTGTAATTTCCTAATCTTTTCTAAGACGATAAAAAAACCAAGATAATTAAAGATTAAAATGAATGTTATGAATATTTCAATGTATCCAGTCAGAATATAATTTCTTGAACGGCCAAGCACCACGTGCTCGTGCAAGTTGAATTATATTTTTATTCATTTTAATCGTTTCATTGAATGAGTCACTTGAGTATTACAAACTATCCAAAAAAACTTTGCCCCGCATTTATTGTTTAAAAGATTCTCACAATTCCTATTTATTTCATTTCCTATAATCCCGTGCTCAAAATTACATTTTCTGGGTTTTATTTGCTGTAGTCATTAATTTTTTTTAAACAGAGGTTTTCTAAATGGAATGTCAACGTGTTATTAAAAGCTGATTTTTTGAGATGCTTGAAATTTTTATTTTTCACCTACGGATTTTTGTTGACGCCAAAACCCTTATCACAAAAACATCATGTTCTGACATGATAATAAAAGGCTTACACAAGATATTTATTTAAAAACTCACACATATAATATTCCTGGCGAATCAGAAGGTTGCTAAAGGTGATCAGTCAATTGAAGTGGCATTACGGTACTGTGGTATTTTACAAGTTTCTAAAATAACTAGTGCCACTTTTTATTATGTTTCATTTAATGCATAAAGAAAACATGAAATATGTTTTCTTTTTATTATAAATACTGAACAATGCATTTTTAAGAGTAATTAATACGCTGACTCTATGATGCATTGAATTCTGAAATGTGTTACTTAAAATAATTTTTTATATTCATAGTCTTGTATAATTTTTAAATGAATTAAATCACAAGATTAAATTTTTGATGAAGTAATGAATATAGCTTGAACCTCGTGTCATAAATGAAATCCCCAATCGAAATTGCAAAAAAAAAAAACACATTGCTATATATTATCTAAATCAGGAAAACCTGTACCATAGTTATATTCATCCTCATTTAGAGTTTATTCTAAATTCAATATCATAAGAAACGAATGTTCAAAAAGATTTTTTTTAATTTAAAAAGTAAAGTTTTATCGATCTGCAATATTATATTTTTTGAAACAAACAGCTCTAAAAAATCTTTCATATTTTTGAATTAATTAAATTTTGAAAATCGTTTCGAGTTGCACATAATATTTCTCCAAAATATATTCGCACGAAATTTAGGTGTTCTAGATCAAGCGGTCTGGTCTGTAGAAACTTAAACATCAATCGTTATTATTCGTAGAGGTAAAAAGGTTTTTTTTAAAAAAAATGTATCAAATAATTCTTGGAAGTTTTGAAATAGTTTAGACCAGTAGAAAAACATAATAATTATACATCAATGTAAGAGGAAAAAAAAGTAATACACTTCCATCTTTAAACTATGCGAGAATTATTGTTCGATATCCATAATCATACTCACTTTAGACTCATACTTACATAAAAATAAATATAATATAACTGTAACAATTCAGATTGTCTTTTTATGGTTAAATCTCTACAGATTATTACGGCTGCCATTGAAATCCTTGACTTATTTTTGCTTTATAATTTCATTCCTAATTGAATTCTAATTCTTACATAAGACTTTTAATTTGATTCTTAAACTTGAATATCGTCTAATCTAGTTAATACAATCTCTGCTTTCTTTAAATATTTCCTTTAAAAATGCAGTTTTTTATTGATAATGTTCTATTTTTAAGATGTATTACTTAATTATTATTATTAATACTAATAATCTCTGAATTTATAATACAGGGTGTTCATTAATTATTGTCGGGGTTTCCGTACCTCATAACTTTCGAATAAAAAATATTACGCAAAAACCGATTACGTATTCGTAAATTACAACTCAAAGAATTTTACGTGACAACTATGCAATCTTAGCGCATTTGCATTCCGGGTAATTATGACGTCATAAATAAAAATGACATGTATTGGTGTTTATTGTGGCTTTTTGAAACTAAATCAGTCATAACTACTCAACGTCACTTCAGGACCACGTACAAGAAAGATCCTCCTTCGGATAATTCTAGCAGATGCTGGTTAACACAATTTCAGGAAACTTGTAGCGTTCTACACCGAAAGGGAGCGGGAAGACCGAGCACCTCGCTGGAAAATGTTGATCACATCCAAATATCGTTTACTCGTAGTCTACGAAAATCAACGAGACAATCAGCTGTGCAGTTACATATGCCGCATACGACAATATGGAACATTCTCCGTAACCGCCTTCAGCTGAATGCTTCCAAAGTGCAAATTGTGCAAGCTTTAATATAAGCTTTTTGGGCACTTTAATTTCATTAATAAAATTCTTTGAGTTGTAAATTACGAATACGTAATCGATTTTTGCGAAATATTTTTTATTCGAAACATATGAGGTATGGAAACCCCGACAATAATTAATGAACACCCTATATTCATTAATTATGTTTGAAATTAATAGTTCATTGTTTAAATATAGTTTTTTGATTATAGCTATTATTACTTTAAAATTAATCTTATGGCTAATGCTATGTAACATACATGTTACGGCTCAAAATTTACTATTTCTGTTCTTTTGAATTCACAATATTATTTAATGTCAAGTTTTAATCACTTCAATATGACAGCAGTACTTCTCTTTTGTGTAATAAAAGTCAAATGTTGAGCAAATATATATATATATCATATAAAGAAACACTTTTTATTGAAATCTAAGTATCATATCAAAGCATAGCTTGAGACAAGAGATTATGAAAAGTATATGATACATTCAAGACCTATCAATTCCAAATCTTATAAAAAAATATCTCCACCGATTATATCATTAAATGTTTTTTTAAAATCATTATTGTAAGTCATGCCTTTAATAAATTCAGATTTTAGGATGGAAAAAAATCCACTTTCTTTTGAATTCAGTAGAATTTAGAGTTTTTTGTATTTTGGGTCGAATCCAAATGATCACTTTTTGTTAATGTTCTTTCCCTTTTATTTTGTAGAACTTTTGAGTTTATTTAATGCTGTTATTCTCTTGTTCCACTTTACAATCGAAGGAGAGTTGCAGTAGCTTCTAAGGTTATTGAACCTTGAGCACCCGAGGACAGAAGTCTGACTTCTTGCTCACACACGTCACAAATCTCTTTTTGCGGGTTGGACCATTAATTCACCCACAGATCGTAATTTAAGTCTAGAACAGAGAAAGATTACCTCTGACACAGTACCTCCAATAGTATTACTTTCAACAAGGAGAACTTTATCACACAACAAATTTAACTTACGCTCGTCACCTCACACACGGAGAGTCCTCAGCTAGCGGGTTTGAACTCGCAATCCAAGGGATGTGAACCCAACGTCTCACCAGAAAGGTTATCCCGACGCTTCAAATATAAATATTAGTGTTAAACATTTTACTAGTGAAGAAATAAAAAAAATTAATAATGGAATGCAAAAGAACATTTTTCTTGTCGGTATATTTTAACTAGTTCATCTATTGCAATTGTTTATAATTGCATTTACTTATTTAACATTCAATTACTTGAAAATTGATTTATTTTGCCATACACATCATTTTTTACTTTATTACAAATCTTAATATCTAAATCAAGATCAACCACTTGAGGATTTTGTGTATTATATTTTATTAAATCAAGCTATTCTAAATAAATGCTGATAAGGAATAAAAAATATTTAAGGTTAACTAGGCTTCATTATTTAAGGAAAACTGAGGAATAAATTTACATCAAATATTCAATAATTTGCTCCCTATGGCATAGAATTTGTTTTTGGAATAAGTTTTTTTATTTAATTTTTAAATATATAAATCATATCCTTTTTTTAATTGAAATGTCAAATTTTCTCACCTTTTACCAATGGGGCATATGGGAATTAAAACAAAAAAAGTCAAGATAGTAATAATAATGTGTTAATATTTATTTTAGTTTATCGACAGAGATATCAACGAAAAGAAAATTGTACTGTAATATATGATAAATTAAATATTTTTTATGAATTCTTTAACTTTTTGATGATCCCAGTGCTTCTTCTAAACAAAGATTAAAAATATTTTATATCCAATTTATTATATGCACTATTTTTCCTTAAAAATTATTAAATTTAGCAGTCGGTTTGGATTAAATTATAAAATTCCTGAACAAAGTAGATTGGTTTTTTTTTCGTGTTTGTTCACGTTTCATTAACTTTTTCAATTAAAAACATTTTCTTAAAATAATAGAAATCACAGCATGTTTATTTTTGTAGTTCCCAAGCTGTCATCTAGAAATCTCCTAGTTTGTTTGTTTTTCGTTATATATAAATTAGCAATGCTTTGGGAATTTATTGTTACAATTAGCAGTTTATTTTTAATGCAATTATATCCTTTTAACCTTTTATTATTTTAAATTTGCATGTTTTCCTTATTCTGATTTGCTAATGTTTCAACCTGGAAAGGTTGATAAATGGACTGAATTTTAGTTTATGCTGCGCAAACAGTGATTTATTTCCAGATGATTTTCCTGAATGTTTGTAGATAGAAGCAAAGACAATAAAGATTTATGCAGACCTGTTTGATTAAATCAATTCATTTACAGATCAAATTCAACAAAATTGCAGATTAAAACACCTTAGATTCTCGACAAATTTCAGCAATTTCATCTGGGTCAAAATATCAATAATCCTATGATACATTTAGTATATGAAAAGTACAAAACGAATGAGTTCAACGGGGATCAGAACTAGATTTTTTACATGTTCTTGGAAGATGTCCTGGATTTCTGCGAAACAGTAGGAAATTCAGTCATCAAATTTATGTTATTGTCTTACTCCAATTTTTCAAAAACAAAAAAATCTCTATTTATTTTCGTCATAAAAATTGATGAATAAGCCTCACCGAGAAACCCAAATATAAATAATTATGAGGAATTTTGGCCGAATAATTTAATAAAATTTAATGTTAGTCTCTGCTCCAATTGACAACAAAAAGGATATCTGTAGCAGATTTAATAGTTATTGTCAAATAAGAGTTATTTGAATCAATTTGAAAAAAGATGTTTAACTAAGTTAAGTCAAAGAACATTCTCTTCGACCCGCTGCGAAGGCACACTGATAAACCATAAGCCCTGAATGACCGGACCGCGTAAACAGCCATTAGTGGAAACTGTGGTTGCGTCCTAATGGCCATCATCGGCCACAGTACATCCCTCCCCGAACGAAGTACGTCCCATCAATGATGGGAGGAGCCTAACCTTCACCTATTACTGTACCCACTGGGTTGCGAGGTCCCACCATTATTCCGGAAGCATATCATCCCAATTACAAGGTGCTTCCCGGAGGGTCTAACTGAGTTTTAAAAAACAATATCCAAATTTGCATGAGCAGTAACAAAAGGAGCATTTCTCTCTCTCTCTCTCTCTCTCTCTCTTTGAAGTTGCGCCAATTAGGACTAAGAGTACGACTTAGGTACATACTCACCATATTTGCTTGCACAGCACCTTTTTACGGATGGTGGGCACAGTCACACATCTCACAGATAGTACACAGAAGAACAACCATGCCCTAACCAGGACTCGAACCCGGCACCGCCAGGACACAAAGAGTATGCGCTACCTCGGTACCAGATAGCCGGCGCATGAATATCTTGTTGAAAATATGGAAATGTATTTTATTTTTTATTAATAAAGATATAATTATGTGTGCAGGTTTGGAAAATTTAATTTAAAAGGTTTGTCCTGTAAAATGCTCAAAACACACAGACACAGACTAAAACAATTCATTAAAACTAGTATAAATAAATAATTTCAAAAACTAATCAATATTATTTTAATGACAGCTTATTTTTATGTAATATTATGTTGAATATGATGTAAAAATAGTAAAATTCCAAAACTTATTCCAGATTTAATATCAGCGATTTAGAGATGTTGATTATTTATATTCAGATATAAATAA
>JAOUZG010036171.1:618332-638128 GCA_026289955.1 Argiope argentata
TATTTGGATGAATTGTAGTGGTTGATATTGTATTATTATTTGGATGATACTGTAGTGGTTGATATTGCATTATTATTTGGATGATATTGTATTTGGAGTAATTTTACCTACTCCATCCTGTGGTCTATGACAATGAATGCCTGGTATTTAGTTAACCTCAAAACCAATTTTTTTAGAATACTTTTTTCAAACCTTGATTGAAACCAAAATGTGCCATAGTATTAAAATTTCATTTACAAGATTAAATATCCAAAGAACATTTATCTAAGTTTCTGCATTTTAGAATTATTGCGTTTACATGCATGAGAAATCCCCGACAGACAGACAGTGTACCCTTTGAGAGGCTAAATTCAAAGTTTGATAAAAAAAAATCTTGTATGTAAAATAATATTTTTTATTAAATTTTATTTCTTTAACCTTTTTATTTCGTACTTGGAGTGTCGGACTGACATATTCACTAAATGTTGTTTTGTTTTTCTTTAAATCTGATAGGAATTATTAACTACCGATGTCTATATATACATTCAAATTTCTGTTAAAGTCAGTTTATTATATTTCGCATCTATCAATCAAAGAACAATTTTTGTTCACAGCCTGTGAAAAAATTTCTTATTGTGCCTCAGAAACATTCAGCAATATTTTTTTTCTTTGAATTCTGTAAAATTAAATTTTAACGATATAATTTCTCCTAATGATGAGAATGTTCTGCATCGAAGAAATGATTTATAAATGAACATACTGTCTGTATTTCATAGATTTGATTTAAAACGTGGTGATTTAGAAAATAGCAAACAATCAAATAATTAATTCACAATAGCAAATTCTTTAGAGGTGCAAATTAGCATTAACTAAATGGAGAACAGTGAAACAAGTATATGCAATCCAGTAATACCAAAAATGTTTGAAATTATAAATACATTTACTGATACTTAGAAAAGAATAAATCAAATTTGTTTGCATAATACTCTTTGAAATTCAACGATAAATTTCTAAGCAAAAAGATATGTGGAAGTATTTAAGCAGTAATTAATGGTACATTTCAGTACTTTCAAAATATTGAATAATTGAAAGTCTTTCCTCGTAAATGAGCAATGGACTTGTTGAGTATTTTATGCTGCCAACGATATGAGCATTTAACTTTTAACGAAACTGATTACTGACTTTTCCCCGTTTACTGAAGCAGCTTTAAAATAAACAGACAAATTGTGAACTCATAAGACCCGTGTATTTTGAAAAGTTAAGAGACAGACTGATTATTAAATGTTAAATAAGGTTTTTAAAAACGAGTTTTGTTTATCTTTCTTTGAGTGACTTTTACTTTTAGGCTTTGTTTTTATTTCTGAGTGATGAGCAAATTGTTCTGTAAATGCTCTTTTATTTATTTTAAAGTATTTCAACTCCTACTGCATCATGTGTTCTGAATAAATGCATAAAAATTGCTCAAATAAGTAAGTGATGCTCATATTTGTTTTAAAAAATCGAAATATCATGTAAAAATATGGGAAGTCGGGGATACTATTCCTTAATTTTTTCAAACTTTTTTTTACCATAAGTAATATGTACCCGAATTTGCAATATTTTACATATAAATTATAAGAAACTCTCATTTAAAAATGAATGTCTACAAAACATTATATTAAACAATTGTTCTTGTTCTATAACATTTATCATAGGTCAATATTTTAAAATATTTCAAATAATTTGTGAAGTATTTAAAATAGTTTCAGATAAAACCTAAGTTGTATCTCAAAAAAATGTAAAAATACTGTTGTTTCAGGGAATTTAATTGCTTATTTAAAAGTGTATCTAATTAAAAATAAAAGCAATGCTATTATTATTAAGCATTAGAATTAATATGCTATTATTAAGCATTGATATTAAAGTCATTAATTTATCATTCTTGGTTAAAGAAACGTAATTCAATATTTAACAGTTAATATAATTAAAAATAGAAGCAATGCAATTATCAAGCATTAAAAATATCGTGTTTCAAAAAATATTTAATATCATTACACCTATTAAAAACCCACGTTTCTATCAATTTTCTTGTCTTATCAAACAATACTTGTTGATGTCCTGAACGTTAGAAATGTTTCAAACATTATTATTATAAACGCAGGCATGGAAATCATATTTATCAATTTCCTCACAGCTGTTTCCTAAGCGGATTTATTTAATTACTGTCATTTCAGTTTTATAGCCAAATTATCTGTTGTCGTCATTCATTAACTCTGCAACGAAACACAGAATAAGCTTCAATTATTCTAACCCCATTGAATCGAAAGCATTCGCTTTTGGATCAAGACTTGCTATTTTACTATTCATTATTATATGCTTGAGGAATCTATAGCATGATCTTAGAGTAATAAATGAGGAAGGGCTGTGATAAATCAGTCACGTCGAAGTGAAGTTAGTCAGCAGTTGCTCATCTTGTGACATATTTTATTTATGCCACTACTATCTTCTAGTTATAAATATACAGAGTTTGGTTGAGCTAAAAATCCATTTGGTTGAGCTAATAATCCTTTTGGTTGAATGAAAGAATAGAGGAGATCGGAAGTCCATCGATAGAGGTCTGACAGACCGCACCTCCCCAATTAGGTGTAATATATAACATTCATATATTCATATATATATAACATTCATATATATATATATATATATATATATATATATATATATATATATATACAGAGAGAAAGAGAGAGAGTCTTTAGGTATAAAAATTATTCATACTGAAAAATGGCTTTAAAAGGATAATTAATTAAAAGCTAAGCTTGAGTTTTTTTTTTTTTTAATAAGCTTCAACATATATTGAAAGATAATCAGATGATAAAATTTTGCCGCATTTGATGTGAAATTTAAGATTAGATAATATATGAATTTATATAGATATAAATAAAATTACATCTCCACTTTTGAAAATTATATTTTTAATCAAATTATTTAGGGAAATAATAGTAATGTTTTTTTAATAAAATACTTTCTAGGGGTTTTGCTAATATAAATAAAACTGTAATATTTTTTGTGTTATTTCTCGTCTGTACAATTTGGGGACTCTTAATGAAAACAATATATTCATATCTCTAAACTATTAAATTTGACAATAACAATAACTCAATACAATTTTTTTAAAAAAAAAAAACAACAACTTTGCACTACTTTTAAGTTACATTTTAAGGCATTTTGAATCATTAGACATGTATGTTGGCTTTTGAAAAAGTTTGTACAGGATTCGATACCTCAATTGATGTTCGGTATGCAATATTTCAAGTGGACATATCATATTTAATAAACGAGTTAAAGATGTGCTTATCATATTTAATAAACGAGTTAAAGATGTATACCTAAAAAAGTAAATATTTTATGGTTGGTTTTGGTTTCGTTTAAGTATTAAAATGTGAAATTTACTTTTGATGATTATGATACAATATTAAAATGGACAATTATAAAGAGATTTTTAAAAAAAATCAGAAATTGTTTTTTACAGCGAACTCACGTAACATCAAAAAATATATATGGAGATAGATTAATATACAGGAATTTATGATACTAACATATTGCCATAAAAGATGGTGTAGTCTAGAAAGTATTAAAATGAAATTAATAAAAATTAAATCTACGTTCGCAAATTTCAAGTTATAATGTGAGAATAGAATTAATAATTTAGTGAATATTTGTCTTAATTAACTTAAATCCTTAACCAGTTTAAACCTGTTTAAAAAATGACTCGACTTCTCTCTCTCTCCCTAATGATTTTTTTTTTCATTTTCAATTTTTCTAGCTGCCAAATAAAGTTTTGCAGATCGACCGATTTTAAGATTAAAAAAGCAGTAATTTCGAGGAGAAGTTCATTATTACTGATAACTATTGTATACATGGTAAAATCCAATGAACGTAATGCAGATTGATATTAAAATCATAATCTAATATTTAATATTTTGAGAAATATAATTAGTAAGAATGCGCTTATAATATCATTAAAGAGTAAATCTAGGGTTTTACAAAATAGCGATACTTAAAATTGAAAAAGAATGAAAAAAAAAGATAATCTTCCGAGCGGGAGATTAATTATTTACAAGTAAGAAATCATAAATAAACTGAAAGATGACGTCGTTTCATAGAAACGACAAAAAATCAATTGATAGTAACTTTAATGAGATATTCCAAACATTACTGGCAAAGCAAACCTCAAATGTCACGGGTCAGGTGACTCGCTATCTACCATTGAAAAAACAAATGCTTTTTGCCTTCGAATTTCAGAGAAAACAAAACCTCCTAATCAAAACATCATGTTTTCACACGAAAAAAAAAATACAATGCCTTTATATACTAATTTTATTACTTCCGAAAAATTTAAAAATTAATTAAAACAATTGTAATAAGATTTTTCCAGAAAATACATTATAAAAAAATTAAAAATTCTATCAAAAAAGGAATGCCAATTTTCTTTAATAGGAGTATTAACTTTTTATCGATCATCCAAAAATTTTTTAACCCTATCAGCAAAGCATTGAATTCTATCGAAACAAAATTTAAGAATGCTTATAACAAATAATAATTAATTAAAGGCCAGCAAATATTTAATTATCGCAGGTGAAGTCTTAATACATAATCCCTTTTTAACGATAATCTGGAAATCCAACAACCCTTACTTTAACGAAAATTTCAAAATCTCCTTCTAATTTAATGTCCTGTCAACTATTATAAAGTATTCGTTGCAAATTCAAGTTGATGATCTGCAGATTAATGTTGTATTCAATCAAGAGGTGAGATCTTTCCATCTGAAAACGTTCGGAGTGGGATTTAATTTATTCTCGAACACAACTTTGTGAAACCATTTGCCAAATGAAGATCGTCTACACTTTCCATCGTCTGAAATTTATTGAAATACTTAAACCTCTTTTGACAAGTTGGATAGTCCAATATCAGTGATAAAAGACTTGTTTTCAAGCATTTGTCATCTTATAGTTTAACATTATAACAGAAGTTCTGAAATGTTTGAATATTATAATAATATAGTCTAAGCATTAGTCTGAATTGCTTAACTGTAACTAAACATTTTCATTCATATGTATTCTAACGGTTTTAAATTGGAAAATCTAAATCTTTTCAACTATGTATAGTTACTGAAAACTATTTCAAAGCATAATTACTATACATGTTTAATTATTATGTTACTTTCTTGTAAATTTTTGAATTCTTTTAAATATAATAGAAAACAAGTGAGTAGCTTCTATCTATGAATTATTGTTGCCAAAGTTGTCTGTTTAATATGTTTATATTTTCAATAATTTCAATATGAAAGGCATTTTTATTTTATGTTAATTCATTAAAAAGATATCTTAAGTAACATAACATAGCCTCATTCAATTTATGTCATTTCTTCCATGGATTATTAAAATTTAAAAATCTAATTTTAAATCATAGATGAGACTTAAGGGGGTGTAAACATTGATTTCATTGAAAAACAAATATTTAAATGCTTTTTACCATGGTAAAATTTGGAAGATTTTCGTTGTTTGCAGACACCGATTATTTTGAGTAATTAATTGGAATATTATGAACAATGTGGACTTACTTACCTTTTACTCAGGCATTACCTTGTCACAATAGAAGAACTCGGGTTTTTTTGGTTTTTTAAAAATAATGATTTGTTTTACATTTATACTACAATTAAGTTTTAAGAGCCCCTTCCGGGTGTAGTGTAAAAGTGACAATAGGCAAAATCAAAGCATCTTATCCACCGTCAGACTCTCCAATCCGCTCTCTCAGCTCAAATGTACGTTACTTTCGTAGTTTACAAGTTCATTGTGGCGTCATCTCTTGAGACATTAGTGAATTAAATTTGGATTGCCACAATATAAAAATTTCAGTATATAATTTTTTATGAAATTAATCATGATTGTGAATATCTCAGATCATAAACATATATATAACAAATGAACCAAATTATCTACTTTTCGTTGGTACCTCGTCGTCGACAATTTCGTTAAAATAATAGCATAGATTATAAGAATATTCCAACACTATTTTACATGTTTTACTTGTATTATTATAATTTTCTCCAAATCTACGAAATAAAATATCTAATGCACCGATATTGTTAATTTTTTTTCATTAAAATCTCGTGATTCTTTTATACGCATAATTGAGTATCTTCTGACTGTCCACTTCCCAAATTATTGATGATGTTATAGAATAGAAATATTGCAGAATATAAAAGGGGGAAATAGAATTATTTATATAATATTATGGAATTAATTAATATTACAAAAACACTTAAAGATAGTAGTAAACCTTAAAAACTGGTTAGATTTCCTGAATTTTCAACATTATTGTTTTATCCACTGAACATAATTATGTCATCCTAATTTAAAATAATGAGTTATTTAACTTTAATATCAAGTAGTTCATTAAGACCAAGTTGACTAAATTTATATTTATACTGGCCGTCTTCGGTGGCTGTATTAATGTGATAAATTAACTTCATAAGAGGACGTTCTACATTCTTCCGGTGATAGCCAGCAATCAGAGTTCTGAGTCCACCAGAGAAGAGAGACGGAAGTCAGGTAAGAAGGGTGTGACCCGAACTCGAAAAGACATAATTCTATGAAAAAGGCTGAAACTTGAATCCTTACATAGAAGAATTCGGTGCGACAGGAGAGAGCATCACCCCCTTTTCGCCAAGGACATTTAGCGCCAAATATGGCAACCCGATGTTGGCTTTGGAGGATATCTTCCTCCGGGAGATAAGACGCAAAAGCGCGGGGAATTGGCGATTTTATAAAGTGCGCCAAGGGGATGATGTTCTCTACGGATCAACCAAAGACTTCATCTGTAAATGCCCAATGTACCACGCGAGGATAGAAAAGATCATTTGAACAGTATCAACTGTCCATCTTCATGTAATATAAATTCCTTCTTCATCATTAAATTGTCATAAAAATCATAATAATAATCCTCTGTCAATCCAAAAATTAAGCTAATCCAAGGGTATTGATATATTAAAATCTATCACACTATTAATAGCACTGCAATATCTATAAATTTTGATGAAACTTTAGTTAGATTTCAGTATGCGATCTTTCATTCTTTCATTGTTTGGTAACTTCATTCATTTGGTATGAGTATAGATTTAATACTCCTTCTCTATAAAACAGCATATTTCTATTTAAAATTGTACATTAATTCCCATTTGAATAAATTTTCTATTTCTTTTGAGCATAAAAATTCAGAAACGCTGTGCGCGTGACGGTTCAAATCAGTATATGCATTTTAGATCACATTTGAGCCGGCTTTCTGGCAAAAAAAGTATCGCGTCTTCCTCGTGTTCTGGAAGTCTCGGTTCGGGTATGATTGTTTTTCTGTGTACTATCTGTGAAATGTGTCACTGCCCCCCTGTAAAATAGGTTGTGCAAGCAATTATTTATCGATGTCTAATACGCAATTGTATGCAAAGAAAGAAGATTAAAGTCATTTACTGAAAAGTACACGGAAAGTTTCGAGAAACTACTTTCGTTCGTTTAAAAACAAATATAGGCAGCTTTCCTGGAGTATCTTGTTTATTCACATGTATACAGTATAACTCTCATAATACGTACTTAAATTATCAAACTTAGACAAAAAAAAACATGAAATTTATAGTTTAATCTCATCTAATAAGAAGAAAAGGGAGCTTTTTTTAAATTCATACGAATATCTTAATAATTTATAACGCCGTGCTAAAGCTGCCAAAACTAAAATCACGTCATTAACGGAGTTATTTACAAATGAAATAAAAATATTAATTTACATAAATCATTTCATGGTGGAGTTTTTAACCGAGGTGATTTCAAAATTAGTAGGGTGGATACTGTTAGAAAAACTCTCACAAGAACGATGCGAAGATGCAGACTTTACTGTCTAGAAAAATGCTTATTAAATACACGTAACATAAGCTACAAATTCACTGCAAATTAACTCAGTTTAATCCACTTATTTCGAATAACAGCAAATCTATGGAACGCAGGTAAAAAAATAAAGACGCTCTCTCAAGCTAAAACGTAGTTGGTTTTCCGAACTAACCTCTTTCTCCTCTTTAAACCGAGTTTTTAAATACCGTCCCACTAAAGTGGACGGGGCAAATGTGGAAACCAAGTGCTCATTTCAAACAATTGTAGAACTTTCTCCAACATTCTCTGGGAATAAATCTTCATTTCTCAGCTTCTACACATTTCGAGTGCAGTAAAAATACGTTAGTGATATCGCCAACACATCTACATCGCCAAATTAGTCAAATTTGGTGATATTTCGATGGAAATTCTTTTAGAACTGTATTTTCTCGCTACGTGCTAGTCCATGACAACTAATTTTATACAATTAAACTATTTACAAATGTATACAATAATTACATAAAAATTTACAATATTTGCATCTAATTGACACAAAATTCAAAACTATACACTACAATCTAAAATCCTTCCACATATATTCCGATGCGTGAAATATTGCTATATTTGTAATATATTTTTTCCTACGTTAATTTAAAATTAAATTAAATTTCATCGTAAAACAGATTTACCATTATGATGTGAAACTCCAAATATTATTATTGATTGATTACTTGTTCGATTAAAGTTTTAGAATTCTGTCAAGACAGCTGACTTTTCCTGTTTCTAAAATGTATAAAACGTTAAAACATTCCTCGCCCTTTCTCAAGTTTTATATTTGGGTCATTTATCAAATTAGATTATCCTTAATTTCGTATATAGTAAATATAACATAAACAGGTTAATATTATTAGATAAATGGTTCGTTATTTTTAAAAAATAAGTGTGACTAATGGGTAATGCTAATGGCAGCCGAACGTGTTAAAATAAAAAAGATGAATGGAAACAGTGAGTTTTAATTCAATAGTTAATGCGATTTATAATTTTTTACTACCATTACGTGAATGCAATTTCTATTTAAAACATGCCGATTAATATCATTGTATAAGATACGCCCTATATGACCAAAATATATTCTTTATGTTTTTACTTTGCTTTCATTTTAAACTCTAGTCTTTTAAGGTGTTTTTATATAAAATAAACAATATTCACAGAAATTTGAATTTAAAACATAGAATTCATTTTTGATGTTGAGCTTAAAACATGTAATTTATTATTTATAACGAATATAAATAAAAAAAAATGTACTATATAAATTTGAAAAAAAAAAATTCTTTGAAAATAGTAAAACATTGAAAATAAAATGTTAGAGATGAAAAAGATTAATATGTGGATTATTTTGCTTGCGTAGAACAATGCAGAGTTTGTGCATATCGAACTTTAAAAACGGTTTATTCTTTTTCGAAAGAAATCAGCACGTTCCCCGCGAGGGAAATGCACAGGGAATTTTATTTGCATTTTCAAGCTCATCTCCTTCTGTCTTGATGGGTAGATTCGTTGATGGCATCTGAAGTCCCTCTCATGGGAAGGAGAGATCATAAAAGGAAATGAAGACGGGCATTTTCAACTGCGCTTTTGTATGGTTAATGACCTTTTTTCATCCTTTTTCCTTACCACCAGAATTCTTCGCTTAAAAACGAATTTCCACTCTGGTTTTGACTTTTATTTTCGGGATTTCCTCTTGATTATTTTAAGGGCGATTGAAAATTCTTCGAGTTCTAATATCAAAAATATCAGAACGTGCAAATAAAATTATTTTTTTTCTTTTTTAAAAACATAAATTTCAGTGTAAAATTAATAATTTTACTAAAATAATTTTTACGAGTATAATCTATTCTTAATTTTGATTTGTTTCAAAGATTTGAATTTGAATTTGCCATCATTCTTGCAGTAAAGTATAGGCAGTCCTATTAAAAACATTTGGCAACTTATAGTTTATGTTTAATAAAAATGGAGCGTGACACGAAAGAAGAACGTGTTTTCATAGTTGAACATTCGAAAATTTGAAAATTGCTCCCAAATCGTGCAATGTAACGTCATTGGATTTCTTTCCAGCAAATCCAAAAACATGCGTGTATTGAAGAAGGAAATTCAATGCAGGCTTAAATTCAGCCACATATGTGTAAAACGGTCATGAAAAATTTTAGACAAAAGAGTAAGAATGCGCTAGCAAGGCCTTGAAGGTCATTTTTTCTGTTATTCCATACATAACACTATACTATGCACTTTAATATTTAATAAAAACATAGCAATTTAAAGAAAATAAGTCGTTTTTTATTTAATTTAAATCTTACGTTAACATGACTAATGTAATGTTAAGAGTAAAATGCTCTTATTAATAGGTAATAATAAAAACAAAATAAATGAATATTAACAATATACAAAATATAATATTATAAAATAAAAAATAAATATATTATAAAACTAATATAATATTAACAATAAGTTTTATTCATTGTCAACGTTTTTATAAGTTTAAGTTATATTAAAGAGTTATAAGTTTATAAGTTTAAAGTTATATCTTTAAGTTTAATATATAGTTTTTATTAATATTCAGTAATTTTTGGGCGATAAAAATAATTATTATTATTGCCAAAACTTTACTGCTTGACTTCTAGTTTATCCAAATCTTGCGTTAACTTTTAAGCACTCTTTATAACTAGCATCATAACTATAGGACATTTTCTATACACATATATTAACTCATATTTTCTTCATAGAAATGTATATATTTATAATTATTATTTTACCTAAATAAACAGAAAAAAGTTTACATTTTTTTATTCACAGCAACTTAATCGAAGAAATTTTCGAATGTCATTTAAAATAAAATCTGATGATATAAATGAGGTCAATAAATATTAGGAAGTGTTTAAAATGTACTAAAAATAATATTTTGTTATAAAGGCCTTTTTGCTTTGATATTATCTTTGATCTTAATATAATATAAATTAAACAGACACGAAAAAATTTCTGACAAAGGCTTCACACAAAAGCTATTTTGCGATGATATTATCGTTGATCTTAATACAATATAAATTATACAAATACGAAAAAATTCCGAATAATATGTTATGAGCAAAATATAAAAGCAAACAATTGTGTTTCTCTACACTGAGTTAGAAAATACAGTATATCCTTCTTCATTATTCACACAATTGAACAAATATTTTGGATATTTCTCATCTAAACTAGAAGTTTAATAAGAGATTTGTCAAACATTAAATGGTGTTAATTATTTTTAATAGCTTGAAATTTTAGAATAAAAAGATGTTAAACATTTAGTAACTAGTATAAATTGTCTTTTAAATAAAAAATTAAAAGCAAATTTAATTCAAAAAGATTAATTTTAACGATGCAGTTAATTTTCAAAATACATATTATTGCAACAGCACCATTAAAATGCACAAACAATAATGTTGGAAATAATATATCATTAAGTTAATTTGTACATTTTTTTTTGCATAACAATTTAAATTTTTTTGCTATTTTTTATATATTTCAGTATAGTCATTCATTGGTTTATACACTTCACTAACAGAACTAGATTTCTTAGCACCATTTTGAAAAGAAAAAAAACTTTCAAAAAACTAATCTATCAATCTACATATCATAGAAAATATACGTCTGAGACACGTGATAATGATATCATGAACTATGAATATTTGGAATAAAATTACATAAATAAAAAGTGATTATAATAGATCCGATTGTTATTTCTTTTATTAAAGAATTCAGTAATCTATTTTCCTTAAAATGCATTTTTGTTGAAACTTATGGGACTTGCCATTGACAAACCCTACTAATACATCAGCAGATTTTGCCTAAGAAATGCGTCTCTTTGTTTTACAAGTAGCGCCATCTAGGGCCAAGAGTATTACTTAGTCACACACACACGTCACAACCCTTTTTAGGGGGCTGACTTTATCCTTGCATATTTATTCATTCATTTCAAGTCCTCATTTATATGTGTAACAGAGAACGATCACCTCTGACCCAGTGCCCCCAGTGGTATTACTCTCGACATGGAGGACTTTGCGACTAAGGCATATTTAACGAGCGAAAGTCACCACACACTCGGGGGAATGCATTTATAAATCATTTCAAGAGTAAGCTGTTAAAATTTATTTCATTCAATTTACGTGCACATTATTCCATTCCTCAAGTGAAACATTTTTAAAAAAAAAAAGATTAAAAGAATAGCACAGTTCTAGTATACCAGAATCCCTTTTGTGACAAATATCGAATATTTTCAGCAAAGTCTTCTCAGAAAATGTATGAATTCATGATCATAATCAGATGTGTCGAAGCATCAACTGTAAATTAATCCTATAAAATGATATTTACACCAACTAAGCTCTGTCTTTCTGACTTTGGTCTATTCAAACGGTCTCAAGTTCTTAAGCTCTTTAATTAATTTCATTCGACCGAAGACATAATCGGTATCCATTCGAAATATAATGGACATATGTTACATATGAGAATGAAAGAAATTATGTTCTGCCCACATTACGAATTAAATACGACATTAATTTTGAAAATCGGTTATCTTTACGAGCTCGTTGCAAATATTTAACAACTGCGGACATCATTTAAAATTTAAAACAATTTCCGTTAGTCAAAATTAAAATATCGTATCATATATGATTTACAATACTCGTGGATTCGAAATTAGAATTCTGATTTTCAGGAATAAATTACTTAATTATCTTTAATTTTCCCTGTCATATTTTATTCATTAATAACAAATGTGTTTTGAAGTTATTAAAATGAATTTGCATTTCTTATTATTGATACCTAATGTATATAAAAAAATAAAAATCTGTTTCCACAATTCATTTTTAGAACTTCTAACTGATATAGTATTTTTTTATTTCCACTTTTCTATTTTTAAAATTTTTCTAGAATTCTTAATGTACATAATATGAATAATAATTACTGACTTCAATATCATGCCATTTGCTGAGTGATTAAATTTAATGATAATTGAAACTTTTAACTATAATAAAGTTAAGTAAAATTTCTTTCTCTGCCACGATAATAATATAAGATATTTTATAATGAATATTTTATTTATCTAGATAAACTATGGCAACAAATATTCTATAAGTGGGGGAATTTTTTTTTGAAAATTAACAATGGAATGGAACAATTCCTTTAAAAGCTATAAAATATCATTTATTTTAAAATAAATTAGAATAAAAGGGTTAGTATCTGCAAATATTTTAAGTTAAGAATCCTTTACAAAACAAATTCCTTTAACATTTGCGAAATGTATTATAATAATTCCTTATTTAGAGATTTTTTTTTATTCGTTCTAAACTTCTGACTATAAATTTATCTATAAAAAAGTATAATTTTTTTTTGGTATCAATATTTATAGAGCTTTATTCCTCTTCATCATAAATTTTCACAATGCATCAAATAAATGATAGAAAATATGGTACCTTAAATATCAGAGTTACAAATTTTATTAATAAAGTAAATAAAGAACAATAAACTATGAAATTTGACATAGAAAATCAAATTAATTTATTTAATTTATCGTGAATCAAGAAAATCTCTTCGAATCACTGAAATTTTTCATAATCTTCTTCAAATCATAATCATATCATAATACTAAACGTGTTTGTCAGATCAACAATATCCTGAAATACAGTTTAATCGTTTTCATGAACAGCGACAAAACAAATCTAAAACACTTTACAAAACTTTTGACCAAAAAACGTTTAGTTTTAAACAATTAACAGACATTATTTATCCAATTTATTTATGTGAAATTTTTTAACAATTTATGCTTAAATAAATGTCGCAAAAATATTTTTATTATCTGGTAAAATCTAAAATATTTTTCTCACAATTCATTCCCTAAGGCTAATCTCAGTGTTATAATGTTGCCATAACAAAATTCATAAATAATTAATTAAGTAATTTTATATGCATTCCACCAATTACAAAATCAAAACATAAATTCTTTGGAGTAAATATGTAAATTTTGTGTGATTTATAAAAATATTTTGTGATTTATTAATTCACATTTACCTTAACAACATTTAAATAGAGTAAATTATCATTTCTAAACATTAAATGTTTTACTTCTTAAATGTTTTACTTGAATTTTTCTATACATTCTATATTCAATTTGGAGGCGACAAGATGTTACTAATAAAAAGTAATTTAAGAAAATTGTTTAAGTGAATTCCTATTAAGATCAAAGAAGAAATTTTTTTTATCATAGTTACTTTTTATTAAATAATTTCAATTGTAGTGTCTTCTTTTTAGTTTTGGCTTGCTAGGGTATAGAACCCTGAATATACGAAGGCAGACGTCTCACATCTATCACACACGATTCACAAATCCTTTTACGAAGCAAACTTCATTTATGCATTTTATCCATTCATCCACAGATCGTAATTTAAAACTGAGAACGATCACCTCTAGCAAAGTACCCCCAATGGTATTATTCTCGACATGGACAATTTTATGATCAGGAAAAATTTAGCATCAACCACACACACTCACACAGTCTTCGGCTGGCGGGCTCGAACTCACAGCACAAGGAATGCAAATCTAATGCCCTGCCAACCAGGATATCCCCGCCTAATATTTATGCTTACTATAAATATTTGATCAAAAAATTATACTAGTTTTGAATTTTGAAATCCAATTGAAGGCAGCGAAAAAGGCTTTAATTTTATACACCAGTTGGGGTAATGCAAAGCAGATTAGAAATTTTTAATTTTTTTTATTTTTAATTATTTTAATCTGAAAGTACTTCAAAATGAATCAGAAAAATCAATCAATTAACAATGTTTAATTCTATATACATCAAACATTAGGAAAATAAACAGAATCGTTTGAAATAATTGGACGAAAATACGTTAAACCTAATTTCGTTCGAGTGGGGTAAAAATAAGATGAATTCGTTGCTTATTCGGCGATGGGGAAAATGGAAATTTTTGAAGATAAAGTTAGTTTTTATTTAATTATTAAAATTTGATGAATTAATATTTGAAAAAAAAGTATTAATATCAAATGTCATCCAATAAAATTTTAAAAAATTTACTTGAACATGGGTGGATAAATAGAAAATATTTTATTAACGATTGAACACTTGTACAAGATGTGTTTGCGTCGGAAGAGAGTGATCTAATTGTAGGAATTGAAAAAAAATACAGCATGTGAGCTAGAATGCTTGATATACGCATTTTTGTTTCCATTTTCAAATATTGGCATTAAATATATTTTACATTTTTTAATAAGTAATCCCCAAAAAATAATATAATAGTAATGTAATTTTATTTACTGAATGTTTGCACAAAAACAATCATGATGCTGAAAAATTGTCAAAATCAACATATACTTACTAAAATAATTTTCAGATTCCATAAAATTTTAGATGCATTCTTAAAAAATTATTTGAAATATATGTTCCTAATGATTAAAGATTTATAAACAATATTCAGTAAATTTAATTTAGGATAAGAGGGATCTTTTACAGTTGTTGGAGGTGATATGATAATATTTTAAGATATTCTATACTAAAATCCTCATAATCATATTTCAATACCCAACCTAACTTGATTGGATGCAAATTAAAATCTGATATTCTTCTGGCCTCAGGTCGCTTTTCTCACAGGAGAAACCTTTGTCCCATCTCCATCGATTGAAGAGTAATTTTAAAGGTAATAATTAGGTGATGAACATGAAAGTGGGGAATATATTTTTATAGAGCTTAGAAGTAAATATATGCTAAGATAAAATATAAATAAATAAATAAAATATATATATAAAATAAATAATGATGTAATTTAAATAAAGTAAACGTGCAAAGTATTTTTTGGAAAATTTCTCTGTAAAATATTTTTTTATGGAAAGCAATTAGTATGATATGATGTTTTTTTAAATATCAGTTGTATGTTACAAAACGTTAGTTTTTGTGCCACATTGTAGCATGATTTAAATTCACAACACATGTAAAAACTAATCATGGGTATATCAAGTTTTAACAATCTAATTTAATAGCAAAATCGAAGTTACTTGCGTTGGTAGTTTGCAAATAAAATTACAATTTGAAGATGGAAACTAAATATATATTTATGCAGATTATTCAAAAAATAAAAAAAGATAATTAATACAAAATAATTTTATTATTACACAAATGACATTGAATGTTTCAAATGCATTATGTTCTTTTATTTATTACTAAAGAGCTTGATCAAATAATCATTCTTATTAAATGAGGTTCAACAAAATAAAAATTTTCATTGGTGTATTATATCATCTACTCTTTTGGAAATAATTTAAAATTAAATATAATGATAAAGTTATTATTAATAAATAAAATCTACAAGAAGTAGTGAAATATCCCAATGCAAGAGAATTAAATATTAGAAATTTAGATCCAAATTCATTTAGGAATTAATAAAATTAAAAATATATTTGTTATTTATAAAGGCTATAAGAGCTATGATTAGCTTCAGATAAGTTGTTTCTCTAAATGTGTTCTATTTTTAGAGTTTGTCACTCTTAAGATAGGTTAAAGATCACTGAAATGGCATCTTTACTCTCATTTTTCTTTGAAATATAACTTTCAAAACAGGAAACTTTATATTTCTCCTTCAGAATTATTCAATAAACATTATTCAATTTTAGAAATAACACTGTCTTTATTGTGAATATAACAATTTTATATTATATAATACTTTATATTAAGTGGTTATTTTTATAATCATTGATATGAAACATGCATCAATAACGGATAAAGGTAACAGATCTTATTTAATGAATGAGAATCAGATAACATAAATATTTCGCAATACAAAAAACACACAAAACAAAGAGAAATCTAAATCATCTTATCAAATGAAAAACATCAATACGCTTTATTCTTTAGGAACAACATTTGAAATCCAGAATATTCTATAAAAAAAGGAAACCTTTTCTTACGTCACAATTTCATTACATGTCTTGGCTGCAAAACTTTATTAATATTAATTTTCTTGTTTTTATTAGTTTTTCACATCCTGTAAAATGATTTAAAGATGCAATTTTTTAGAAAAAAATAATCTGAGTTGCATAATAAAATTCTGGAATTTCCACTTTAAAAAGAAGTATTTGCCTTTCACACAGGCTGTTGAAATTCCTGGCCATACCTTAACAGGATGTAATATTTTCACGCTAGCGGATTGGTGACGTCATGAAAAATCCCATGATCCTACAGTAACAGATGTTAGTTTAAGTTTCGGTTTCGATTTAGTGTAGTTATGATTGGATTCGGAGTAAGAACGGATCCAAAGATGGTTGTATGCGATGTAAATAATTCGTACAACTAAAATGATTTATGTAAATATTTGTAAATAATTATCTGTGCCTGTGTCCTCGTCCAGCAAATAAAAAAGATGAAAATGAAAACCCGGGACTAAGGCTTTCGATGTTGTGTTCTAATTCATGTTGGAATACCTCGATTCTATCTCATCTAGAAGTTCCCGGAACGACAAGGTAAGAGTAAATTTTCTCTTACATTTAGATATTTGAATTTGGGGCCTAGAAATCCCAAAACATGCTATTATATTCTAGAAATGGGGCAAATATTTCTTTTTTATTTCCTGCAGTGATATCTAATTATTATTTTCAAAATATAATTAAAATATAATAAGAATTTGTTCCTTGCGTATCATACTGTCCAACTTCATCGCCAAATTTAAAGTCGTTGCCAATGAGTTGCTAAACAGCCAATTATGGCAATTTGGCAATGGTGTAATCCGTTGATCTTTATCTCCAAAATTTAAATCCGTCGCCAATGAGTTACTAAACCGTCGGCGATCGTTGGCGAAGGCAATATAATACGTAAGAACCAAGAATTTCATAGATAATTAAGGAATGAATAATAAGGAATATAATAAGGAATGAATCACCAATTAAAATATAATAAGGATTGAATCAATGATTAAAATATAATAAGAATTACATAAAGTTTCAACTGAATTCCATAAAAATAATCCTGTATGGATTTTTGTTTTACCCAGACAGTGTGTTTATTATCATTTATTATTTTCACGAATACAATTTTCAGTCACACTTGTGCTTTATTTTCTTCTAATCAGAAATCGATACGATGGTTTGTTTCCTTAGCACACAATTTTTCATGAAGATTAATAGATTAATGCCCAATATTAAAAAAGCAATATACCATTCTCTCTAAAACAAATAGCTATACTTAATTTCAAATCTTTCTCTATGGCTAAACTGATTAATTACCTGCTGGAATAAAATTGTTCATGCCTTAGCTCTAAATATTATTTGCTATAAAGATGGCATTTTTCAGTTTAGTATAACTCTTTCTGTTTAGTATAACTAGAAAAGGAAAGGACGGAAATTTTGTAGATATAACACAATTTATTTGATAAATGGTACCAGAAAAGCTACATATTCCAATTTTGAAACTATAAGTGATGTACTGTTTAACAAATTCTTAGGGTATTAATAGATTTTCAATATTAGATTCCAGAAGTTTTCTAATGGCAAATAAATAACAGCCTAATAAATCATTCATGAGATGCAGGTTCCTCATATAATTTACAATTTTGGAAATTGAACTGAAATCAAGATTAATTTACTTTCTGAAAAACAGCAAAATGTTAAATTAAAAGTTTTAAAAAAATTATAATTTAATCCTAAATAGTAGGTACTATAAAAGAAAATTTTGTTTTACTCTATGAAGTTGCTTAAAAAGATATTAAATAACATGTAAATTGTATACATTGATAAAATTTAAAGTTGCATTATTGATGATACAGTGATAATCAAGAAGAAATTTTTTCTTAAACAACTGGAAAAGATTTTAATGTTTATTATTTTATGCAGTATTATTAAATAATAGTTTCATTAAAAACTGTGTCATTTGCAGAATAGTTCAACTGATTTTTAAGACGCTTTGGTCAAATCTTTCTGTTGATTTCTTCATTCAATTAACATGATTTAATCCTTAAATTTTTTTTATTTCAATGCTGAAAATATCAATATATAAAATATTACAGGGATATCTGTAATCATTTTGTAAAAAAATAAAGGAAGGTTCGAATTTAGAGGTTTATCCGATGCTTATTTCCCATTTTAATACATTGAGTAGTTTGGAGAAAGTGCACAAAAATATCATCACTAAGGTAAAGAAACCAGATTATTATTTTTTTCACTTAGATTAATTTTTTTACAAAATTCTAGACACTTGGAAGTAGCAATACTGTTGAATAAGTGACAAAAAGGCAATTATAAAGAGTCGAAAATAATTAATGTATTAAATTAAAATTAAATTGATATTTCCGCATTAAAATATAAGTAGTTTAACTAATATAACTAATAGAATATACACTGAAGTGACAAAAGTCATGGGATTATTGTTAATATCATGTCGGTCCTCCTTTTGCCCGGCGAAGTGCAACAACTCGACGTTTCATGGGGTCCACAAGTCGTTGGAAGTCCCCTGCAAGAATATTGAGCTATGCTGTCTGTATAGACGTCCATAATTGTGAAAGTGTGGATGCTGCAGGAGTTTGGGCACGAACGGACCTTTCGATGATGTTTCATAAATGATAGATGGGATTCATATCAGGTGATCTTGGTGGCCAGATCCTGCGCTGGAATTGTCCGGAATGTTTTTCAAACAAATCGCGAACAGTTCTGGCCCGGTGGCATGGCGCATTGTCATCCATAAAATTCCATCGTTGTGTGGGTACGTGAAGTCCATGAATGGCTGCAAGTGATCTGCAAGCAGCTGAACATAACCATTTCTAGTCAATGATCGGTTCAGTTGCACCAGAGGACCGAATCCATGCCATGTAAAAACAGCCCACACCATTATGCAGC
>JAOUZG010036171.1:653387-685225 GCA_026289955.1 Argiope argentata
AAAGTCCATTCAATCCGAACCCGCTACGCTAAAAACGTAACAATATTACCAGATAAAAAAGCTTACAAATTAGTTTAGCGTTATTTCTTTTACAATATTTTAACCAATTATTGAAAACAGTATGTAATTCTTATAATTGCAGGATGCCATAAGCGTTAACAGTTTCAATCTTCTCTCTGGTGCATTTTCGTTATATAATTTGATACCAAAATGTTTAAAAAATAGGATGCTAAATGGTAAATGTAAATACCATTTGAAATTATTGCTAAATATTAAGGTATTTTTTAAATTATTTGAAGATTTATTGTTTCAGAAATTATTTTATTTATTACGTAAATAATGTTGAATTTATCGAAAATATCCAATTTTCAATAAATTTTATTATAGAATTTTTATTATAAAATTTAACATTTTTATGCATCACATGTTTTCGACAGCATCTCATTGAAAAAAATAAACTTATTTCAATTAGTGTCTTAGATAGAGAAATTAATCAAAATAAAACTTAATTAATATCCAGCAATAATAAAGAATAAAATAAAATATTGCAAAAATAAAGTTAAAAAGTTCTAAACGTACTAAAATATTACTAAAGGTTGGGTTGATTAAAAAGAATTCAATAGCGAACCAACATAATTATAAGCCTATTTATTACTATAAAAATTTTGGTGCACGAAAATTTAAACTAAGAACCAATATTTATTGCCTGTTACAACTTTTCTAAAATATTGCTCACAAATTATTATTTCAATGAATAGAGCTTATTATTTTTCCGTTAATAACAAAAATTTGATCCGATTTCACATTTTCACCCAATTCTTTTCAGGCTCTTTACGTTAAACTGGATAACAAGTCACAATTAATGTTGCGTTTATTGTCCTGATTATTGCCTTTAAGTTTTCGTAAACTTTATATGAAGTGTTTATTTGAACTTTTCGTAAACTTTATATGAAGTGTTTATTTGAACTTTTCGTAAACTTTATATGAAGTGTTTATTTGGACTTTTCGTAAACTTTATATGAAGTGTTTATTAAATTAAGACGCACTTATTAAAAGAGAAGTGTTAAACTCATTCAATTAATGAAGAATTTAGTGGCATAAATCTTTCATAAAATTAAAACATTCTTGTTAAAAAGCATTTAAAGTTACATTAAGTAACGCTTGAACAATCACACTTTAAGGAAATTCTCAGCATCCATTTTCTTCTTATTGTAAACAAACCCTAACAAAACTGAAATTATACTTTTCTCACCTTATAACCGCCCTTCTCATTACTCAGAAGTAACCTTTGTTCCTTTGCCCGCATCTTTAGTTACAATTCAAATGTTCATGAGTTGAAAAGTTTGAAGTAATATGTCCTAAAACTTTCGGAATGCAAAATAAATAGGTAGGGATATAAACAGGGAAATTACATGAAAGAATGTGGGACATTTAAGACAAATTTAGTGCCCAAAATTCTAAATCTAGTTTTTTGCAACAGTTTGCGAGGCAGGTTAAGAAAGACCTGAACAACTTATTCTTCCAAATCTTAAAAATTCTCCGGCAGTCATATCTTCGAGGGAAGATAACATCTAATTTAAGCATTTGTTTCTGGATCATGTTATTTCTTATCTTGTTATTTTCAACAGCATCTTTTGTTGAGACTTAAATCACAAAATGCAACCCATGAAAAAGCAAAAGCGCTATTTTCATAAAGCGTTCGGTTTAGATAAAAGTTTAAATAAATAAATAGTGGTAATTCGGAAATTAGTACCAAAAATCTCAAAAATAACTGTAGAGAAACTTTTATGTAATAGTTACGTTAAATTTTATATTTAATTTTAAACTTGCCATTTTTTCTCAGACAAAAAAAGTCTAATTATTTTAATTTTTTCTATAAATTTTTTCTTGCAGTTATTAATTCTAAAATTACCATTAATATAGGAAAATTACGATTAATTTTGTTAATAAAGTCACAGATTATTTACTATTTAGCCATATATTTGAGATTGTAAAGCCGTAATGCAAACATTCTCATACAATGGGGAAAATGCATATCATCAAATTTTTATGCCAATTTATTGAAGTATTTTGAGATATTAAGTTGGCAACATTAATAAAGATTTTATTGAATGAAAGTGATCCATGACATAAATATTTTCCTACTTATTGTTTTGTGTCTTTATAGTTAGATATTTCAGAACACTATCTAACAGTATCTGAAAAGGAAAAAAAATTACACTTTACTGAATAAAATTCCTTAGCCCAATTAACAAGATCACGAAATTGCTTTAAAGGAACTGTGGATTCAATTATATTATTTTTTTATAAAATTAAATTACTATTATTATTTTTCTTAATTTTATTTATTAACTCTGCTCGTCCTAGAAAGAATATCGTCTAATTTAGATGATATTCTTTACCATGTAAATTTTTAAGAAAGAGAACATATTTTCTTTTCTTTCATTTTTTAAATTTGCTAAAGAGATACTAGCATTTTTAGTAAATAGTGTAAAGTTAATTTTAAGAACTAAATACTTTATTTTAATGAATGTCGATGTTTGTATATAACATGCTACTTACTGACTTTCACATATACCTAAATGTATACTTAATTTTTTTTTTTCATAATAACAAAATATTCCTGAGTTTTTCAAAACTAAACTATTCATTCGTAGATATTATTGAAGTATTCGTACAATTTGCTTATAAATATTTAAGAATGTTCAAATTCTTTATCGTTCCATCATTCATAAGAATTTGAGATACACATCATTAAACTTCCAATCTTATAAATGAATGTAAACTCTCCTATTTTTTCTTACATGTACAAAAGTATTTATAAAAAATCATTATAATATAATGCTTATATAGATTCTTAAACTTTTAACAATGTCTTTTAGATTGTAAAACATTATTATAATATATTCAAGAGAAAAGAATAATACATTGTACTCTCAAATATCAATAGTTATATTGTTTATCACTTGATTTCTAAGGAAGTAAATTTATTAATAATGCTATTTAATTCAGTTTTCCGTATTTTAACTATAAATTATTCAATATAGATTTATATTTTTACGGACTTTCACCATCAATGCAGCAAAACAGAAAAATACAACAATGTTAAAAAAAACAATGCATATTTAAAAATTTATTTCCTAAATTGCATTAAAGTTTTTATTTGATTATTAGTGCAAAAATGCTATATTTAGGTAAAAGGAAATGTATTATTTATCTTCACATAAGGGCTATACTATTTACGCTTAATAGATTACATGAGTCTCAGCATTTTAAAAACGAGGCAACGTAATATTTAGTTCACAAATTTCGGACAACCTCTTTTAATTTTTAAATCTAAATAAGTCTTCATTTGTGTAATTGATAACATACCACATTGAAAATCAAACATTTATTATGCTTAATTAATCTGAAATCAAGGTTAATGGAAATTATCCATTATAATAAAAGTGAACATTGCTACAATTCTGTGGTGCTGTTGTTATTAGTGGCTCTTGCCATGGACAAGCCTCACCGAGGCATTAGGGAGTTTTAAGCCGAAAGGAGCGTCTCTTCTATAGAAGTAGCGTCAACTAGGGCCAAGAGTAGGTCAAGTCATCACAGTCGCTTGCACAGCCCTTTTTACAAGGAGGGCATATTCATATACCTTACAGATAGAATACAGAAGAACAACCATACCCAAACCCGGGACACTCAGCTCCAGGAGAAGAATGATGCTACCTCTCAGTATGACTGGTTTAATGGCTGGAAAGACCAATTTACGATCAGTTCCATTGGATGGTGATTGGTTGCATAGCCAGTGAACTCAGGGCTTGGTATCAAACTTGGTGATAATTTGGTGACTGAAGGTCAAATTTGTAGACTTTGGCTGCAAAATTGAACCAAGATACATCTGACCGGTTCAGATATTTTTCTGCCCGCCTACGCTTACTATAAAAGACCTGCTGTCTCGAGCCAAAATCAATCGTGTAAAGAGTCTAAAGCGATTAGTTAGATCAATCCAATGAATAGCTAAAGCAATTGCCGAATTTAGATATGTGCCGAGTTCTGTTGTTTATTGTGGAAGCAGCATCGTGCCGTGTGTAATAAATAATTAGCTATGCAGTAGTGAAACCGCAATTGTATACAGCTAAAGTGAGGAGACAGTGGAGATTTTCAGACGTTTGGAGAGGTTTTAGAGTGAAGCTACTTGAATTACCTCTTTCTGTCGACTACTTTGTGTGCTGTGGTTGCTATTGCTGCGGATTACTAATTGTGAACTATTGTTTATTGTAGTGTGCTGCTTGTGTTCCCTGCGTTCGTTTCAAAAAATGACATCACCTTAGTTTATATTTTAGGATATTGATTGTAATTTGTTATTTGGATTTCTAAATTGATTTTTTATTACTTGAAAAGTCATTTAAAAACCAAAAGGTTTATCGTATCATGATGAAACTATAAATATTAGAAATAATGATAAATTAAAGGAATTTACTAAAAAAAATATTAGCGATGACAAATAATTTAATCACACATTTTGCAAATATTCTGCTCTGATCGATTCAAACATTTATTCATTTTAATAAACTAAATGTTCTCAAATATTATTTACCTTTTTATAGTTAAAAAATAATATATGATTATTTTTTAATATCTATGTTATTTAATTTTCAGATAAAATTTTATTCAGGATTAAAAATAAAACTTTTACTTTCTCCACTTTAAAAAAATGTTATAAAAGAAATCTAAATTTCAACAAACATAAATTCGAACGTTAAAAAAAAGAAGTCTTTTTTTAAAAAAACATTTTAACTGAAGGAAAATTGCTGTAAAAAATTGCAATACAATTTAAAGCAAACTCGGCATGTCCATCACATATCTGCTTCCTAAAACTGGTTCATTGTGAACGTTCATTTGTTCATTCAATGAAGGGTTAATCCAATTTTATCAGGAACATTGACAACTATTTCTTTGCCCACCACTATTCACTTCAAAGAATAAACAAATATAGGGTAATAAAAAATTCTAAGAAAACAAAAAAAACCGAAGCTGTTTTCTTCACGAAGAGAAATAAAAAATCAAAATTCAACATTAAAATTAATTACACAATAGTCCCCTGGTCTCTGGAAGCAAAATACCTTGGCATTATTATGGATAAAAGTTTAACCTGGAAAGCACACATTAATTTTATTAAATCCAAATTCCGAGATAATTCGCGTAAGCTTTACCCCCTAATAGCTCGGAATTCAGAAATGTGTAGGGAAAATAAAGTGCTTATTTATACTGCTATTCTCAGACCTGTTTTAACATATGCAAGCCCTGTTTGGGCATGTGCTGGAAGAAGCAATCTTAATATCATTGACAGGTGCCAAAACATTATTCTCAGACAAATCACAAAAGCAAGATGGTTCATGAGGAACGATGATATTCGACACGCTCTAAATCTTCCATCATTAAGAGATTTTATTAAAAAAATCGCCACTAAATTCTTCAATAACCTGGAAATTATTGATAACCCAGCTATAGAAGAAATAGAAAATTACACAGCAAACCCTAACAGCAGGAGACCCAGATTTATTTTACTTTAGTTTTAACTTTAATTTTTTTGTCTAATTTGCATTATCACTCCACTTTTGTTCGTCCCAAATCATATTCAGATCAAAAATCAAAATCAAGACCCAAATCAAAAATCAGATTTTTCTTCTAAAATTTCTATGGGCTTTCTCGCAATTTAAATTGGTTAATCCCTCAATCCTTCATACCCCATCCTCCACGCACCCTCTCTAGAGGAATCTTGAGAGAACTCACCTCACCTCAAGCCGCACCTACAACGTACCGAGAAACTGCTATCCGACACGCAACCTCAATGGTCGAGCTGCCATCATGCTCATTACTACTGAAAGCTCATCCCGGAAAATTTCCCGCACTTCAGAACAAACTACGTAACTCTGGACTTTAAGTTTTGCCGATCGGGGATGGCGCCGGGGCCCCTAACCATATTCCTTGTATCCTTGTATAAAAACAAAAGAAATTTTATTAGGAGGCTAAAAAGTTAAAGAGATCTTTTAATGAATTAGGCAAAAAAGTATGCTTATCGACTCTTTTTATGCTCCCAATAAATTAAATGCTAAGTAGTACAAAGATGTTCTAGAATGCAAAAAAAAAATTAAAAGGTACTAATTTAAAACATTGTTTAATGGTTTTTTGTAAAAAATAATTTAAATAAAAAATTTTACTAAGAAATAATACAGGGTGTCCGAGAAGTCTTTGACACATTTCAAAAATTCAGTTAAAAAATAAACGAGATAGAAAGTAAAATTAAGTTACATTTATTACCTCAAATAGTGAAGTTTTTTTTTTAATGTATCGATACACCTCGATGTGGGCCCCGGAGTTTCAGGGGCTACGAGCAAATGACAGATGAATTCTATCGACGACACTTCTGTGTCGACACAGGACACTCCCAGTTTCCAAAAACTTATTTTACCATGCAATAATGCTGTTACAAGATGGAGGGTCTTTTCCTATATTTCGTACGGAAATTACGTTGAACTTGAGTCAGAGATTTCGATTCGAAAAACCACATAACACAAAACGCGCGCTCACTTGTAGAAGCCATTTTCTAAATAACTCTTTCTAACGTTTCAGTACCGCAATCTCCCGGCCAGTTTTGCATTTAAAAAAAAACTTTACTATATGAGGTAATAAATGTAATTTAATTTTACTTTCTATTTCGTTTATTTTTTTCTTACCGAATTTTTGAAATGTGTCAAAGACTTCTCGGACACCCTGTACTTTGAAATCAAAAATTCATTTATAATCTAATTTTACGAAGAGGACATAATTAATAGATAGATTCACATGAGTCTCTGTGCAGAGAAAAATTTTAAAAAAATCCATTATAGTAAAAATTAATCAAAACTTAATTTTACCCCTTTTCAGAAATGCATCAATAATAATTTTAAAATTATTATTTATTTCATTTATGTATTCCTTCAGATGTTGTAATTTTAAATTGAAAAAAAAATCGATGGAATTTAGACTCAGTCTATTTTTTAACGAAGATTTTTTTTTCTTTCTGAAATAATTTTTATTTCGGTATTTAGGAAATTAATTGTTTGTTATATTTTAAATTAGTTAATAAAAAATCGGAAAAAAAACAGAATGGATAATGTCTTTCTGCTGGTGAATGAAGGTTCTAAAAAAACCCCCGAGGAGAAATATTCTTCAGAATTTTAGTAATCATTGTAAATATAAAGGATTTGATATGTGAAGAATTCAATAAAATGAAAAAATATGTAATTGTAAACAAAATATAGTCAAAAAGTACTCAGAATATAGTCAAAATATAGTTTTTCTAAACAAAATATAGTAAAAACAAATTAAAGTAACTATGTACTCTTTTATTTATCTCAAGTTACTTAATATTATGCAGCTTTTTGTTCTATAATATGCATCAAGCGTAGAATACAATTACATATCTTTTCATTTTATTGAATTCTACACATCTCAAATCTTTTATATTAACAAATATTACTAAAATTCTGAAAAATGTTTCTCCTCATGGTTTTTTTTTCATAACCATTATTCGCCAGCAGAAAGACATTATCCCTTCTGTCTTTTTTTTAAATCTTTTCTTTCTTTCTTTTTTACTCAAGGAACGTTTTTGAAGATTTGTAACATTACTAAAAGCAGATCAAAGGAAAAGATATAAATTGTTCCCTTTTTACAACCTGGTCAGTAGACAGGCTTCCTGGATTTTACTTTTCTTTATGTAATAGATTTTATTGTTGTATCACAAACTTGAAAATTTTCCCAGTAAATTCGTTAGAATATAAGGTTAGAGTTGATAAATTCAAGTTTTTGTTTCAATGAAAAATATTTAAATATTATTCTTTTTACATCAAAATAATCTAGAGTAAAGTGATATTCAATTATTAATATTTTAGAGTAATTATTTATTTGTAAAAAATATAGTTAATGTTATTCTTAGCGAATTTAATCGCAATTTTTCAAATTTAGATTATAAATTAGAATTATCAAATTTCAATTAGATTTTTATACAGATTTCTAGATTATAAATTGAAATTCAAAATGAAATATATTAATGCTTGCTTAGCTGAAGATTAATTAAATAGAATGACTTTGATAAGTAATGACAAAATTATTTTAAAAGGTTTGAATAATAAAAATATTTAATATTCAAAATATTATTGATTATTATGAATATGATATAAATAATCATTAAAAAATTTCCCGATTCAAAAGCTTGAATGTCAATAAAAAAAGAAAGAAAGAATATGAAATAAATATAAATCAATATACTGAAATTAAAATGAAAACATTAAAATGAAATCTGCTATGCATCTTTCAATGTATCATGTCAGAACATAATTTCTTGAACGGCCAAGGACCACTAAGCAAGTTACATTATATTTTTATTCATTTCAATCGTTTCATCGAATGAGTCACTTTAATATTGCAAGCGATCCAAAAAAAACTTTGGCTCGCATTTATTGTTTAAATAAAATATCACATTTCCTATTTATTTCATATCCTATAATCGCGTGCTCAAAATGACATTTGTTAACACAAAAATTAAATTAATCGTTCGGAGAACTTCCTGGTGCTTTATTTAGTCTCGTTTTCTTGAACCAAGAAAATATATTTAATGTATTAAAAAAGCTCTTAATTTTAAATTTTATTTTCGTTTCAAATTCCAAAAAAACTTACCTATAAAATAGATAAGAAGGAAAATTCTATCAATATCTCACCCGTATATTGCCAATAAAAGCCAATTAACTAATAATGAAATAAAACGAAACATTAAATAATTTTTGTATAGGAAGCAAAATATTACAAATGCCGCTTCAATCCCTCGTTCAAAAGTAACCAGTAAATGAAAGTGTTTTTTTTAATTCCCTGCATTATAAATTAAAATGAGATGAAGATGTATTATCATGTCTATAATTACCGTAAACCGTATTAACAGATACATATTCTATGTAACAAAAATGTCCGAAGACAACAACATAATATCGATAAATGAAAGCAAGTTACAGATGTACTTTAATAACAGAAAATATTTAATACTAAACAAACATTGCTCAAAAAATGATAAAAAAAATATTGATTAAAAATCAGAGAGCAATTATTCCATAATAGAATTCTTTTCAATAAAAAAATTATTTTTCTTATTTTATGCTAGCATACAAATCAGCTTTGTCAAATTGTGTGATTTACGACGGAGAAATGACAAATATACCCAGATTCCTTTTTACCCCTTTTAAAAGGTTGTAATTTTTTTAATCCTTTGAACTTGCGAACAGTATCACAGTGGCGACTCGTATTGTAGTAGGTGTCAGTATGTTCACGGTCAAAATTTATTACATATTATCTTCTACGACGATATATAAATATATACGACAGTGCAAAATATTGTAGCGAGTGAAGGTCGCGGTACGAACCTTCGACGCTAGGGCCAGTATCCGAGTAACGTGACCACTATACCAAAATGTCGGCTTCGGTATCATAGATGCTATCTAGTTTGTAAGGCTAACGCTACGATACTTCCACACCAGAGAGTCAGCAGAGAAGCAAATGATTTGTATTGCGCCAAGCTTTATGGTGAGTTGTTGCTTTCTTTACGTCAAGTGAGTCTGGCGATTTAGCTGCGGACAGATGATGCCACGACTGTTGTGGGAGGTTGAGTTTTTTAAGTCGCCAATGTAGCGATTGAAGGTTGTGATACGAACCTAGTGATGCTAATACCAGTAGCGCAGTAACATAACCACTATACCAAAAAGTCGACCTCGGTATCGTAGATGTTATCTGGCTTATAAGGCTAGCACTACAGTATTCCCCCACCAACGAGTCAGCGGAGAAGAGAATTATTTGATTTGCGCCAGGCGTTATGGCGAGTTGCTGCTTCTTTACATAAAGTGAATCTGACAAATTTTTTGCGGTTAGAGGGTGCTACGACTATTGAGGGAGGTTTCTTTGTCAAGGTCACCAGTGCAGCGATTGAAGGGCGTGATACGAGCCAGCGACGCTAGTGCCAGTAGGCGAGTAACATAACCACTATACCAAAAAGTCGACTTCGGTATCGTAGATGATATATGGCTTATAAGTCTAGCGCTACAGTATCATTAGAAAACCATTTAATAAAGTGAGAAAATTTTTCTCTCAACTACATATTAACGGTCTGATACAAAAACACCAAACATTAAAAAGAATAATAATGTTCTTTCCTTAAAAACATGCACATGCAATTGTCTGCAATGGTGTCTTTGCCATCTATTGTTCATTGATTTAAACAAACGAATATACTTAGAGTTTCATAACTCTGGATTTATCGAATCCAATTCGAAAGCATTGTATATTCAGACAATGCCTCCGAGTGTTCTAAAGTTTTAATGAGAGCAATGATGAAAAGTTTCAGTTCCTCTTTAGAAACAAATTCATGAATGAAATCCGCGAAAACTTCATGATACCGAATAATGGAGCGAGCAAAATTGACAAAACAACAAAATTAATCTAAAAGAATGATTACATATATTGTTTCGTGCCTTTTTCAAAATGGAGTAAATAAATATTCTTTTGATTAACTATAATGTTATTTTATAAAATTTCCTGATTTGAAAGCTTGAAAAATGTATTTCATTCATTTGTTTGAAAATACTTTTTTCTTAAAGTCAGAGAAAGACCAATAAAGACTTAAAAAATTAAATTAAAATGTTGATTTAATTGGAAAAGTTAACGAATATTATTCTTTAAAAAATATTGCAAATATTTTTGTTATAAATGCTATTTAATTTACATTTTAAATGTTTTTATTTTCTATTTATTTATTTTTTTAATTTTATATTTATTCTATCAAACTATTTATTAATACCTTTAATTATTCTTTTCCTACACTTTATTTTACTATTGCTTGATCAGCTCGTATAACAGCAAATATTCCCTTTTTCATTTTCTTATTATATGCAATAACAACATTTAATAGTTTTCGATTTCTTAGCTTTGTAAATATCTGCTGTTTAAGTTTCCTGAAATTTTATTTGATATTATGTAAAAAAGCAACTTTCATTTGCAGCAATTTTATTTTTAAACAAAAGAGACGTTATATTTTCTATATGCACTTCGATAAAGTTTGTTGATATAAAAAGAATTTATTTATAATTTTTATAAAAGTCCACAGGAATAGTTTAAATAGAAATGTGTCTACTTCGATTTCTAAATAGAAAAAAAGATGAAAATAATTGTTTTTGTTTTTCTCTTTTATCGTTGGAAAAATAAATAAAAATTAAAAGCTATAAAATTTATTTTTTATGGTTATAAACAGGTATGAATGTAACTTATAAAATATTTTCAAATAACAAGTTTTTATAAAATTCCAAATATTTTAATAAGGATGAATAAATTTTGTGAAATTTTTAATTAGAATTTAAATCATTTCTGAGTTTAAAAAATACCTTTTGATTTTAGTAGCAAAATTTTCTCCGTACTTTGAGAATTGTCTCTCTCGAAATCCTTTATTTTCGAATAAAACATCAATCAGTTTCAAATCTGAATGCTGATTGATCTATATATGATTACGAATGAATGATTTTCGATTGCTATTAAGTTACATTTCATCAACAATGTTTCAAATTACAACTCAAAAATTCAAAATTTTATCTCTTGAAACCACTCATAAGAATTGATTGATGAGTAAGAAATTCCCGGAAGGAACATTGATTTCCGGTGAAAGTGCTCAAATAATGCATGTCCCTTGTTGTTTCCGAATGCCAGAATCAGCTTACATCTGAGGCAGCAGTAATATTTATTGATTACTGGCAAGGATGGGGTAAGGTTTACACAAGAAAATGTATGTGCATATGGGTTCTGATTTATTGATGCATCTTCGTACCCTCAGGATAGAACGATGCCATTCGCTGTACCAAAAAAAAAAGATTTTAACAATTGTTTCAAATGGGAAAACATGTTTTTTCGACAATGGCGTGTATTTTGATACTGCTCATTTTTCATAATGTTTACTCTTGGAATTGTTTTTTGAATAATTAATAGTTTACGGGCGCAGAAAATAGATTTATACGCTATGCTCTGTATGAATGTAATCTTAACGGGTTTTTTTTTGTGAAATAACATAATTTATTTGTCTTCCCGCTTTGTTTTATCTTTTGATTTTTATAGGGCATAGTCTACACATAAAATAAAGTGAATGGAAGGATTTGAGTCTCCAGACAAACAATCGCAATAATAGTTCCTCAAAAATTATTATGATTCCATTTATGTGTATTTATGTGTTAAATTTCTTTGAGTTTAAATCATGTAGTTTAAATCACAAAGGCACAGCAAAAATCAATAATTCTTACTTCCCCCAAACTGTCAAACATTTGGAAAGTAATGACATCTATTACGCATATAAAATTTATAAAAGAAATCATAATCCTTGAAGAATTTCTTAAAATTAGTTTTATTTATCTACTAAACCAGGGATGCACAACCTTTTCAGGATGAGGGGCTAAAGTATGAAAAGGGATCATGACTAGGGTCAAAACAGCACATGAATGTGAAAACGTTTTAAAAACATGAAAACACTGGTTTTTTTGTGGCAATAAGCATGAATTACACTTATTACTTTACGTATTTCACTCATGCACATGTTATGTAATAAATAAAAGAATAAAACACAAACATTATAGCTATGATTAATATACCTTACCTAAAAAATAGATCCCTGCTAAAAAGGGGGCAAACTTTAAATAGAATAACAGAGGAAAACTTTTTGGTAATTATACAGAAAACACAATTTAAATTTTGAGAAAAAAATAATAATCAAAATTATTAAAAATTAATGAGATGGCTGGGATTGAATGTTTGAAGTTACGGATTTTATGCTATTTTTAAGATAGGTTGTGGCAATATGTAGAACAGCAGAAAGGTTCTCATTTCCTTCTTATTTTGGATTTGCTTGAATTCATTTGTGAGAAAGTTTGCTCAAAAATGTAAGTGCTGCCAAAGAAAGTTGCATATTCAGCTGCATTTTGCTATAAGCATAAAAATTCCACGGGTAAATCTTTATAAAATTCTACATCGGTTTTTCTTCGAATTGACTTTTGAAAAAATCTGGATTCTGTAAATCAATTAAGGCTAACTGCATACTCGCAGCCACTATATTCACATTAACAGAAAATGGAGAAGAAAGCAAATCAATTTTTGTTTCGCACTTTTCAAAATTTGAAAACCCTTCATCAAATGCTTTACGCAAGATTTGAATTTGATCCTCAGACTGCATTTTCATGTGTGGAAATTTTTCACGTCCGCGAGCTTCTCCTATAGCAAAACTCGTACTCGCAAGTAGCCCTGAAGGAAACAAACTGAAAAGGCGTGTAATAAAAAGTAAATAAACTTAATGAACAATTGTAAACTATTTATTCTGATGTAGAATCATTTTGATATCATTTTCCCTCTTAACTTAAAAAAGTCCCATTCTATTTTAAATTAGTCTTATTTTAATAACAACATTCGCGGGCCAACTTCGAAATCTACTCGGGCCATAGGTTATATATCCCTGTACTAAACATATACCAATAAATATCCTTTATTTCAAGGTAATTACTACTAAGTATGCTTTTCTTTAAATATATATTGATAAATTTATTAATATAATAAATGTATCAATAAATTATATGTCGGAGTCCTGACATAGGGGCAGCGTCATCCCCAAATGGACATCCTGGGTTCGAGTCCCAATTTGGGCATGGTTGTTTTTCTGTTTTCTATCTGTAAGGTTTGGGAATGTGCACCCTCGTAAAATGGGACTGTGATGAGTGAATAGCTAAGTCGTTCTCTTGGTTGGCGACATTTCCAAAACCAGAGACACGCTTTTCCGTTTAAAACTCGTTAAGACCTCGGCGAAGCTTGTTTATGGTAAAGACCACTAATAACAACAGCATAAATTATATTCAAAAGTAATCATCACTACATAAGAATTTATTCATTGAATTTTTTGTTAGAAAGACACATATATTTAGAAGTACTGTTATTAATTTACAGTAAGACATTAACTACTTCTTAACTGCATTAAAAAACGGAAAGAAATCATGTAAAAATCAATTGCAAATATTCATGAAGGCATCATGTATCAATTGACTTTAATATCCAGCTAGTACAGCAAGAACGTTAGTCGTATTTAATTTTAAAAAATAACATATCACCAGATGTCTGCCGGCTTTCTGACACTGAGGTAGAACATCTTCATCGTGTCCCGGTCCGGACATCTTCGTCTTCTCTATGAGATGTGTGATTGTGCCCCCCTGTAAAAAGGGGTTTTAAAAGCAAATGCGGTGTGTTTGTAGCTAAGTCGTACTCTTGGTGCTACTTAAAAAACACGAGGCATTTCTTTTGGCTTAAATCTGCTGCTGTATCGGCAGGGAGTAGTCAAAGCAATTGCCATAAGTAACAACAGATGTCCGTGTTCCTTTCAACGAAATTTTTTAGAATCAGACCTCTAACAGATAAAAGCAGTGTTATATTAATACAGTTGTAAATATCCAGATTACTAGGTCTATGAATGCACCTGAAGGAACCAAGTCCCATGGCCTCACAGACTTAAACAATTGGTTATTATAATCCATATTCAATAATAAACAAAAGTTTACTTATATAATTTCATCAAAGGGAAAAAATCTCGAGATGAATTATTAAATGAAATAATGAAACTGGATGAGCTTCAGTTGAATAATATTTTCTAGTACTGAAAATGAAACAAACAAAAAATGTATATGAAAAAGGGCAAAATTCGGTGAACATTTGTATGGCACCTTTAAGAATTTTCTAAATTTGTCGTCGAAAAAAAGTTCAATTTTCGGAAAGAGTTTTTCCGAAAGTTATTAGGGAAAAAACATCAAATTTTTGCTTAATCTTTCTCTTCTGGAATTTCAAAATAATAATAATAATAATAATAATTCAAATTACGCTTTCCTACTCTTAAAAGTATATTTATTTGAAACTTGTATTGTACTGTAGAGCATAATATATACTTATAAACAGACACACATTTACACATATTCTTAATCATTAGTCGTAGATATTATTTTCAATGCCTCAAACTATTAAGAATGTAGATGGTATATTAAAAATAAGGCCATTTTTGTATTAAAAGGTGCAATTTCTTCACAAATTAACTTATCATTTCACACTATATAAAACAGTATTAATCTTTGTATTCACTTTATTAAAAGTTTCTGTTTGTAAACTTGATTATATCAGTTATTTTCTGATCTTTTTGAGTAAAATCTTGAAACATTTTATTATGTTTCCCATTAGATAAGCATCATATTTCTAGTAGTAAAATAACTATAAAAATTATTATCTGCTTTGTGTTTACTCTAATCATCACTTGATAGTAATTCTAATTCCCGATTTATAATATTCTTTGCAACTGATTATCCAATTGCAATTATATATGATTTCAGTTTTTTTTTTAAAAAAATACATTAAATGAAGTAAATAATAGCATTCCTTGTTATTTCTGCAGTGTTCCACATTAGAACGGAAGGAATCTTGCAGTAGCTTATGAGGGCATGAACCTCTGAGTACCCGAGGGCAGAATCTTGACTTCTGGCTGACGCACTTTAAACTCCCTTTTATCGGGGTGGACTTCATTCATACATTTATTCATTCACCCCCAGACCTTAATTTAGATCTGAACCAGATAACTATTCCCTCTGACCCAGAATCTTCAATGACGTTACACGGAGGAATTTGTGACCACCACAGATTTAACAAACGCCAGCCTCACACACTCGGAGGATCTTCAGCCGGCGAAGTTCGAACTCGCAACCTAAGGAATACGAGTCCAATGCTCTACCAACCAGGTTATCCCGGCCCGAATCTTTCTTGTAGATGTATCTGATAAATTATTAAAAATGGATAAAAAAAATTTTTTACTAACCGTCCTAATCCTGTAATTCATACTTGGAAAAATAATGTTTTCACATTAATATTTCAGATAAAACAATTTTTAAATTTCCATACTTTTCTAGGAATTTTATCTCGTATAAACATATATAATGCTGTGTTATTTATTTGAAATATAGAAAGTAACATAACAGAGCTGAAATTTATAAAGTTTATATTACAAAATATGTTTTTATTGCAATTTTGCTTTAGGGTAGAAAATGCAGACATAGAATCATAAAATTCAGGTTTCAACGCTATTTTCAACGTAAAACTTCAATTCCGTCAGGTTTGAAACTGAAAAATATTTATATATCGTAAACATGTAATAAAAACATTCAAAAATGTTAGGCAGATCTAACTCTTCACAGGTAATTTGAAAATATGGCGAAACAATTTTATCCCCAAAGTCAAATAAGGAAAGCAGTAGACATTTTATATCACAATTTTCTTTTCTTAGAAAATTTTTAAGTAGATCTTTAAGGACGCCATTTTCAAAAAAAAATATTTGCTTTAAAAAAGAGATTATTACTTCCTTCAGAAAACCGCAAAAGCAATTGTTTCTGGCATGCAATAATTGATCCGAGGGTTGATGTTTCTTTAAATATCGTTTTCTAAGAATAAAACATTTTTTTTTATGTGGAAAAATATTTTAGCAAGAAATTTTTTTCTTCTAAATGTAATGTTAAAAGATTTTCATGGTTATTTTGTGTATAAATTTAAAAATAAGGTTTTAATAAATTAATATGCATACAATATTTTTTAGAAAATATAGTAGAAATATTGAAGTTCACAGAAACACGTCTGACACCCACTTGTTTTGGGAAAGTGGCAATTTCATTACTGCTTGTCCCATTTTAAACAACAATTAATAATAACTTTCTTTTTTATTTTCGAAATTCTTATTTCGAAATAATTATAATCATAATCATAATTTTATTCGGTTAAAACAATCCCTGATATTTTATAACTATATTTAGGGAATAATTACGAGTTAAATAAAATCCGAAAAAATGAGTAGAAATAAGTTTATCAAAATTTAGAATTATTTGTGTAGAAATGTCATATTAATATGCTAAGTTGAAGGAATACTAGGGCCAGAAAAGTAGCTAGTAATTTTAAATGCGTACTAAAGTTGCGTGCTAAGATACCATTCTATGTTTTGAACTACTATTTTAAATAATGCTGTAAAATATTATGCTATACTATATCATATTATATTTTACAATATATAATTATAATGTTAAAGAATTATATATAATAATAATTAATTAATATTAGTCATTATATTATAATTATAATATTATATAATTATTATTATTATATTATATATATGGATTATACATATATTATTATGTATATATATTATTCATAATGATATTATATTATGCAATATATAATTAATATGGCTTATAATTATATTAATGCTTAATAATTGCTCAATATTGAGCAATTATTAATAGCATATTTCATTATTATGCTAACATGATAATGTTTGATTTACATTATCCCATATTACGTGCATCATGTCCACATATACGAAATATCTTGAAAGAAATTGTATTTCGAAACTATAGCTCTCTGAACTCAAAACTGAAACATTACCTCTAAATCATTGGGTTCTTAGGATGCCTATTAGTTGGTGTATGAGAGACCATCAACTAATCGAGTTGGTATTTTTCACTTTCTAGGAAGATACAGGAATGGCAATTTTGTTGCAATGCTCCCATTCCGATTATAAGCAACGCCAGGTATGGGAGTGGTTGTTTTATGGGCTAAAAATTGTATTTTTCTATTTGATTATAACACCCATTTGGAGACTCATTCAGATACAATGGACACTCATTCAGATACCGTAATCAAAATAGTGAAATTTCATTTAAATCAAATTACAATGTTCAGAAGAGAGAATATTTCTAAATGAAACATCTAAGGTGTTATTTGTAGAAAGAGAAACAATGGAATGAGGCTGAATGCGAAAGCCACTATTTCTTATAATTGTTTTAGTAAAATAATATTGGATGGTCAAATTTCTCAGTACTTTTTTAAATGTTACTTCTTTGGATGCTTCTTTTGTGGCGCTAGCATCATAAGCCAGATACAATCTCTCGGGCCGAAATGCACTTTTAGTGTAATGGTTATGTTACTCGGTTGCAAACACTAGCGTTGCGGTTTTGTACCTTAACCTGCAATTTCCTCATTGGTGACCTTGACTACGCTACCTTGTGCTGCTATCGTGGCACCAGCTACTCGCAGCAAAAGTCATCAGACACACTTGATGCAACAATCAAAACAAAGTCGTCAGACACATTTGATGCAACAACCAAAACAAACTCGTCAGTCACACTTGATGCGGCAACACACACTTGCCAATTCCCTCACATGTTCGCCCTACTACCTGGAGTTATAAAATCTTTCGTCTCTCCACTGATTCACCAGTGAGGATGTATTGTTGCATCTAGCTTCATAAGCCAGGTAACATCCCTCAGATCAAAGTGCACTTTTGGTTTAGTAGTAACGTTACTCGGCTATAAACACTAGTGTTGCAAGTTCGCGTCTTGACCTTCAATCATCTCACTTTATTTAAACTGACTAGAGACTCTTTAAACTGTTAGTTACTGAGTAGAACCTATTACATTTATTTCTGTTGGAATAAATCTTTTTACGATTAAGTTTCTTTGTATCAACTTATGCAATAAAGAGGTTATAAGAAAACTTTATCCATGATAATTTTATGCCATTTGAGTTATGATGCTGATGGAAGGACAGTCTTTTCTTTTTACCACAACTAAAAATTCCAAGGTAACTTCGATAATCTAATTTTAGATGTAAATTTGAATCATCAACTTTAAAAAATGATATGTAATTAAATATCTAGCAAGCTGTCTTCCTTACAATTCATATCTTTCAGAAAAGAAGAATTTTATCTTTATACTCCTGTTTCTTTTCCAACACAAAAATGGTAACGACACACAAAGATGTATCTGTACAAAGATTTCAAAATCTTTTGCTAATTATCTAGAAATATTTCTCTTATCATCTCTTTCATATTGAATAAATTACAGGGATTTTTATTTTCATAGTTTATTGACTTAATCTTTTATCCTCCAAACTTGTTTCTCTCTTTTTTCATTTCTGTACAAATTATGTAAACAGAGATAATTACGATCTTGCATTTTAACTTGGGAAAATAAGACGTAATGTTTCTAGTAACATAATTAAGACATAATTAAGATTTAACGGGTCATCCAGAAATGAAATCGAGCTATGAGCATTGTTCAGGGAATTCGTGGATATAATAAGCAATCATTCGAGTTCTTCTCGAAAAATTCTAATCCAGAATTATAGCTTTCAAGGGAATTGTTTTTAAATTCAGTTTAACAAGCTGAAAATGTAATCAATTCATTTCTGGCCGACATCCAATTAGCAGATCGGATTACTTAAATGAAAAATATAGTGACATCGATGACTCCTTAATTTAATTAATAGTTTTTATCACTGTTTCAGCGTGCATTAATTAAACATTTTGTGGTTGAGACAATAAAATTTAAACATAGATATTTTTCAACGCAGAAGAGCTGACGCTGAGATGAAATAATTGATTGTTGTTCAAATTAAAACAATTTTTCCAAATTTGAAAAAAAATTATTCTAAGCTGGAAGGAATTGTTTTTCTATATTTTTCATCTCATGTTTAAACAATCTACCACTAGAGGGCGCCTTATATTTGAAGATGAGAGTCTTCCAGCCTGGCGACAGCTCCTTGCTACTAGTTTGGGTCATGAAATATTAAGGAGTTATTACATCTTACGAATTACGGGTCCTATACCAGCCACGGTATAGTATCTCCCGTCATTGGAAATGCTATACCGTGACTGGTGTAAGACCAAATCTCAGTTCTCACCAATGCCGTCGTGACGGGCCGAACATTCATGTTTACTCATGTGCCTACGAATGGGTCAGATTTCTCATTATGTGACTATACCTAAAGAATGTCCCCGGAATGGCCTGGTTGGTAGAGCGATGAACTCGTATTCCTTACGATACGGGTTTGCAGCTCACCGGCCAAAAGATTCCCTGAGTGTGCGGAGATTGGCGCTCGTTAAATCTGTTCGTGGTCGCAAAGTCCTCCATATCGAGAGTAATATCACTGGGGGTACTGAGTCAGAGGTGATCGCTCTCTTTTCCAGTTCTAAATTACGATTTGAGATGTATGAATGAATTTGCATGAATATAGTCCGCCCCCTAAAAAAATATGTGACGAGTGTGTAGCTGAGTCGTACTCTTGGTCCTAGATGGCACTACTTGTGAAACAAGAGACGTATATATCCGGCTTAAAATCTGCTGATGTATCAGCGGGGCTTGTCCATGGCAAGTGCCATAAGTAACAACAACAACTAAAATAATTATCTTCACAAATGGCAATCCAAAAATGGAATTTAGTTGCTTCAGTTCAGTCATTGGTTCTGGCTTCCCTATCTATGATATTAAAGTAGTGGGATCAAGTTACTTCTAATACGGGCATACGATCTAAGCATTAAAGAAAAACATTTGTCTAATATATGTATGTTAAGCATTTTAATTTTAAATTATTTTTATGAAGCTGAGAAATTGCTGGTGAATGAATGGGTCAAAGCAAATAGTTCTGAATAGGAGTATTCTACAATGTGATTATGCAGACATTTTTTGAGTTGTGATGACAGATTTATAAGAACGATATATTACCAGGCTTCAAACCCTCAGATTGCGATTTTGGCCTTAAGGCTATCCACATTCTGGCTAAACGGTGACCTGGTTGCGAACAGCAAGTTTCCTACGTAGCTTCGTGCAGCTATTGTGGCGCCCTCTATCGGTAGTAAAAGTTATCATGGACATTAAATACGACAGCCCACATCTCCACAAACTCATACTTACGCTAGTCATACGCTTAACACAATTGTATTGTCTGTCTACCCATCGACTCACTGGTGGGAGAGTATGTGCTGTAAGTTTTATTAGCCAGATTGCATGTAGAAAGTATCAAAAAGTTTAAAGTGCTCTTGAATACCATGACTCCTCTTTATGGAACATGAAGGACATACTTAAGATTAAACAGACTTCATGCGGACAATATAGGTGTCATTTCACGCATGATTTCAACTTGGAAAAAGAATTCAAAATCTTGATAATTGGTTAAATCCATTAGGACTAATCATTTGTTCAAATCTTTAACCTGGTGAGATTTAGGTTATCCAACTATCTCGGGTAGAGTTAGAGTTATACTCTTCGTTAAGTGTTTATACGAGGCATATTCGGAAAGTAAGTACCGTTTCATTATACTGCCGCTGCAGCACTGCGATCGGCGTTCTGCGCATGCGCACTAGTCTTCCTTGTTCACTGACTCTCAACTGACGCCATTTTGGACGCTGTAGGTTGTGTTTCCAGTTCGCTGTGCTTGTTTAAAATGTTTAAGACAATTACTGATCCCGCCGACTGTGAGATTCGTTCTGTTATCCGTTTTTTAAACGCAAAAAATGTGAAACCGGCTGAAATTTACCGTGAAATTAAAGAAGTGTATGGTGAAAACGCGATGAGTGATGGAATGGTGCGGAAGTGGGTTAGAATGTTTAATGAAGGTCGAAAAAATGTTCACGATGAGGCTCGGAGTGGTCGGCGTTCTCTTGCCAATGACGATCTGATACGGAAAGTTGATGAAAAAATCAAAGAGAACAGACGATTCACAATAACGATACTTTCAGACGAATTTCCACAAATTTCACGTACTGTGTTGTACGGAATTGTTGTTGACAAATTAGGCTATCACAAGCTGTGTTCTCGATGGGTTCCGAAAATGCTTACTGATGGTCACAAAACCAAGCGACTTGGCAGTGCTTTGACATTTCTCACACGGTACAGTAATGAGGGTGAGGACTTTTTAAGACAAATTGTGACTGGTGATGAAACTTGGGTTCGTCATTTTACGCCTGAATCCAAACAACAATCAATGGAGTGGAGGCACACACAATCACCAAAAAAACAAAAGTTCAAAACGACAATGTCAGCACAAAAAATCATGTGCACTGTGTTCTGGGATAGGAAAGGGGTTTTGCTCACAGAATTTCTCCCCAGAGGTGAAACAGTTAATGCTGCACGATATTGTGAAACCTTAAAAAAAGTACGGCGAGCAATTCAGAACAAACGCAGAGGAATGCTGAGTAAAGGAATCGTGTTGCTCCATGACAATGCTCGGCCCCATACTGCTGGAGCCACTCAAACACTGATCCAACAGTTTGGTTGGGAGCAGTTTGACCACCCGCCGTACAGCCCGGACTTGGCACCATCTGACTACGACCTGTTTTTGCATTTGAAGCGTGAGTTAGGTGGTAAGCGCTATGGATCCGACGAGGAGGTTAAAAATGCCGTGCAGTCGTGTTTATCATCGTTGGCAGCAAGTTTCTACGAGGAAGGCATAGAAAAACTCGTCACTCGCTACGACAAGTGTTTGAACATTGGTGGAAACTACGTAGAAAAATAGTTTAAGGTTTGGTCTTTCATGTAATAATAAAATTTGTTTGAAAAAAAAATGTTTTGTTCTATTTATTAAAAAACGGTACTTACTTTCCGAATATGCCTCGTATAATAACGATCATTCTAGGCTTAATTTCATACAATATTCAAAATAATCGAGCAGGTGTATGAACTTTCCCTATCAGGCGGGAAAAGCTTAAATATCTTCAATTTTTATGAAAAGATCGCATGTGAAATTTCATTCATTCTTTCTTATTAATAATATTCATTTCTGTATCTTTTTTCATTTTCCGAGTAACGAGATAAACCATTTTGAAAGTGACCCCCTTTTGTACAGACTTTTTAATAAATAATATTTAATAAAACATTATATATACAGACATTTTTATACTTGGAGTAATCCACTTATTCCAAGCTCGTAATAATAATCTTCTTCTAAAATATTAACTTTCATCTCCAAAAGTATATGACTGCTGAATGATTCATCAAATTATATTTGTTCAAACAAAAATACTTATATTTCAGGATCTCGTATTCAGCAATATCGGATATTTAATTAAAATCATATATAAACCTACTTGTTGTCTATGTTCTACATTATATATTTTCTGTCATCTATGCTTATTCAACGGCTAACATCAAGACATGCAGGATTTTTTAAAATTTCTTACATCATTCAATGTTTACATAAAGATAATATTTATAGAACTTTTTTATTGATAATACTTACCCTGATGCTCTTATCCTGCGGGTGTCTTTTCGAGATTACTAATTTTTAGAATAATTTACTTTAAGATTTCGATTTAGAATGATGTAAAAAAACTAATAATTACATTCTGTATGAGAAATCATCACTTAATTAAAGAGCATTTAATAAATATTATTTTTTCATTTTGAATCATAATATTCATGAAAAACAATTTGATATTTAATTATATTTTACATAAACAATTTATCTGTTTACCAGTATAGATATATTACTTTTTATTTATTAAAGAAAAATTATACTTGAATGTCAATAAATATCCATATCATAATAATTTTTAATTGTTACTATCATGATTCATTATTAAAAATTAAATATATTTTAATTCCATGTTTTTTACTAGCATTGAAATCAAATTTTATAACATGTTTTAAGGAAGTTAAAATTTTTCTAAAACATGAAGGTTGGAAACAAAACAGTAAAAATGAAAACTATAGCAAAATTGAACAGTTTTCAATTAAACTTTACTTGTTTTGTTTAATTTTTGCGAAGAAGGAATTACGTAAACGTGTTTTCATTCCCTACTTAACATGGCTAAGCCTTGATATTTTCTCTATCTTCTCAAAGGAATATAAACTAGTTTGATATATGCAAAATTTTGAGCGAATCTATTAAATACATTAAATTTTCATTTTATGGAAACGGCGCCATCTGGTGGTGAACGTGAAAGAAATCAACTTCCAGATTCTGTAATATTTATCGCGATGAATAAATGTCAGAAGGCATAAAATATTTAAAATTTAAAAAATGACTTTTTAGTGCATCGATAATGATGATAATAATGATGTCATGATCGCTTTTTACACGGAAAAAGAGGTGCAGTAGCTTCTGAGGATATGGACCCATGAGCATCCGAGGGCAGAAGTCTGAATTCCAGCTCATATGAGGATGAAACGCACACCAATATGCTTGCTCAGCTCCTTTTTACAGGGGGACACATTCACACATCTCACAGATAGAACACAGAAGGACAAACATGCCCGAACCAGGACTCACAGAACACGAGGTAGACATGCTACCTCAATGCCAGAAAGCCAGCTAGTGCATTGATAAAAAATTCATTTCTAAAATAATTTTCAATTAACAGAATTCCTATATTTCAAAGAAGGCTCTGTAAACAAAACTTTTTAAAATTCCATTTTTTAAATAAATGGACCATTCTTCAGAAAATGATTCTTCTGAAAATTTAATTTGCATTTTCAGGCCCATTTCTTTCTTTCTTTCTTAGTGGTCCGGGATGCCAAAGGGATCTTGAAGTCCCTCTCAAGAGAAGAAGCCCGAGAAAGGGATCTTCAATTGTACCCTTTGTAGAGTTAATGGACCTTTTTCATCCTTTTCGCTGGCCCACTTGATTCTCTGCAACAGATCGAACTTTTGGTCTCTGAGGAATCCATTGACTTTTTTCCCTCTGTTCTTATTGATTTTGGTTCTAATGAAGAGTAGGAAATGTTTTGAAGGAAATTGGGACAATCTGTATAATGAAAATCGATGAAATTTTAACTTTAACAAAATAAAATATTTAAAAGAAAAATTATAACTGAATTAAAATATACCACTTACCAAAAAAATATTATATCCATCATCATAAAGCTGGATAAAAATATTTATCTGTATGCATTTGATAACTAATCAAATATGCGTTTTGATACTATAATCTGAAAAGGCACTATATAAGCAAATAATTTCTGCTGAAATTATATTAAAATAACTTAACACCGATCCTTGATGGCTAACGAACAGAAGACTCAAAAATATTCGCATTTAAATAAAGATCTATTTGTAAAAATTAAAGATATGAATGTTTTATTGTCTTTTTTTTTGAACATTTGTGACTTCACTTTTCACATATTTTGACGAATGCATTCCGGTTTTGATATATACCATATTCATTATTTTCCCTCTTTTTTTAAATCATGTAAATCGGAAAAAAATTATTATAATAATGAATGTAATTTATTCTAGCAGGCACCTCCCCCCCTATCTTTTTAAGGAAAAACAACCAACATTATTTTTTTACACAAACGTGTAAATATATTCTAAATATTAACTGCTTCATTAACATGAGTAACTGACATTTATGTTCCAATCAAACTTTTAGATTTACAATTTTAAGTGGAAATAAGTTGTGTGCCTTTTTATTCTGACCGCGTTAGTGTATTTTCAATAATACCAGACCAAAATGAATGAAAAATTTCTTAATCCTTTTTGTAAAACTCCAGTCGACTCAGTTACAGTTAAAGAATTTGTATTATTGCAGGAATTATTATATTTTTATCATGTTAGAACATGATATTGTTTTTGTCGTCAACAAAAGTCCGTAGGTGAAAAATTAAAATTTTATTATCTGCACAAACATCTTTAAAAAATCAGCTTTTAATAACGCGTTGCAATCCCATTTACAAAAACTCTCATTAAAAAACTAATTAATGACTACAGCAAAAAAAATCTAGAAAAATGCCATTTTGAGCACGTGATTATACGAAATGAAATAAATAGGAAATGTAATATTTTTTAGACAAAAAATGCGAGACAAAGTTTTTTTTTGATCGTTTGCAATATTAAGTTGAATCATTAAATGAAACAATAAGAATGAATAAAAATATGATTTAACTTGCACGGGTACGTGATGCTTGGCCGTTCAAGAAATTAGGTCCTGGCATGATACATTGAAATATGCATAGCAAAATTCATTTTTATCTTTATTTAATTCTGTATGAAATAGTGCATTCAAACACAACCAAACATCATCCACACTTACTAACGCATGCTGAACTATACAAACATGTCGAAGCAAAATTGTTAAACAGATCTCGTAGTGTATATTGGTAGCTATTGATGATTTTGAAAAAAAACCTAAATGTCCCCGAAACTGTTGAAGATAGCCTCTACAACGTTATCTGTAAAAAGGAGCTCCACAGAATCATCTATGCTGATGTTAAAGAGCTTGGAAAGCATTGCTAGACAGCTGAAGATGTGTTATGGAGACAGGCGTGCGTTATCCGGGCAGTGAAGACAAAGCCGGGTGTAAATCCTTTGTCCATCTATCGGATATTCAATTAAAAATAATATATAAGCCTAGTTACTGTCTATGCCCGACAATATATTTTCTGCCATCTATGCTTATTCTACGGCTAACATCAAGACATTCAGTTTTTTTTTAAATCTCTTACATTATACATTGCGTACATAAAGATAATGTTTATAGAATTTTTTATTGATAACACTTACCCTGATGCTCTTATCATGTGGATGTCTATTCGAGATAATTAATTTTTAGAATAATATATTTTAAAGATTTCGATTTAGAATGATATAAAAAACTAATAATTACATTCTGTGTGAGAAATCATCAGTTAATTAAAGAGCATTTAATAAATATTGTTTTTATATTTTGCCTCACAATATTCATGAATAAAAATTTAGTATTTAATTATATTTTACATAAACAATTTATCTATTTACCAGTATAGAAATGTTACTTTTTATTGATTAAAGAAAAATTATACTTTAATGCAAATTAGTTTACAATGAACAGCTAGCATCCACCCAGTTTAAATGAATCAAATGTTACTTATTATATTAATTTATTAAATCTCCTTTAAGTTTTAGAATGTTTATAAATATCGGCATTCTAAATTTGTGAATATACTTTAAGGAATTATATGACATATGATGCGGACAATAATTAGTTCTGGCTCCATTATAAATTCATCCTCTGAAATGATATGGGTTCCAGCTAAGTTTTCTCTCGTCGGCATGGGTCTATGAATTCAGTCTCCAGAGATTTAATTTTCCGATATATTTCATATAAATGAAGACACAGGCGATGCTTGTTTCATATATGACAATCGTGTAGTCACATCTGAAGATAAATTGAATTCTATTTTCTCCATCTCCGAAATTGGAAGCACCAGACTTCTGGTTGAATACTGCATTAAATCTGCAAAGCAATAAGCTGCGTGAATTTGGTCAGATATTTCATAATTACGTACCTTATATAAAATTTAAAGCATGTTTGGCATTAACAGACCAATACTACGAAATGGGAATATTGAATTTAAAATTAATTTAAAGTTATAATTCGTGCATATATAAGTTTTGAAAAAGATTTGTTTTTTTATGAAGAAAAATACTTTTATATAAAAATCGTTTTCCAAATATAAAATGGTTAATGTGCAAACGTTTATACAAAAAAATGTTTTTTTTTTATTTTAAATTAGTTACAATATTAAAACTTATATAAAATTGCAATGAATTAAAAAAATTTCAAATTTAGCAATAGAAGTTAAAAATTTTCACATGACTAATAATGCGTAGTAAAATAACATAAGTATGACATACATTTGTCATATTTTTTTTAACTTCTATGAATATAAAAATCCGATTGGAAGTATAAGGATTTTCTCAAACATTAATCACTTGTCAATATTCTACAAAAGGAGGAATTTTCTTTATTTTGAGTCCTCATTAAAAATTTAGAATCCCTCAAATTCAGAAAGTTTTCAGATGACAGCTTCACATCTCTAATTTTCGGATCTCCCCGGATGAGGGGTCCAGTTAACTAAGTCATAGAACATACTCTCCGACCCACTACGGAGGCACATGGATTAGCCATAAGCACTAAATAACCGGGCAACTGCAACAGCAATTAGCGGAAATTGTGGTTAAGTCTTAATGGCCATCACCGCCCCTGTACAACCCTCCCTGAAGGATATACGTCCTGTCATCGATTGGAGGAGCCTAGCCTCCACCCATTAGTGTGCCCGCCCTGTTGGCGAGATCCAACCACCATACCGGAAACTTCTCATCCCCAATTACGAGGCGCCCTATCTGAGGGTGGTCCAGTTAAAATGCATTATCGTATACGGAAAACAAAGTATATGTTAATAATGTCAGTAGACTGAAAACTTTCAGTGTGCACACACATAACTTTGCAATAAAAATAATTTTTTAAAAAATTCAAATAAAATAGGGATGGATAAAATGTATGGATATTTTATATAGTAATTCCGGGAATGGATATCAGAAAAGAAAAAAAATAACAATTTGATATTCAAGTAAAAAATCTGAATACACTTAAAACTAAAAGTAGTTGAGCACAATAAGAAGCATAAAAAGAATGCAATACTATGTAAAATGTTTGAATACAAGAAACATTTCGAATTCAAACAATATACCAAAGGTTTCCAGAGTTTAGCTTAACTATCTTAATATCCTGTTTCTTTAAGCAATACTAAAGTTCGATGGGACGAAACGAATAACTTTGAGATGCAGTCAGATAGTAAAATAACACCTTAATTTGACATCCGTCACCAAAGTTCCACTTCATACAAAGACATCTGGAGGAAGTAATTTGGTCCGCAAAATGTAATTAATGAATATTAAAACCGCATGCATGCCATATTTACCCGAATTCAGTTTTGAATTTGAAATCCACTGCTCCAGAAATTAAAACGTAAACGTCAAGCCACTGTGACCTCTCAGAATTTGTTCAGATACCGTTACAAAGCTTAACTATTTCCATTTTTTTTCTGTTCAAAAAGACAATTTTATTCCTCGTAAATTTCTTATTGGATTCATGCTTGTGCAAATTTATTAAAATAAAATTTTTATTACTTTGATTGATGCCCAGGATGATCATCATTTTATTCTATTTTTAGAGTTAAGATAATGAATGATTCTAGTAGTGATTAACTTCATATCGCAAACTTCTTAAACTTAAAAAAAATTATGAAAATTTATATATTTTCTAAAAATATATATGATAAATTTCGTGATTTTATAAATGAAGTATTAATTGGAGGAATTTTTAAATATATGGTTAATTAAACCTTTAAATGAAGCATTTTAAGATTGGCACTATTGTACAATCTCATTTAACAAACCTTTTTCAATACACAGTAACGTATTTCACAGTTATGACGCAGAAAATATATTGAATAGAGAGAGCATGTTGAATGAGATTGGCGAAAGTGGAGTTCGGGTTGAACAGCTGCGAACCGTCAAAACACGATGAGGTGCCCACATTGTAATACGTACCCAAACTGTAAATATGGACAATCGAACATATAATTAACACTAGACACCGTTTCGTAGTGAGTTGTTTTAGAGTATGGACACTTACACGCGCATATATATATATATATATATATATATATACTGAGGTGACAAAAGTCATGGGATAGCAATATGCAAATATACAGATGGCAGTAGTATCGCAGCGAAAAAGTATAAATGCGCAGTTCGTTTTCCAGAGCTTTCATTTGTGTTCAAGTTATTCATGTGAACAGGTTTTTCGAGATTTATGGTGGCACGACGAATATTAACAGACTTTGAACGTGGAATGTTAGTTGGAGCTAGACGCATGGGTCATTCCATTGCGGATATCGTTAGTGAATTCAACATTCCGAGATCCACAGTATCAAGAGAGTGCCGAATGTTTGAAACTTCAGGCATCCCATTCCATCATGGACAGCGCAGTGGGAGACCACCTGCATTTAACGACCGAGACCGCCGACGTCTGTGTAGAATGGTCAATGTTAATAGACAGGAAACACTTCGCCAAATAACTGCAGGAATCAATGTGGGACGTACGAGGGACGTTTCCGATAGGACTGTGCGGCGAAATTTGTCTTCCTTGGGCTATGACAGCAGAAGACCGACTCTAGTGCCTTTACTGACAGCACGACATCGCCTGCAGTGACTCTCCTGGGCTTGTGAGCATATCGACTGGTCCCTAGACCAGTGTATATAATTTTTAAAGCAATTTCTCATAAAGAATTTATTTATAGTTGTAAAAAATCTGAATATCAGTTATAAGAAGATTTTACTCTGCTTTTTTGTTATATTCTCAGATTTTATATACTTTTTTGAATAGTTTCCTATAGCCAATCTAATTTCATCCTTTTGTTTCACTGAAAATGTATTACAATAAAAGTCACTCATATTATTGCAATGTGACACAATAATTTACTTTGTTTCATTCTTATATTTTATAATTTTTGTTTTATATACACATATTTACTTTTAAAAGAGAACGCTAGCTATATTTTTCAATCAAGTATATAGAAACATTACTTTTTGCTCATTGTATACACTTGAAATGGAGCAATAATTCTTCCTTCATGTCTGAACGAAAGCGTAACTTTTATTTACACTTTCATCGTTTAATAATTCATACTTATTCTGAAAGCAATTGTATTCTGTAACTGTAAACAACGGTTTAAAAAAAATAAGCTATAATTTTCAATAAAGATTTCAACTTAAAATTTTATCCTCTCTCAAGATTTGAAAGGTTTTTCTGAATCTAGTAATAAAAACTAACATCAAAAGTATATATGTTGACATTTCATTTGATATTTTCATTATTTATGCATTGACTTGCAATAGTTGTTATATAACAATACTTTGTTCTTATAGAGACTCTTTACTTTTTAATATATTTCTTCCTCTTTTTAAAATTTCTTCTTCACTCATTTAAAATATAAATGCAAGATAATTTACACGTCTTTTTATTTATCCCTAGAGTAACATTTTGTATAAGAGTAGAAAATCTAGATTTATAAAATGCATCTGAAAATCCAAATTATAAAAATGTTTTATCTGCTCCTAATACGAAAAATACAAAAAAAAATCCAATAATTATTTTTTCCTTTTGGAATTTAAAACAAAATGGATCAAAATATATTATTTTGTATTGATAATTCCTTAGTGAAAGTTTCCAAAAAATGAAAAAAATATTGAAATTAAAACTAAGTTTATTTATAGAAATGTAATAAAAGGCGAGGTATAATTAAAAACACGCAAATTTTATTTCCTACAAATACAATTTATTACATAACTTACTTTATTAATGCAATTTGTTAAACACTATATCATTAAAAACAACCGAGCACTTTTATATTTTGATTGCGAATACTTAGTTTATTAATGCAAAACCGGAGCATTTTATATTATAATTTCATTCTTGTTTTAACATAACCTTGCTGCTGCTCCCAAAGCACGAGCAGTGTAAGTATGGATTACCAGCTCGGATGCTGAGTAATTAAAACGATCTGTTACAGTTTGAATCTCAATCAAATATTATACTTACTAAAGGAATTGGAATTTTTAAATTAAACAAAGCTACCATGGCCTGTTTTCTTTTCCAAGAACGATCTGCAGTTATTGCCGTAATCTTCCAAAAATTAGTGATAATTTTTCTCATAGGGTATTAGTCGTCATTCAAACAAAAATATGACATGCTTCGTATTATTTTGGATGGATATTTAGCATATTTCTAGTCATTATGCAATTTAGTATAAATAAAAAACGGCAGAGGTACAAAAATATATAAATTTTTGGAAGCTTTTCATCTTTTAGCTTATCTGTGATGTGAAATGAAATGTTTTCTAATAATGTCAATATTGCTATAAGCGTGCGGGCGCCGTGGAAGCAGGCCGAAGTTGGCGCTCTTTGACGAGGAGCCGGATGAGTTTGAAGAAAGAAATAGTCTGGTAGCTGGATCGTACGTGAAGTGCCGCGTTGCTTGACGTGCTTTTGGGTGCTCGCTCACTTGTAAGGGGTGAGTAGCCCTTATTATTATTATTATTATTATTATTATTATTATTATTATTATTATT